>JARHVA010007692.1:47500-582500 GCA_037957365.1 Torreya grandis | reverse complement strand
TCAATAACACCAGGTAGTATCATCATTAATTTTCATAATCACCTTCTTTTCTCATGAGGGGAATTACATTATTACCCATTACAAGGTCATTATCCTTGATTCAAGATTGATTTATTCCTCTAATAAGGTTTATAAATCTATTTATCTATTAGAATATCATCCTAAGTTATCCATGTGCCACCCTAAATAAGCCATAATATGAGTTATTTTGTACATCCCCAACAAACATCCTCTAATATGGAGATCAACTGATACATGAAACCAAACATGTTATTCCTCTTGTACTTATGACAACACTTATAGTTTATTAAAATTTTATAAAGCCTAGATCATCAATCCTTTGGTACCAAATTGCTTCCTCACTTAAGATCGATCATAACATAACCATTTTATAGTTACAACATCATTTATGGATTTTATTATTATCATGCATGTAATTATTCCATTTACTTAGGTTTTATTCTTCATATAAATATACTTAGAAATGGTCATGGAAGAGTTGAACATATTTCTATTATGCCCAACATAGAATGGATTTTGCCATGATACCGTTAGGACATTCATGATAGGATCAAATAACATCTCACCATGCCTAACATGGAAGGAATTTGATATGCTAGCATAATGAATTATTTCTCATAGACCATCATCACCCAGTGTCACAATAACATCTATAATACATATATTCAAACAAAAGAACTTTATGCAATCAATGAGAAATTACCTTTCCACTTTCCATAATTTCCTACAAGACTATTGTTGGTATTTCAACATAATAAAAATTTATTACTATCAATTCATATGGATGATTCAATTTTTAATTAGAATAATTTAAACTCCCTATCTGTAAAATCTCTCTGACCTAGATATGGAAATGATCGAATTTCAAACCCAAGTCTTTGTTTACTCGGATCTTTACTACCACACTATATGTAACTAATTACATTGGATGCAAGCTGAATTACACTTAATTCTTAAAAGGGTGATTTATTCTAATGCCCATCATTCTACAAAAAAAAAATTGTCTAAATACATTAAGACTCACAATATTCTTTCCATATGTATGAGATTTTAAGTACTCCTTAAATACACAATTCATCCTTAGAGAGGGATGACAATTTTTTATCACAACAAACCATCCTACTAAATTAGGCATCAATCCTTGGTCATACTATTATGAGCTCATATATAATTATTAGAACATAAGGGGTAATGTTGAATTACCATATCCATTATTATCTAAAAATGATGAGATCTTTTGAATAAGTAGAGCATGGGGAACTACCTCACATCAAATATATTCTATTGTAGAAGAATCCTAAGATGGGGATGTCTCCTATTTTCAATATACCAACAATTCATATAAGCTTATAGGCAAATTTATACCATTCCATTCAACATATATGGGTTTAAAGGATCTTAGTATACCATCTAATATATTATGTTCCAATTATCTATCTTTAGCCCTCATGACACTAGTTTACCAGTTGAGAGAATAATATATCATCCAATATGTATGTGGCCCTCAAGATATCAGTCTACCAGATAGTATAATCAATATACAAGGGGCCCGCATGATACAATTCCACTAGCTAACACAATATGTAATGTGAATAATATATTTGATACATAGGGGACCACTAGGACACTCATACATTAGCCAATACAAAGTGTAGAGTGAAGAGACACCTTAGTGATCTTGAAACACCTTTGTGTCTAAGACCACCACATCTGGTGGGTGAGAAAAGATGGGATATTAAACCTATGAGATAGGTTCCCATCATGACCCACTTATCTATCATTTTTAAACTATTTATTTTCCTTTATACTCACTCAAAGTGACAATTATGCACATACTAACACATGAAACCAACACAATAAAGCATCATAATCTTTAATAAACATCAATTAATCATATAAATGGAAAATCAATAAAAAGGATACAAATTAGTGTCAATAAGGAGATAAAATGCAACTTAAAATTCATCAATGAATTCCATGATCAACCTTTAGCTCAAAACTTTTTAAGTTAAGAAGAAAACAATGTTGGTTTCTAAGCACTAAAATAAAGGTCAAGGCAACTCAAAATAAGTTTGAAAAAACCATTTATCAAAACTTAGATCATAGTACAATCACTATGTGACTTAGAGAGTAATTAAAAGGGGAGAAAGATTAAGGTAAAATGGCATTGGTCCTACTAGCCATCACCCATAAAACTCCTTGTGGAGACAATTATTGATAAGACCCCCTCATAGAGCCAATTGTTGTTTTATCATGCCAAATTCATTACTACTTGATTACAAGTAATAAC
This sequence comes from Torreya grandis, assembly GCA_037957365.1. Lineage (NCBI taxonomy): Eukaryota > Viridiplantae > Streptophyta > Pinopsida > Cupressales > Taxaceae > Torreya > Torreya grandis. Next base: position 580,189 of record JARHVA010007692.1, on the reverse strand, counting down.
ATGTAGGAGAGAATTACACCACTTCCACTACAAAAAATGATACTATTAATTATAGGAATAATATGTAGGAGGCTACTACACCACTTCCACTACACAAAATGATATTATTAATTTCAATAACAATATGTAAGAGGACAGGGTGGATTGGTTATTCCTTTCAAATAGTCTTATTGCCTTTGGCTTTGAACAAAGAGTGGTTGATATTATAAATTAGTTGATATCTACTACCTCAATTGTAGTGCTGGTAAATGGGAGTTCTTCCTACTTCTTTAAACCGTCAAGGGGATTGAGACAAGGGGATCCTATATCCCCTATTCTGTTTGTAATAATCACTGACAGTATGGGAAGATATATAGGGGACCTAGTCCGTAAAGGTTTATTTAAGGGTCTAAAACCCTCTTCTCATCCTTTAATATGCTCCCATGGACAATTTGTTGATGATACTATTTTCATGGGGCAATCTGAAGTCACAGAAGCAAGAACTTTAAAGCAAGCTATAAATTTATATTCAGCTACCTCAAGATAATTGATTAACTGGAACAAAAGTGCAGTGTTCTTCACTAACACCCCAAGTCATAGATAGAATAAAATAGCTAAAATCCTTGAATGCTCCATAGGATCTCTTCCCTCCTCTTACCTGGGTCTCCCTCTTGGGATGAAAGTTCCTGAAGCTTTTTGGGAAGAACTTATTAACAAATTTAGCAAGAAACTTGCGGGATGGAAAGGAAATTTTCTAAGTCAGGTAGGAAAGCTTGCCCTCCTTAAAGCAATTCTTCAAAGCATACCCACTTATGCTTTAAGTCTCTTCAGAATTCTTACCAAATTTGCAAAAGCTATTGAAAAAATTCAGAGAAACTTTCTTTGGATAGGTACTAAGGAGAAAAGGAGAATGCCTTTAATTGCTTGGGATAACATTTTTAAACCTATCAGGGAAGGAGGACTAAGAATAAGGAAAATTATAAGTATGAACACAACTCTCTTAGCCAAACAGGGATGGAGGGTTTATCAGGAAAACAAAGAATGGAGCAATATATGGAAGCATAAGTATTTATTCAAGGCAAAATCCCTCTCTTATTTCTTTTCTTACCCTAATGTTCCCTGTCCATCTTCCATATGGGGGGCAGTTTAGGGTACTAAACAAGTTTTAGAAGAAGGAAGTGATTGGAAAGTAGGCAATGGAAAAAAGGTGAAATTTTGGGAGGATGTTTGGTTAAAAGGAAAACCTTTGATAGATGAAATCCAAGATAAAGAAGCAATAGACCGATGTAAGCAAAGATTTGGAATAATGGTTAACCAATACTGGCAAAACAATTCTTGGGTGAACCTTACTGATCTTGATCAAGAATTCAAGAATATTTAGCTATCCCTAAATGCTATATCTCTCTACCCTAATCTTGAAGATAAGATTGTTTGGCATGATGAGCCTAGTGGATAATTTAAAGTTTCTTCCATTTTTACTTCAAAAGGAAATGGCAACAAACCTTTGTGGACGTATGCTTGGATAAAGAGGCTCATCCCTAAAATTAAAATCTTCTTCTGGACCCTCCTCCAAAATAAAATCTTGACTCTAGACAATTTACAGAAAAGAGGAATATATGTTGTGAATAGGTGTATTCTTTGTAAGAAGGACTTTGAAGATAGAGATCACTTGTTTGTGAACTGTTTTTTTACGCAACAAGTTTGGAAAGAAATCCTCAATCTGTGGGGTATTGCTTGGATTCACCACAAAAATGTGGAACTATCTTTCAAAAGTTGGTATTGTCCTTCCAAGAATCTTGAAGTTATATTTTTATGGAAACTAACTCTTCCCCATATTTGGTGGGGAATATGGAAGGAAAGAAATAACCAAATTTTTAAAAGTAAAGAACTTCCCGGATGGGTGGTGGGGCAGAACATCATTAGAGCTATTAAGGAGAATTTCTCATCGCAAAGGAATCCAAATCCAACCTTTCAAGTGGATAATCCCTTAAGAACAATAAATCCTAATGGTAAACCTGAAAATCCTAGACTAGGTGTTACTTGGAATGTTACCCCTCAAGGGTGGATTAAAGGAAACTTTGATGGAGCTGCTAAAGGGAATCCAAGGAATGTAGGATGTGGAGGAGTATTGAGAAACCATATGGGAAATGTAATCGATGCTATTGCTATATCCATTGGAAAGTCAAATTGTCATATTGCTAAAGCTTTTGCTGCCCTTCAAACCATCAAACTAGCTATGGATTCAGGATATTCTAAATTATGGCTGGAAGGGGACTCCTTGAATATCATAAATATTCTAAACAATAAAAATTCTGTTTCATGGACTATAGAGGCTATGGTGATGGAGATGAAAAATTTAATCAAAAAATTTGAGAAAGTAACTATTACCCACACCTACCGAGAAGCTAACAGAGTTGCAGATTGGATAGCAAATCATGCAGTCTGAACAAGACACAAGGAGAGGTGGCAGGAAACATTAAATAAGAATGTGGATCTTAGAGCACTCATTCATCATGATGCTATTCATGCAAAGGAGGGAAATATCAGATTGGATTAGAAAACTAATGATTTAGAGGAGTGGCTTTGGGGAGAAAGGCTTATAGTCATTAAAAAGAAATGTTCTCGAGAATGTGAAGCAGATCCTGAACATGCCTAAAAAAAAGTGAGCTTTGTACCAAATTGGTAATAGGTGGGATCATTGTTTAGCTTATAGTGATTGGGTATCAAAGGAAATCTGCATGGCTCGCATAAGAAAAGGAGAACCAAGGAAGCAGGAACCCAAAAATTGGAAAGAGTGGAAAGCAAAACATAATGTTTGGAAGATCCTACAGAGAGGGAAGGTTGTGAACTACATGGAAAGGCTCCATGGTTCAAAACCTCATATTACAATGGCTTTTTTCAAAAATTGGATTGATGATAGGGTCACTCTGCATGGCATCATAGTGAATCTAACAGAGGAATTTATAGTAGAGGTCACGGGGCTGCCTACAGAAGGAATAAAATTCTCCAAGCAGACTAGCATTTCAAATGAGGCCTTTTGTAAATTACATAAGATGGACGTTAAGGAGCAGCAACTGGAAAAGTATGGGGATTTCTTTGAACTGGTGCAGATTAAGGGCATTTAGAGGGATGTCTTGTGTTGTATTTGAGAGTATTTTATACTCGATGGAAGAAGCAAGAAAGTCCACAAATTTCACTTTGTATTCTTAAATCATTTCAGACACAAAGTAAGAATTTCCTTTCCCTTTTATCTACGTTTCTCTTTGATCCAAAGTTTATTCACTCATAGGAAGAAGGAAACTTGCCCTATTCTACATGAATGATTTATCTTGATAATTGAAGGCTATTGTAAGAACAAGGCCATTCTTACGAACCCTTATTTGGGGAAAAATAAGGATTCACAGAGTAACAAGAGTGAAATTGTAAAAGGGAAAGAAAAAGATAAAATCAAGCCCCCCAGTGTCAAGAATCAGAATGTTGATGAGGATACAGAGTGGGAGAGTATTGACAATTCTGGGGAGGAGAGTTTAGAGGAAGGAGGAACAGAAAGTAGGAAATCAAGTTCCAGTGAGGAAGAAGAAGTTCAAGAGAAAAATGAGAAAGCAAGAGTAAATATAGAGAAGACTGAAAATAGTGAACATGACTCTGAGGAAAACCAACAAGTGTTTGAGGATGATAAAGTCTTGGATGATCCTGTTGAGGACCCTGTTTCGATAAATGAGAGGGAAAATACAGTACAGGCTAACAACCAAGAAATGGATTTGGGAGCTCAAGCTAAAACTAAGGAGCAGAATCGAAGGGGAAGAGAGGATCACATTGAAGAAGGTGGAAACAGTCCTAATAAGAACACAGAAGAGTGGAGTGATAAAAGGCAGAATGATGGAAGGCACACACCAACGAGATGGGTTAATTGTAAAGCAGATGCTATCCTCCAATTCGATTCATGGATGTATAAGGAGATAATGGAACTCAAAAGGAAAATGGAAATAATGGAAGATAACCAGAAGGCAGTTTGGAACAAAATCAATAACATGGAAAAATAGATGAGAGACATACCCATCAAACTCAAAGACTATAGAACAACCTAAGGGAACTCATCACGGAAAGCAGAATGAAGATGGAGGAGGCTACATCTAACATATGTGCTGCAGCTGCTAATATTGGAAAAAGAGAAAATGAGGAAATCAAATCCATGGAGGGGCCTAGCAAGAGGACTAGACAGAGCTCAAGAAAGAAAGCAATGTAAGAGGGAACCATGTTGGTGACTACTACCATTCAGGACACTACTGTGAAAGGTAAGGAAGTAGTGAAGATGATTTTGGAATTGGAAGAATAGCCTGGTTCTTTTAGTTGGTTGTGTTATCTGGTCTTGTTTCCTAGTTTTTTTTAATCTTTTGACTATGGAGTAGCTAGGTCTATGTAAAACCTGGGTTATGACTTGTGGTCTTTTCGGTGGTTTCAGGTCCATATAAAACTTGATTATGATACTTCTTTGAAGTAGGTTTTAGGTTTTGCCTGTGGTCATAAATGCTTCATCTTTCTATCTTTGTTTCAAGGTTTCAGGGTCCCTTCAAAACCTATTTTTACCTTAATCTAAAATAATATGTAATAGGACTATGCACCACTACCACTACACAAAATGGTACTATTAATTTAAATAATAATATGTAGGAGGGTGTTACACCACTACCATTACATAAAAGGATAATATCTAGTATATGGTACCCTATGTTTCTATGGAGGTCATACTTATAGCTAGACTATATTCACCACCTACCAAGGTGTGATTTAACATTGACATCAATCCTTACCTACTTTATCATGAAAATTTAGATATAATGACACCTATAATTAGGTCCCACCTAATGTTTATGGAAAGAGAGATGCAGATATACCATTTCAAGAGAAGGGCACCTCCTTATGATTCTTATAGACACATTGTGTTATATAAGTGCCCAAGGTAAATAATAGTTCTTACTATTAAATTTAACAATCTCTCAATAAGAGAAGGAATGGAATAATTCTAAAGTATTAATTCAATTTACATTAATTCTTATTAATTCAACATGATATTTATCTCTTCTAGGCTTTCATTTAGCGAATAAACGTTATTTAAGATGCAAACACACCTATTGATCATAATATTAAGAATATGCAAGGTTACCTTAATCCATTCCATATGCTTCACAAATAAGAATATTCACTCGTAACCATTTGTCTTACACTCAAACAAAAAATATGAGTATGTGTTCATGAATATAAATGAGGATATTATCAACTCAAATATATCCAACTATATCATGTTCCTTTTATGAAAGAATAAATATGTGAAGACATTGTTACTTCAGTTTGTTCTAAGGAGATTTATTTTACTTCATTATCAAAATGTAATATTACCACTCATCCTGGTTAGCATAATATAATATTAAATCTATTCATAGCAAAAGTCAAAACCTAAAAAATAAAATTTTACCATCCCATGATTCCTCAAGTGGTTCTAATGATATAAATAGAAGATAAATAGTCTCTATAACATTCCAACAATTTAAACATATGCTTCAATGTATCCAAGGAATTTCACAATATCAAAAGAGTGATCATTACAGCCTTTTCATAGCTATTATTTTAATTTTAATAACATCTAAGAATTAGGTAAAGCATTAAAATACAACTTAATTTAGTTTTATATCCTCCTATAATCATGGTAACACCATAATAAATGTGAATCTATCTAATTAATCACACCTAATATAAAAATAACATGCACATACACACACATGTGGATATACCCATATTTATCATAAAAGGCACACTATTCTTTCAAATATAGTAGTTTATCTTAGAAATTTCATGTTTTATCATGATATAATATAAAAATAAGTATATTAGGGATTATAAAAAAAAAATTTCCTCATATCCCAATCATAAAAATACTTAAGCATCCCTTAATCAAGCATTCTTAAGGTAATTTCATGCACAATGACCAATAACTCTATAACCAAATCACACAGATTGAGAAGGTCCATTGTCAACTCATTTTATCAAGGTTTACCTTGATATTGCATTTATATTCTTCATAGGTTGAGATAATTTCTAGGTACAATGCTTCTTATGTTACTCCTAAAGGTGGTTCCTATTTCTATGTCTATAATTAGGCTTTGAAGATTGCCAAATCTACCCATCCCTTATCTAGGATGGCAAGGCCTCTTTTTTTAGCATATAAACTTGGGGAAACTTTTCCTCTATCATAGCCATCACTTTTTATAGGGTCTCAATAATTTGAACATGGATTTCAACTAGATACATAATTTAGGGTCTTGGTGATGCCCATATGTAGCACTTTTTGTGCCTTCCTCTTGTGGCACATTTTCTACATAATTTAGGGTCTAAAAACATCAAAAATTAATGTACATATAATCAATTTACAAAAATCATAATCAAGTCAAGTTATAAGGGTGATGAACTCATATAAATCATCTCTAGATATCTGAGATTTTAACCTAGTGCTCTAATTACCAAAATGTCATGCCTATTTTTTCCCTCAAAAGATATGCACGACACATTATTAACACCAAAAATATAATAAGATCATGGATTGATACCATGACCCATACCAAACATAGAACATGAGTCTGAAATTTTCCATAAATCATTCATTAGATGCACACCATAATTTATTTGGTTTTACACTCAATCCATCCACCCAAACTAATTCTATAGATTGATGTTGGTATGGTCATAAAACTTGACTCATGTTAATGAATTACATAGTCAAGCACCATGTTGAAACCCTAAGACTTCTATAGGTAAGGTAAATAAGGGATGTAGCCATACCATGTGTCACATTTATGGGGTGTTGTGTCTATTACTAAATGCAATCCATTCAGTCCTATAAGTTTTGAGATTTTAATACATGGAAACATCTTGGGCTCTTGATCCCTCTATAATAATGGGGATTAGCTCCAACATCAAACTCTTGTGAATTTCTAGGCTCTTAGATGATACCACTTGGTAGTCCTATGGGGATAAAATACATAAGGGTCTTGGTCATTCTAGATTAATCCTTTGGGCTGTTGGTATGATGCCATGTGGCATCATCTATCTAACTTTTATAGGAAGCCCAAAATTAGTTAAGGAAAAATCCAAAAGGAAAGAATTATTGACTATATAAAAATTGAAGATTTTTTTTAAGATAAATGAATAAGTTAAATATTAAATAAAATTTATATAGGGTACAATCCTTAAGAAATTTTGTTTGAAATAAAATATCTTATTAGGAATTGCAATAAAATCTCCAACTCAGGCATTTTAAAAACCCCAATCTTTGAAACTTGTGTTCATGACAAGGTCACAATTTTTTTTTGAGCACATTCATTGAACTCTTATTTTGAAGTCAAAAGTATTGAATGAAATACTAAAATATTAAAAATCTTGTTTGAAATCAAAATTCCCAACTATATGCACATAATTCTTTTGATTACTCACAGGTCAAATGGTGTACAAAATAAATATAAAAATAGACTAAGGCAAGTCCAAGGGTTAGTAAATAAGGAAAAAAATAAGGTAGATAAGTCATAATAAACTAAAATTTCAAAAAACCACTTGATAAGGATAAGATCAATGCCTAAGGTGAAACACAACATGCATTTAAGGCCATATTTCAAAACTGGTAAAATCAACAAGACAAGACTAAGTCTAGATAGACATAGTCAAAACTAAAAGGCAACTTTCAATTAATCTTATCCTAGCCAAACACACTTTTCCTTACTAGATTCATTATGTAACATTCAAGTATTCAAGCTATAAAACTTATGACTAACCCATTATGTAACATGTGAACATATTGACTGTGCAGTTTCTAACTATCCTCAATTAGTGGATGTGAAGGTTAAAACCTTACAAATTTTACACTAAGTATTTTACAAAAGACTTAGTATTTTTACTAAACTAGAAAAATAAACATGAGGCTCAAACAATAAAGAAAGAATGAAAATTTGAATTGAATAAGCTAAGGTAAGAATCCTTCAACCAACTAAAGGTTACAACCTAAATAATATTAACATAAATGATCAATCTAAAACAAACTTAATTGATTTTATTAGTGATCTAAATGATGGAAAGTCATAAAATAGGAATCAAACTCAATTAAATAATAATAAGGAATTATTTTAAAGATATCCTATTGAAACATAAAATCATCAATTGATTAAGTGAATAATCTATATTTTTACTCCAAATAGTAATCCAAAACTCCATATTCACACTGAACTCAGTCTCTACTTAAGAACAATCCAATTAAATTAACCTTGATAAATATAAGGAAAGGCAAAGGAATAAATGAGGAACTAATTTTAAGAATATTAAATAAATTAACCCATTTATATTTTATAAGAAAAATCCATAATCTCAAAGATGATATTTACTCCACATACAAACTCCTTCCTAGGAATCAAAATATACTTAAACATAACCATAATAATTTTAAGGGTTAGTATATTAACAGTATATATTTTTACTCTTAATAACAATATCATAGCTTTAAATATAATCCCCACTTATTTTAGATACACTATCATTCCATTAGCTCATGACATTCATATCTAAAGATATGGTGAGTTTTATAAAGGCCAACTAGATCTAGGCCGACTAAGTATAATCCATATTATGAATGGGTTTCCCTAACCAACTTCATAAAATTAGCATAAATTATACCTTAGTCTTCCAAAGCATAGGCATAATATATCTCATTCCTTAATGTAATAGTTTTTCTTCATATATGTACATATGGTTCATTCATGGTAATACCATTACAAACAACTCAAGATGCAATGCACAGAATAACCACATAATATTCAACTAAAGATATAATATATGTATTAGGGATATTTACTTGGCCAATATTCATCATGAATATATAATCATCTACAAGGATTCCATTTTCAACATGGATCCCTCTCAAGGAGGTCTGTTGATCCTATATACTAAGAATACTATAAAATAGTTCTATATAATAATCACTAGTTCATTTAATTAGTAAACTTAATCATAATAGTGGTTCACATTTAGCCCACAATCAATCATTAAAAACATAATTATAGTCATATCAGCTGAGAACAATTAATCCTGAACTCCTGACTAGTTATAAAAAGTAAAAAAACATAAGAAGTCAATAGTTAAAGAAAATATCTTATTTACTTCAAGTGAAACTTTGGCCAAATGAAGGTGGGCTCAAATCTCAACATTTTTACATCATCAAGTGACTACTTTAGGTACCCTTGACTAGGACTCCTAGCTCCAAGCATGTTCACATCATGGTGCAAGTAAAAAAAATCAAATAACAATTAAGAGGTCATCGGGTCAATAATATAGCTACTCACAAGGTGAAACCAAACATATCTAAGTCAAGAGATTACCAAACTTAGATCTATTTACATAAGCATAAAATCATAATAAGGCATACAAATAGGTAAAAATAAACATTCATACAACCAATGAGATATAAATTATATAAGAATTAATGAGAGGGATTAGACATTCTACTATCATGTCCTACATGAGAGGCCTAACCCTTCTTTGATCATGAATAATGTGACCTTTTTATACATTAGAAGTATTAAATAATGAAATTATAATTTACATGTAAACATAAGCACCAAAGTTAATTCTATCATGGAGGAATATCTCGACTCCAAACTCCCACACAAGGGTAATAACACTATGGGTAACCTCAAACATAGCCATTGGAAAATAAATAGAGGAAGTAATTTAAGAAGTCTAACTCCTCTTAAACATAGTAAATCAATCAAGAATCACTCAAACTTCATTTATCCAAATAACATGATATTCCATTCAATAATATACCTACCAAATGATATGGTCCCTTCCATGGATATTTTCTATAGTGTTATACTAGTTGAGGCTCTCCCTCTCCTTGATCTCTTTTTGTTCTTCCCTCCTCTTTAAGGTTGGTCCCAAAAAGATCCTAAAATTTGAAGTTCACATAACATAACCCTTTTCTAATAGATATAACTTCCTCAAATAGGCATTCTCTCTTTCTTTCCACCAATCAAAACATGACATGTGTCTTTTCTTCCCTTGGATTGGGAAACCACTTCTACTAGCCATCCCATTATTTCTTAATGGTGATCTCTTTGCCAGTCTATAATGGCACATGGAAGCTCTATCAAAGTCCTATGATTGATTATAATATAATCCACATCCTTATGCATGGCTCAAGTCAAAGGTAATTAATGGAGAAATATGTAATTCTACACTAATGAAATTTGTATGTTGGTCTATGTTGTCCTCTTTCATTGGATATAATCAATTAAAGGTGGTTATACTAACCCAATAGTGACTACCATCCATTTATACGTGCCAATACTAAATAAGGGGTCAAATGGAATACAAATAGTTTAATTAAGATCAAATAATATTCAAGACAAGATTTAGGTTAGAGGTGGTATCACACGTGATTCAACAATTCTTAGCAAGGTCCTTTTTACCTTCATTAGTAATAACATGTTCCCCTACACACTTATTGCACCCAAGAAATCCACTATCCTAATAGTTGAAGATTGTAATTATAATATGTTATATCATTCAATTTAAACTGGCATAATTATCTTACCATGAAATTCATAAGGTCTTGAAGTGATAAAAATCTAGTACCTAATACATGTATAATTTTAATTGTAACATAAATCAATAATGGAAGAATTTCTTAGCTAATTATTACCATTTGCATGATTGTCTCACCTTAAATCAACGCCACTAGGGAGTATACTCGCTAATTTTAGTAATCACCTTGTTTTTTCATGAGGGGCCTAAAACCATCTATGGAAATTATATGCCCTAAATACTAAATTTAAGTATTATAAAATGAGAATTTAAGTAAATTTAGAAACAAACTATATTTTCTTAACCTTTACAACACCATCCTTAACTATGTTTAATGTTATTACTCATCTTTAGAGTATATTACAATGTCATCCAAAAAAAAAAGGTTAAAAAATATCTTAAAACATGATTTATCAAGTTCATGAAAGTAGTAAGTGCATTAGTTAGGCCAAAGTGAATAAACATAAACTCATAATGTCCATAACTTATTATGAAAGTAATTTTATGAACATCTTCTTATTTGATACAAAGTTTGTGATACTTGAACAAAGATTTATCTTAGAAAATATAATTGCTCCTCTCAACTGATAAAAATGTCATTGATCCTAGGGATAAGATACTTGTCTTTGATGGTAACATTATTTAATATATGGTAGTCAATGTAAAATCTAAGAGTACTATAATTAATTTTAACAAAGGCCATTAGAGCTCCCCAAGGTGACACACTAGGATAAATTATCCATTTATCCATAAACACTTGTATTTAAACTTTAAGATCTCTTGTATATACTACATTCATCTAGTAAGGGGATTTGGATGTAGGTTTAGATCCAAATATGATGTCAATTGAAAAATAAAATTATTTTATGAGTTAATCTTGGTAATTACTAAGAAAATAAATATGTAAAATATTCCAAGATGGGTAATATTGAAGAGAGGATCCCATTTTAGGATATATTTTTCACCCATTTATTATTTCTCTTTTCAGTTGTAAGGCTTAAAGAATATTTTTGGTTGAATGGTTGATGATAGCTTAGATCATCAAGGGTTTATCATCGTTGTCAAGATATTGTATTTTTTATTAAAATAATCAAGATTTGCATGGTATTTTTGTTACCAATCCATGCCTAATATTAGACATTGGATCCTAAATGTGGAAGGAATAGGTTTACAGAATATTCTAAAACTCTTAGATCAATTTTAGCCTATTCAAAAAATTAAAAAACAACCACCCTTTTTGTGCTACCAAATTCTACCTCCCATCCTTATATAAGCATAGAGGGTTTATTTTTACATTTATAATAACTTTAAGGAGAAATAAAAATATGTGGCTCTTGAATAAATTAAAATTTTGAAACAAAACTAGAAATTATACCTCTAGTTTCAATTAGAGTGAACTGAAGGTTTGCATTTCTATTTCTTATAGTGATATAAACTCTATGATTTGAGGCATGATTTCCTTGAAACTAAGAGAAATCATTATGGTAATGGTTTTAACCATATTACCAACATGTGACATCATTTTTAGGAGTTAAATGAATAGTATTATCTCTTATGATAGGGCCATGCAAGTTATCTTGATGTCGAATGTTATTCACATTACATTTTTCACAAAGGGCTGAGTTTTAAAATTTTTGTTGTTATTATGAAATTTTCTCATAGAACTATTACTTTTTACAAATGTATTTTTTGATCATTTTTCATGAAATTCTTTCTTAATTTATATAAATTATATATATTTTTATTATATAATCTATTATTATGAAAATATTGTCTTGCCTTTTGGGGAGACTTCTCTTTTTCTTCAGTAAAATGTATTGATTCTAGGGTGAAAACCAGAGTATGTGAATTATTCATGTTCATTTAATGTATTATTACTTAATTCAGTATTAATTTAAATTTAGTAACACTATTTTTCTCATCCTACATGTAATTCATGTGATGCAAGAGCCAAGAAAATTATTTAATAGTCTGACACAAACATTGTTCACCACTTCAACAACAAGAATTATGTACTTTTATGCTTCTTATAAATACTATTCAAATATCTCTTTGTAAATTGATTCTCAAATGTTTCCAATGAGAGTGTCATGGAATAATACCCCTTAAGAGAATATGGGTGGTTTTACCATATATAAACATCACCCACCAATTGGTAAGATCTAATGTGTGATTTTATTTTAGATCCCATATTATGCAGAGTAAAATATTTTTGAAAGATAATGAACTAAGAATTGAATTCATACCCAATATATCCACCTAAAATGGTGTGAGTATGAATCCTATTAATCTCCTTGATGATGGGATACACACCATATTATTTCCTTCGATTAACATCTCAAGGCCTTTCTTCATGTTCTCCTACATGCATATTTTCCTGATGAGTCAATCTTTGACTACACCCTTCCTTTTTAAATTGATTTTTTTATACTACAACAAAAATTTCATTGATAAAATCATTCAATCATCTTGAATGTTGTTATCAAGTTTTTCATGATCCTTTACATTGTTTTTGTTATGATCATCATCTACATCAAGGTTTGTATGCTCATTCTAGCCATGATTATCACCAAATCACTTACATCATTCATAACTTATTTCTTGGCTCTATTTCTCACCATCCTAAGAAACATTAAACACAAATTCAACTAATGATACAAAAAATACCTTAGGGTTGAACCTAGATCTAACACCACTTATCAAAACCCCCAAAACTCAAGCCAAATAAAAACTAGACTTTTGTGGTTATGAAGTCCAAATTTAAATAATAATACATTAAACTAAGAATGTTTATTAGAGATAAGTAATTAATAAATATTAATGAAGGAAATATGTTATGCATATGAGTTCATGTATGCACATTCTAATAAAAGATTCCAAGTGTACACCATACTATTAAGAGATTTCATTTTTATGACAAGGAAACCTTAGAAGATTATTAATATCTCTTAAAAACTATTATTCATCTATTTTAGGATAAAATTAAAACAATGACATTCATTTTATATGTTTTAATACCTTTCTAAACATTAGATTTTAATGTTACTATGCAATTGAGTTTATCATATTTTATAAAGAGGTATTGAGAATAGGAAACACAATTATTTCACCATTCAATTAGAATACTTATCAAGGGATTCCTTATAATAAACAAATTCAAAGTATTACTTATTTCTCAAGCAAGATAATTTTACTTCCTTAAAGGCTAGGTGATATTCCAAATATAGATGTTATATAAGAATTTAAACATAAAAAATCAAAAATAATTAAATTTTAACCTTCATGTTAGTTCATTCCACATGGAAGACACCCTTTAGAAAGATCACTAGTGATTCTTCCTTAAATATTTTATTGATGTCCAAAACCTAAGGTATTTTACACCTTCACCTTATTCAACCATCAATCTTAATTATAAATATCTATCCTAACAATAATAACCCCCTTGTGGAGAATTATTGATTGTTATACATTTGGTTTAATGTATCTAAATAGAGTAATTATAATTCTCTCTACACATGTATATCATTCCTTTATTTTAAAATAATAACTAATTAAGTAGTTGTGATCTATTTCAATCCATGAATACTCTTACATACCCATACATATGTATATACAATAATTGATTGAATCTAATTTTCTATGTATAATGAATAATGAAGGTAAGATTAACCTTAATGTTCTAAAGCTAGAATAGTCAAAAGTTAATATCATTTTTTGTTTTCTCATTTTTTAAATAGGTTGATTTATAAATCATCGTATGAAAGTGTAATGAAACCATATTATTCTATAAACATTAATTTTTAAATCCATAAAAAAACTTTAGTTTTTTTTAATGATTAATGACCACACATAAATCTTAATTTAAATGTGCCATTTTTTAGGAATAAACGACTTCTAAAATTAAAGGATTAAGAACCATTTTTCACTCTGGAAACAAATTATTTTGTATCTTTGACCACTTAAGAAATAACTATGCCAAGGAGTTGAAACTTAATTCCATAAATACTCAAATGTTACATATATTAATAAATCACTATAGTTAATGTATTTACATAGTATAAAGGTAATGGAACATATGAAAACTATAATGGTTGGGTCAACAACCATTTTATAAGAATGTCCTATATTATCAAATAATCTTCCATTTAGATTAATCAAGAAAAGCTTATGCAAAATGTACTATAAGTTTGGATATCAAAAGCCAAAATAAAAGAAATTCAAAAATGTTAACTTCATTTACCAATCAACTGTTCATATTTACTGACCAGTGGTTTTATCTTATAACATAAATAAGAAAATAAATCAATTTAAATATAAAAATAGATGAATTACATTAGTCCCTAAAAGAGAGACATTCCTTCACATAAAGCGACAATGACATGCTACATTTATACCAAATTGTCAATTTTTAAAACAAACAACTTGATCAAATGAAGAACCTTAATGTATCAAATAATTGTCTCAAACATAGAAATGATTTCTACTTAACCCAAAATTCAAATAGGAAACAATATAAAACTTTTCAATAATGAGAAAAACATGTTCATACTTAGACTAGAATGTTACATCTCACCACCCAACTATTAATCCATCTCATAATGTTATATCACAAATGAAATCTATAAATAACACTAAAACAATAACTTAAATCAATAATGCAGTGTACACTATCAAGAGTTTGATATTGGTAAGTAAAATTATTTTTAGATATGAATATCAAACTATGGTTTAACCATAAAATTTTTATACTATCACATATTTAGATCACAAATAATAACATAAAAATCTTAACCCTCTCATGAGAGAAAAGAATTGCATAGCAATCCAAAGTAATCATTTTAAAAAACCAATCATGATCTAAATCTCATTTATTTACTCATATAAAATATATTGACAATGAATAAAATATAGAAATGCATGAGCAATTGTAGGTGCCCCTTAATATACTAAGCATGATAATAAAATCATATTCTAATGTAATGAGCTCAATTTATTTTACAAATAGCCAAATCAAATGATTTGAATAGGTTTATTAATACCAAATCAAAAAAATAAAATTAAACTTTAATGTAAATATCTTAGAATCATTATTAATAAGTAATAATATTATTTAATCAAATCAATAATAAATAACTTATTTTAACAAATTTTCAATAGCTAGTAAAACTGTTTAAGATAAAATACAAAAAAATCAACATTGGCTTAACAAGTTCAT
The DNA here is from genome assembly GCA_037957365.1 of Torreya grandis. NCBI lineage: Eukaryota > Viridiplantae > Streptophyta > Pinopsida > Cupressales > Taxaceae > Torreya > Torreya grandis. The sequence continues at coordinate 564,375 of JARHVA010007692.1, read as the reverse complement.
ATAATGTTATTAATAATTTTATACAAAGACATATTTTACAATAAGTATTATAATGTATTTTAAAAATTCCTTTACAACATGAAGGAGATATATTCCAAGCTTGCAATAATCAAATATACAAATGCAAGATCATTCAATGTCCAAAAGTCTTTTTCACATCAAAATGAGCCAACCATACAGTGTGTCGATATCCACTCCTATTATTTTGAGAGTGGATTATATCATTATAAATATATATTATTTTATAAAATTTTATATTCATGATAACTATAAATGAGATCCCAAGTTTAGGCTAGGGTTTCACAACATGAAAAACCAAACAAAAATAACAACTCAAAATACAAGCACTCAATGGTGCAAGAATTCATTAAGGAGGGTTAGATTCAAGAAACCATAAAATTAAAGAGAATAAAATAAACATATGTTTGCCTTGGATACCACCAAACAAGTAATTATTTTTGAAAATACTAAATACACATAGGAACCAAAAATTAAAAAAGATGATAATACACCATACACTATCTAGGTTGATTTTGACCATGAAAGAAAATAATTCAGCTCATCTATACACCATCCAAGGGTGAGATGTGTGAAATTTATTTCCCAAAAGTGGGTTATCATCATCCAACATTATATGGTATTATGAAACTAAATTGAGGTCTTTTAAGAAGAATGTTATCTATTCCCAAACTAGAACTTGATTTTCATTCAAAGTAAAATCCCAAATTTAAAATTTGTATAAAATCCAGAAAAGAAATTAATTATGCCATATAATATACCATGGATGACTATGAAATCATCTCACTACTTCCTTTCCTTTATTATTTATTTATTTATTCCTTTCCAAAAAAATTTATGTGCTTTCATTTCAAACACAATCCCATTTAAGTCAAATTCCTCTCCACATATTGAAGTTCCAATTGAGAGAGTAGTTTAGTCTCTCCCATTTTCAACTTCAACCATGCCTTTAAATAAATAAAGTATCATCATGATAATAATAATGCATGAAAACTAAATGAGTTTCAAAACATCATTCATCCCTTCCATGAAAAAACCATTTGAATTTCAAACATGCATCGAGTGTATTAAAAGATTCTAAAATCCATAATTGATGATTAAATATGAAGGTCAAATAGTAATTGAATGATTTACAAACCATAGTATAAAGTGACTTTGATGACCTTGATCATGACCTAAGTCTAAAGTGACTTATTATTTTATGTCATGGTCAAGTAATAATGAATTACACTTAACACACCATAACATCATTTTAATGACATCTAAAATGGAACAATAATCCAAACCTTTGAATTTAGTAAGAACTAGTTCCAAGAACCCAATAAAATAATTTATACGTCAATATGACCTTCAAAATTTGTTTTATACTAATAGTCAAAACCTCATAAATTAGTTGCTCATACTTTAGGCCTAGTCTGAGTCATAATATTACATGTTCTACTCTTTTACCAATGCACGTTTTAAAAAATAAAAAATCAAACTAGAATAGGGTAAGTGCACCAACTTGGGGGAAAAAAGGGGTCTATCTATGGACATTATTTTTCTGAAATTTCAAAACTGTGAATTTTAGTAGATAATTAGAGATCGCTACACTCAAAATTTAAAGATGGTATAAAAAAATGAATTATAGAATTTTGAGTCTAGTTTCCAGAAAACTATTTTTTTTAAAAAATTGTTAAGAATAAATAGGTTAAACATATAAAATTTGAAGAGGACCTCCTATTTTACTTCTAAAAAAATTGAATTGTACCATTCTGTACGACCCACCATTTTTTGAGCTTCACTAAATATTGTTAGAAACCCTTTGGTGAATATTTAGATTAGATATTTTAGTGTGTTATGAATTTTTTTAATATTTTTTGTTTAATTTTTTAATTAATTATATCTTAAAAAATGACAAAAAATGGATAGCCGTCTGTGCGACCCACCCTAACTACCTCAAAAAATTTGAAGTTTGAGTTTTTTTGAATGTGTATATAATTTGGCTTAGATTATTACCATATTATTTTATAGTTCTATAAATGAAAAAGAAAATAGATAATAATGAATAGGCATGTATGGGTGAGGCATGTAGTGGCCTAAAAAGGGTGTTGTTAGAAATAAATATAGTTTGAACCCTTAAAATAACACAAAAATTATAAAAATCATACATTTAGAAAGAGGAAAAAATACTCATCATAATGGTAATAATTTTTTAAATTTTACTATTGAAATCCATAGAATATTTGGTGATTGAAGTTGATTTTTTAGTTTTTCTTAAAACTTTCAGTCTTGACTGTAGATGCACAGTCTGAAGCCTTAGGCTCAGAAATCCAAGCTACTTCCAAGCCTAGAGGCCTGGATTTCAATTTAAATTTAAATAAAATGTATGTGATATGGAACATGTGCACATTGTATAATGCACACATATTATATTATAAATTATATAATGCATATGTGTTATGTAATTCATACACATTCCTTTGTTATAAGTTCAAAATGAACTCCACAAGCATTTGGGAGTTGCATGCAAAGCCAACTTTGTCCATAAAAATATATTTAATACTCTAAATGTTAATTATAAGTATCTGATAGAGTTGGTCTCACAGTTGCATGCCTTATGATGTGGAAAATAGTTTTTCAAAATCTAATTAGGTTAGTACTTAGGCTTTTTCAAGGTCTAATTAATAAACCTAAGGATTTTAGGACATAAATTTTGCAATTGATATCCATTTTTTGTAAACACATAGTCATTTTAAGGTTTTTATGCCTTCTAGATTGATCCTAGCATTTTTAAGAGTCTTAGGAAGTTTTCAAACTAGTCACTTTGAAATTGATGAAAAGTGGTATTATTGGGGTAGTGTATCTCACATCAATGAATTTCATACATCAGAAAACCACTTTACATATTAATTTAACTTGATAATCACCCCTTCCTCATTACCCCTAATCACTCTTTTATCAATCCTCATTATCCCTAATCACTCCCTCATTGACCCTCACTATCCCTAGTCATCTCTAATCACTATCTTATCATCCATAATCACTCCTATATTAACCCTCACTATCCCTAATCATCCCTAATCATTTTCTCCTTATCCATCCTCATCCCTCATCACTCCCTCATTGACCCTCACCATCCCTCATCATATTTAATCACTCCATAATCATCCCTAATCACTTCCTCATTGGCTCTCACCATTCCTCATCATCCTTAATCACTCCATCATTGGCCTTTACCATCCCTAATCATTTATTAATCATCCATAATCAATACCTCATCATCTCTAATCACTCCCTTATTGACACTCACCATTCTTCATCATTTATAATCATTCCCTTATTTCCCCTCACCATCCCTCATGATGTAGAGCCCTATTGCATACTTTTCTTGTCCAAGCTCTTTGCCAATATCCATGTAGCTTTCACTTTATATTTTCTTACTTGATATCTATCTTTGGAACATACACACATTTCAAATTGACATCTTAATTTTATTGATTTCATTTATTCTCCATCATTATTTGGATGGTCTCACTAAACTCTTCACTCTATTCTCCTTACTTAATGCATTCAATCTCTCTTACTTTAAGACTATCCCCTTGGTATTTTTTACACTTTATAACAACTTGGATCAAATCTTGTCTCTAGTTCCTTAGGCTTTAATAGGGCTTTGAAAAAATTCCTTCCAATCCTTTAAGTTATCTCTAACTTCTTCTCAACCCTACTTAACTTTCAACATAATTAGGTCAGTACTTAGGCATTTTCATGTTCTAAGTATTAAACCTAGAGATTTTAAGACAATGTTTACAATTGATATCCATTTTTGGTAAACATATTGTCTTTTTTTAGGTTTTTGGGATTTCAACATTGATTCCTAGAATTTATAAGAGTCTTAATTTCATAAAAAATGAATTTTTCAAACCACTCACCTTGAAATCGATGTAAAGTTTTTTTATTTGGGTAGCATAGGTCACATTGATGACCTACACACATCAAAAAACCACTTTAAATGTTAATTTCACTTGATCCTCACCAATCCCTCATCCTTGATCAATTCCTACTTATCCCTCATTACCCCTTATCACTCTCTCATCAATCCTCATTATCCATAATCACTCCATTATTGACCCTCACTATCCATAGTCATCTTTAATCACTCCCTTATCATCTATAATCAGTCCTCCATTGACCCTCACTATCCCTAATCATCCATAATCACTCTCTCTCAATACTTCATCATCCTTAATCACTCTTTCCTCATCATTCATCATACCTAATTTATTCTTCATCTTTACTCACTCCTTCCTTATCCCTAATCGCTCTTTAATTGACCTTAGTTGTCTTTTATCATCTCTAATCACTTAGGCTTATTATCCCTAATAACTCCTTAATTCATTATCACCATCCCTCATCATCCCTAATCACTCACTTCTCATCCCTCATAATACCTAATCAATTTAAATGAGGATAATATTTCTTCATATTAATCTTGTTAAGATTTTTTAATTGATTTATAGCTTTGTCACGAACACAATTGGGTTTCTAAAAGGCAATGATTTATGTATGGTGTTTCCATTATCCATGATTTCATAGATCTAACACTTGATATATTAATTCTCTATAAATGACATGTTGTATAAATAGGTTTGTGGTAGAGGTAGTTAAGGGATCAAATCAATAGTATTGTTTTGTTTATAGTATACAAGAACTTATTTAAGTGACTAAAAGATATCCTTGTATTCATTTAGTTGATGGTTCAATTATTTCATATTTTTTATTACTAGATAAACCACACTATGATATGGTGACATAAGGATGCCATCAAAAATTTACTTCTTATCATTAATAGTATACTTCTTACTAGAACTAAAAATATTCTTGCACTTCCTAGCACTAGTGACTGAAAGCTCATGAACTAATTATGATGTATGGTATTTTAGATCCAAACAATCTATCACAAAGTTTCAAATATTCAATTTATAGACTATATTTCAACCTTAAATACATGGTTGAACACATGTAAAACATCACACCCTATAATGGTGAGATGTCACAAAGGATTGCATATTTAAAAAGTTTGATTTTGTACACTAAGTGACACTACTAGGTGATCCATTTCTTAAGGCCTACACTAGACCATACACTAACATATGGTTGTGGATGATGTATAAATTTAAATATAAATTTTTGAAAAAATTATTTAGGATAAATTAAATTCTTCTAAATTCCATTAGAAATGATGAATTTTATTGTCTGACCATTGATCTACATTTGTTAATGAAATAATATTTTTAATTCATATAATTTCTTGTTGGGGGAAGTAGATATATTTTTAGTGTTGACCATATCATTGGGTTCATAATCTATTATCTATTTTAATTTTCATAATTCTAGATAACTTGTACCCACTTCTCAAGATGTGCAAGTGAAAAATCTCATAGTGTGACACTCTTCATTGTATTGAATATTGAAGTTATGAACTAAGTACCACTTTCCAATCTTGGACTACTTGTTCTAATAATTCAAAATATATTGTTCACCCTTTGGTATGATGACTCAATCAATTTACATATAAATAGAATTCCTTAAATATAATTATTCATATCATAAAATGTCCTCATATGAAAATCAATTGATTGGTTTCAATAAATCACATAGCTTGGTGATCCTCATGTATTTACTACCCATTTTTGGTGCTATGGGGTTTTAATTTCTTCTCTTTTTCTAGTGTATTTTCAATTGTGAATTACATCATTTGTAATAGGCCCATATTTTTTCATAGGTGTTAAATATTTATGTTTCAAATTTGCCTCCACATCATTTTGATCACTATGTCTTATATTTTATGCTAGCACTCAATTCTCCACTTGTATCTCCTAATTTTTTTAAAATACAATAAAATAACACCATCAAGGTATTTGATGGATTGAATAAGGATGAAGAGGGATGAGGAGGAATTGATTAGAGATGAAGGAGTCAATAAGGATGATGAAAGATGGTGAGGGTCAATGAAAGAGTGATTAGGGAGGATGAAGGAGTGATTAGGGATGATGAGTGATGGTGAGGATTAATGAGGGAGTGATTAGGGGAGATGAGGGATCAGTAATTAGTTATTAGAGATGATGAGGTATGATGAAGCAGTGATTAGGGATGATAAGGTGATGTAGGAGAAACACTACCCAATACAAATAGTTTTATAGTTTACATGTTTAAAGTCTTTAGAAGGTGGTCAAGGTCATAATAATTCTTTATGAGTCTTTTTAAGTTTATATTTTTTTTTCAATTTTGAATTAGAGTTGTATTGGACTTTCCCACCAAATCTTTCATTTGAATTTTTCAACTTTCATAGAGACCTCAATCTTGTTTCAAGAAGCTCAAAATTGAATTTAGCGTGGTTATAGTTTATAAAGTATTTTAGGATGTTACAACACATATACCTAAACATATATTTTATAAATGTGTTAGTATTTGAGTTAGTTGATGATACTCTCAACATACAAAAGAAGTTAGAATTTAGATGATAGTTATTTGGTAATAAGAGTCTTGTCCATGTCTTATTTTTATTCAAAGTAAAATTCAAGAGATTTAGAGGGGGTAGGATTAAAAATGATGAATTTAAAGAACCCCAAAAAAGTGAATAAAGACAATTTTTGATTATTTACAAATAAGAAATCAAACAGACCCTGCATCTTCTTAAATATCTGCAAAGATAGTGGATAGTGTGCATGATCATGAAACATGATTAGTAATAAGTTATTTATGTTATTTTTTTGAGTGGTAAGTTTAAAACACATTTTATTTTATGGTGATTATATAATATGTCATTTGATTTTTAAATATTTTTAATGTTTAAATTACAAACTATATACCCTGTCCTTTTAAAAATTGTGCCTTGAAATCTAAGTGAAAGTTAGAGTCTTGTAGAAGAGGAGATTCTATTTGGTGGGATTTTGGAATGTTTGAGTAATTAGTAACTTGAAATAAAAATTATTTTATAGTATTTAAAAATTTTATTTTTTTATTATACTAAGGACATTCTATGTTAAATAACACAACCTTGTCTTTTATGAGCAAAAGTTTTGAGTATACATATGTGCGAGATGGTGTGTGCATGTATTGGAGTGAACATTAAAATGTATATGTTGGTGAGTTGATTCTAATATGATCATGAATTTTTATATTCTTTCAAGTACATTTCATATATTTATATGAGCAAATAGAAAACTAAAAAAGTCCTCCAGTCATCAAGAAACTTAAAATAGTCAAAGTGGTATCTCATTGAAATTGGCAAATTAAGTGTTATAGATGGAAGGCATTGATTTTTTAAAGTGTGTAAACAATGTGTAGAGGATTTTCAACTTTCATGTTGATTTATAACCCTTTTTTGAATTAATTATAAAAAATAACATCTTCTTGGATTACTACAGACCTATGACTAAGTACACAATCTATTCTAATTTGGTTAAATCAATCTATTGTAGCTTAAAAAGGGAAATATAACTCTTGAAAAATATGAATTAGGTCAAATCAGACCTAATTAAATAGTAAGATTAATTATAAATTCCTTTGGAACATTGAAATCTCATTTTGACCCTTCTCAAGTCTGTGAAACTAGTTTAAACCCTATATTAGGGTTTCTACTTTCAAAGTGAGATTTTAGGAGTTATAAATATTAATAACTCATGAAATTTGGTGAAAATTTTGAGTTCAACATGCATAAATATAATATAGTTTTTTTAAGTTTTGTAATTATTTATAAGTATAGATGGGGGAGGATTGTGTGGTAGATAGGGTAGAAGGAAACCTAAAGACCTAATTAGAGAATAGAAAGAGCTAAAATAAGTTATCAAATAATTGAACAAAAACCTAGAACTTTGTGAATAAATGGGATATATTATAGGGTATCCATAAATGAGGTTGATTTCATGATTTGAGTCTGTACAAGAAAATTATATGATAGAGTAAAAGGTAGTGTATGATATGAAGATTATGTTGAAAAGTTAATTAAGGTTCAGAAGAAGTTAGAGAAAAATCAAAGGAATGGAATGAAGTTTGTTAGATCCTAATTAAATCCTAAGGAAATAGAGACAATATTTGATCCAAGTTTTTATAAAACATAAATAATAGTAAGGGGGATAGTCTCAAAGGAAGAGAGATTGAATGTATTAATTAAGGAGAGTAGAATGAATAGATTAGTGAGACCATATAAATAATGATGGAGAAAAAATGAAATGAATAAAATGTAGATGTGATTTTGAAATGTGTGGAGGGTCCAAATTTATAGATCAAGTAAGGAAAAAAATGAAAGCTATGTGGATATCGGCAAAGAGATTAGACAAGCAGAGTATGCAATAGGGCTCTACATCATGATGGATGGTAAGGGGAAATGAGGGAGTGATTATAAATGATGAGGAATGGTGAGGGTCAATAAGGGAGTGATTAGATATGATTAGGGATGAGGAGGTATTGATTGAGGATAATCAAGTGATGATTAGGGATGATGAGGGATGGTGAGATCTAATGAGTGAGTGATTAGGGATGATGAGGGAGTGATTAAGGATGAGGAGGGATAACGAGAGAATTGTTAGGGATGATGAGGGATAGTGAGGGTTAATAGACGAGTGATTATGGATGATAATAGAGTGATTAGAGATGATTAGGGATAGTGAGGGTCAATGAGGGAATGATTAGGGATAATGAGGATTGATGAAAGAGTGATTATGGGTAATGAAGGATAAGTATGAAGTGATCAAAGTTGAGGGAGAGGTGATGATCAGGTGAAATTAACATGTAAATTATTTTTTTGATGTGTGTAGGTTATCAATGTGACCTATGCTACCCTAATAACACCACTTTGCATGAATTTCAAAGAGAGTGGTTTGAAAATTCAATTTTGACAAACTTAAGACTCTTAAAAATGCCAAGAATCAATTTGAAAGGCATAAAAACCTAAAAAATTACTATATGTTTACAAAAAATGGATATCAATTACAAAATTTATCTTAAAATCCCTAGGTTTAATACTTATACCCTAAAAATTCCTAATTAATGACATGATTAGATTCTTAAAAACTATTTAACACACCATAAGGCATGCAACTGTGAGATCAAATCTATCAAATTTTGAGTGACCCTAATTTATTATATTTATTAAAATAAATTTGAATAATTGTAAACTTATACTTAGCATATAGAGTAGTAAATATAAGATTATGGACAAAGTTAGATTCACGTGTAACTCCAAGATGCTCATGGAGTTCATTTTGAACTTATAATAAATCAACACGTACATGTTATATAACTTGTACACATTGTATAATACATAATATAATGTGTATGAATTATTTTAATTTATATTAATGCATAAATGTTATTTTAATTTCTAATAATATGTACACATTATCATAAATTCAATAATGCGTATGCATTATGATTCAGTAATTATTGAGCCATAATTTCAATAACACAATCACTTTAATTAAATAACATGATTATGTTATTTAATAACATGATCATGCTACCTAAAATGTCCATATAATTATCCCCCCAACTCTGTGCACATATCAAATAGACATACAGGACTAAAATAATGAAAAAGTGGCTATAAACAAAAATTTACCACTCAATCAACCAACCAAATACATAAAATAAGTATCACTAAAATATGGGTTTAAATGAAAGAGACATGTAAGTAGGATGTAGGGTACATGGAAAGGATCTCATTCATATTTTACTAGATGTATATACTTGTATACCTTATGTTTGAATCTAAAAAAAGTTCCACTTTCTAACTTAGCTCATACTGAAGCAAAGTTTTAGTCATGCAAAATGACATCAATAATATCTATACAATATAACTCAAAATAATCCAATACAATAACTAAATATGATAAAAAAAAAACATGTCTAAAATAATTATAATGTAAGTACAATGAGGAACTATCCCAAAGTTAGTAATACATTAGAATAATACTCAAAGAATAAGAATAATAATAATAATGAAAGTATTAGGTCTAAGTTGTCATGACATTTAAACACTAGGAATAACTTAGGGTTTAAAAATTCACTCATAGGGTTTTATTTTTAGACATGAGTTTTGATTATTCCCTATCAATATGCATTAAACATGGATATTATAAATTAGCATTATTTAAGGAAAGTCATGAAGGTAATACTTTAATATCGATTCATGTGGTTGTGTTACATTTTGATCAATCATATAATCAAATGGATTAAATATTAAAAAAAATAATAAGGCTAAAATTAACAAATAACAATCTGTAGCTTTCCTCAAATCATATTTTTGAAACATCCAATATAATTTGATAATTTTTACCATAAATTATAAAAAGGGCATGCATGAAATAATTTATACATCATAATCACTTTATGGATTATACAATACATAATAAACACCTTATTCATAAACTTACATGAATGTTGAGACTAATAATACATATAAAACGCATACTACAAATCAAATTTATGTCATTGATGATTAAAAATTCACTTAATATATTTAATTGAATCCACATTAGATTGATTCAATACTACATATCACATGATATAGACATAATAAATTTTATTAAGATACTATATCTAAGAAATAATATGACTCATTATGTGATATTAACAAAAAAAATTAGATAGTACTTCCACTTAAGGTGTTTATACCTAATATTGGTATTATCCCTATGTATACACCTCTTTCTATAATGTGACATACACCTAATGTATGGGGGAGACACAAATATTATAATATATTTCCATACCTATTTCTACATATGTAACCTTTACCCCTCCTATGATGACTATACATGTTACATCACCAACCTCACACACTATAAATTCCTTTGATCACAATGTTAAAATTTTTCCTATTGAGGTGTTACAGTTAGATTAAGGTGATTCTATAGTTAGTCATTCAATGTATTCACATTGATTATTTTCAATCCATTATATTATGTTTTAGTATCTTATCCTTTACTTATAGGTTTTTTCACTTGTAATATTCCAGTATATGAAGGCAAAGGTGATCTAGAAAAACATATTTGATTATTCAACATAGAATGATTTGATTACATATAAAATGTTGAATTATTGATTAAGTTATTACTAATAATTATTAAATACTATTATTTATTATTGCTTTATGAATTTCCCCTTTAATTAGCTAGATCATTCAACCCTTTGGCAAGTTATTTTATAGCATATTTCTCCATTAACATTGATGATAAACTAGGGGATATTTCATGTTATTTAGTCTTGATATAGTATAAGTTTTTATTATCACTAGTCTCCAGTGCTGATGGCTCTTATGTGCGTGAACCCTAAAAATTTGAAATCGGCTGTTGTGAACCGAGCGATCGATGTGGCTGTGGCTACCATTACAAATGAGGTTTTTTTTCTAGTAAAGGGAGGAACCAGAATACCCTTAAAGGGATTTATTCTGTGGGGATTGAAGATACTACAGCCTTGCATCTAGCCTACGTTCTTGGTTCAGGGTATGGACCTAAGGGGAGAACCTATGCAGATTTGGCAACCTTTAAAGCAGATATACACGATGCTCTACCTCATACAACATCTGGACCTACCTACATATTGCTTGTAAGTGATTTAAAACCTATTAGGGTAACTCTAGACCCTGAATTAGCAAAAAATATCTTCCAAGAGGAAAAATGGTTTTCCTCTTATGCTGCCATTTTTCATTTCTATGGTTTCTGGCCCTCTTTTGTAGATCTACAGAATTGGATTGCTAAGACATGGTTTCAAATTAAAGACAGTCAAATCTAGCCTTGTGCCAGGGGTTTTTTTATAGTAATATTTCAAAGCCCTGAAGATAGAAAGTCTATATTGTGTCACAATAATTTTTCTTGGCAGGGCACATTTCCTCTTATGGCCAAACCTTGGCATAAGGATTTTAATCCTCTCTCAGAATCCTTCAACAAGATCCCTATATGGGTGCGGCTCCCTTATCTTTCGATACACTTGTGGCAAGAGGCAATTTTTAAAACCATTGGAAATGCTATAAGGGAGTTTTTATATGAAGAAGACAGTATGAAGAGTCACCATTCAACTTGTGCACAATTTTTGGTTGATCTGGATGTTTCAAAGGGCCTTCCTAAGGTGATATGCATTAATTCCCCAAGATGTACCTGGACACAAATCTTGGATTATGAGGGGATCCCTTTTCGGTGCAGGAAGTGTCACTAGACGGGACATATTGCTGCGCATTGTGTTGTTGGGAAAACCAATCCCAGACGTTCACCTTCTTGGTGGCCTAAGGATTTCTCTGAACATAGCATGGACAAACAACTTTGGAAGCAACAATAGAATTTGAGACTGAGAATGAGGAAAGGTCACAATCTGAATCGAAAGATGAAGAGGAATCATTGGAGAATCATTCTAATGAAACCCCTATGGAGGCTGTGGTTAGTGATATAGCTAAGCCAGAGGAGGAGGTGGTGGTCTCTTCCCCTATTTTGGAGGATCTTTCTAAGAGCCAGACTGTGTTTGACTTTCATAAGGAGTTTATGCCCACTAGAGTCCAAAGATCATTGTCTTCTGAGGCATGGGTTGCTAAGGTAGCTAAGGTAGAGGATGGTTAGACAGTAGTTAGAAGAAAGAAGTCTAAGCCTATGGTCCCTCCTCTAGATATGAATGTTCGGTCATGCAAAAAGAAAAATCTTAACTTAAAAGATTCATCCAAAGTTCCCTTTTGCTGAATGGTTTTTAGGGGGCTGTAAACTGGTCACTTTTTTGGTTTGCTGGTTACTGGTCTAGAAGATTGTTCAGCTTGCTATTCTAGTTGGTTAACTTTCAGATCAGTGTTTTGACATCTATTTTTTCACGGTCTTATTTGTTGGTAATAGGTCCCTGTAAAACCTGGTTTAGGTACTTTTTTGTAATCAGGTTCTTTTGTTAACCTAGTTGTGCTTTAAGGTTTATCTTTCTCCTTGTGTAGGGTTTTGGGGTCCCTTTAAAACCTATTTTTACCATAATCTAAAACATTGATGATAAACTATCTTTTCCACAAATTTCTATACTTAAACAAGGGTCCAATGAGATAATAAGTGATTATTTACTTTTGTACAATAATATGATAGCTAATATTAATAATTTTATGGTTGAAAATGAGTTAAAAGAACTTCAAGAAAGATTACTTTCACCATTCCATGAGTGAATTATCTTCAAGTGATTCAAATAATTTAATGTGTTATGCACATAGTAAGGGGAAAAAAGTTAAGATCATATATTTAAACAAATTCAAGTATATTTATACTTTATAAGTGACAAAATTCAAATTAAATCTAAGTTCAAGGTCAAACTAAATAACAATAATAATTTGGTGAAGATTATAGTTCATGTAATATTAGAACCTACAACATGGATAAAATTTATAGCTCTACTAAATGGGTAGTTTTAAAGATTACCATCATCTATTCATATATTATATAAGATACTTGAATGCAAATTATCACTTTTTTTCCTCCACAAGAATATTTTCCGAACTCACCTATTTAAAATAACTATGATAACAATGTATACTCTGACTATCATCAAATTTAAATACATTCTATAAATAAATGTTTTAAAATAAGACATAAGATACAAGATCTTATTGATGACAACACGATAAACTTCATTCCACCAATAGAGGAATATATACATAGAACAATGGAAATCATAAATTGAAAATATTTAATGATTCATTTCCCAAGCATGAAACAATAAAGACAAATAATAAATCATAATTACACTATGCATAAATTATGCATCATCCACCAATGACATATGATGAACCAATACATATTACTATTGGTATATATATTGGTACCTCACCATAATATCTTATGATCACATTTGACAAGAGTGAAATTATTGATGATGATTCAAATTTTCATGTATTATTCATAAAATCCTATATCAATGAACAACCCTACATACTGTCATCATCATCAAAAATGGGTCACATGATAACATGTGCATAATTAAATGTATTCACTCCTTTATATTCACATAATACGTTATATGTGATACCTAAGTGATAGCTAATGATTTATATAGATAGAATAAAAGACACATAGTGTTTCAACTACCTCTAATGTATTCTATAAAATAAAACACTTTTTTATTTTAAACTTATATAAATTATCTAACTACTACTCATATAGTGAAATTATACAATAACATACTAAAATTAGTCTCATGATTAATTTATTTTACCATCTTACATGTGATTCTACTAAATCTATACTTAAGTATTAAATAATGATTACATGGTACACATTAATGCCACTAAATTAAGTATAAATTACAAATATACAACATGATTCTTAGGTTTCATATGGTAAAGTGTTGTAATAACACTCAATAGTATGGATAGTCTCAACTAAAAAGTATAACTTAGTAAAAAAATTAATAGACAAGTATGTCAACAACCTTAGATAAAATAAATAATAATATAAAACTTCAATTACACAATTGTACTATCTATCTTCATAAATAATCTCTTGAACAATTTAATATCCATGAGGAAGAATCATATATGAGTTTAGATCAAATATAGAGAGGGATAGCATCATCTTGGAACTTTACCTCCAATAATAGACTAATAGTCCCCCACACACCTACCGACTAGGATTATCCATTACTTTCAACAAATGGGAAAATGATGATGAAAACATCCAGAGCAATTTGAGAAAAAATTTGATAGTACAAAAACTATAACATGAAGCTAGTCATAAAGACCATAGGTACACCTATATAAATTATGACATCAAGCAATCATATAAACTAGAAAGTATAGTGGAAAAATAATGTATATAGAGATAAGATCACTTTGAACATATAGTTTTATATATTTTAAAACTTAAAAATAATTTGGGTCATTATCTACACATACATTACTTTCTATTAATCAACTAATAATCATAATATTTCTTGTTCAATATATGATGAGTGACCTACATTAATGTTCCCTACTTGTCACTAATCATCCCTCAGGAAAGGATGATGACTGTAATAATAAATAGTTAAAACAAACATACATTATAGACGTTGTGTGTGTGTGTGTGTGTGTGTGTGTGTGTGTGTGTGTGTGTGTGTGTGTGTAACTCTCATATATAAATTATTCAATAGAATTTCATAAGGATGTTTTTTCACACAAGAAGATAAGAATAAAAAACACATGATTAACCACTTTGACCACACAACTTATAACTCCATTATTAATAATAGCATTTTATATGAAATAAATTTACCATTCATAATCCATAATACTTAACAAGCTTCAAATTTTAATATTATCACCATTTTTAGTATAATAATGCTACAAGAGATCTTATTACATATCTAGAGGGCTTCATGATGGTAGATAAAATATTCAAAATAAATAAAAATAAATATCCATTCCCACAAATAACATAAATATTTCCTTAAGATCATAATCAAAATATAAATTATATTAATACACTCCACCTATGCAAGTACTAGGGTTCATAGTGAAATTGAATATTGTTTAGTGTTTAAAGTCAATAATCTTAGGTAAGTATATGCTCATTATATTGCTAACATGTTAGTATATTAACACAAAATATAGTGATGTAAGTGGTTTTTAAAACTACCTATGGGTCTATAATTTTATAAAAACAAAATATTATACTTAAATATTTACCAGGTTTGATTATATCCTTATTTTGGTACTATTCAATAATGTGTAGTTTATATAGTTTCTCCACTCAATTACAAAATTCATGGATTTTACCAAGTATGTCAAATTTTAAATAAATTATAACATAATTACTAAAAAACATATTATAAAAACATATACACATCATATCCCAAGGTTTAGAGCTTGATCAAGAACCATATCTGAGTTTTTAATGGATAAGAATATAAGGTATTTAGTTACATGATGATTGATCTTTTTAGGACTATGGGTGATATTTAAATATCGCCAACATGTCTATAATGAGTAATTTTTCTTGTAATTAGTTTTTAAATTAACAAATCTTAATAACTTATGTATACAAAAAATCAAAACATAAATACCAAAGAGTTCAAATTCAAGAATAAGTGATGCTACACTAATATGAGTTAAACAAGATATAACCAGTATGGATAACCTAAAATATCTAAAATTATCACCATTTACTTGAAATAAACTACAATCATTATGTTACCCAAACAAACAACACCTTTTAAAACAATCCTACAACTGTATGGCCTTTAAAATCTCTACATCATCTAGTAATTATTTTTTAGCCACTTTAGGGCTTGCCAAAAATATTTAAAGTATGTTATAGTTAATTTTAGGGATTTTAATAAATATCACCACATTGTAATACACCCACTCTAGGGATATCATTCTAAAATCAATATATAAAGTCTAATAAAATGGCAAAATATTTACATCTATTATGGTTTATGAGATAATCATTACATGCTACAACCATTATGGCTTATGAATTTATCAATCCCTTTACAAAAAAGAGACAATTTGTGTAGGGTTGTCAAATAAAAATATTATGATAAACCAATTGTGGTAAAAATGGGTACTCTAAGAATGTTAGAGTTTAATAATTGTTAACATTCTAGTATTCACCCATTTCACTAATAGTAAATAAAAAACAATGTTGGCACCCATATAAGTCATAAAATCCATATAATTTTATTTTAAATTGAAGACCAATTATTCAAGTTTAATAATAATCTAAATAATTTTTTTAATAACTTTTTTATTTACCCAATTTTCTAGTAAAAACCAAATATAAACTTTATTTCACAAGTGCTAGACCCTTTGATTATTCATTCCTTTCTCAGCATGTTTTCTATTTTTTATTTTTTCTCCTAAGGTTTTATACCTATGATTTAAACTAACAAAAAATACATGCTTACTTCCACATGCAAGAAAACTTCTCTTCCTATAATATAACCATATTATAGTTGGATCTCATCCTAATATGATATTTTTCTATGTATATTTAGTTTTAATAAAAATAGAGTTTTAAATTAAAGAAAATATAGGTTATTACCCAAAAATATCCATGCATTTACATTGGTTATCCATACCTAATATGATATTGTAAAAGTAGGACTTCTCTTATGTCATGTGATGCCTTCATTTAGGGTTTCATTTGTAATTTTTCGAAATAAAAATCAAGTTTTTGACTACCAAAATGCATTCAATGACTTGTCTGAGAAATAATATAACCAAATTATTATTTTAATAAATGATTACGTTTATTGACATAATCAATTATGCTTTTATGTTAACCATAATATCTCATTTATACCCACCACCCATGGCGATCAAGGGTTGTGTTCATAACACAAGGTACCCATTCAAAATGTAAATAGTGGTAATGCCATCCATACCACATAAGGTGATAATATATATATATATATATAAACACTCCTTACATATGGAGGTTTTTCAATGATGACCATCATTTTTGGGCTTTACTAAAATAATACAAATATTTTCCTTTAGACCTAACTTACAATAAATTATGCAAATGGCATAATATAATTGGTTATGAAGCCTCTAGATTTACATTATAGTTTGAGTCAATTCCTATATATCCCTTACAAGGTTAAAAATATGCAAGTGTCCTTTTAACATTAAAAATACAAATAAACCAACTCGCACAATCATTTGTAACATCAACAACTAGCATGATCATAAATACTTGTTTCATACCAGAATTTGATGCACATACAACAACAATAATGAAATAAATAAATATGAATAATCATCCCTATAGATAGGTAAACATCATAAAATGGAAACATCTAAGAAATCAATATATAAATTAGATTAAATCTAAATAATTTTAAAAAGTAGTACTACATGAGTGTGTGAATGTTCCCATATTGTTTTGTATACCTAGATTTTTCATGATATACCTCATTCTCCCCTATTATTATATCTCTCAAGATTATGAAATATTTCACAACACTCTTCAACCAAGATCTCTCCAATACACCTTTATCAGAGCCATGAGTTCTTCAGCATACACAAGGAATAAATCAATTATGAATAAACTAATTGTTATTTTATTTAAAATGATGTATATTATAATTTATAAAACTTTCTTAAATAGTCAAGGTTAACCAAGATGCAAGCTAGTCTAAGCAATGTAGTATAAATCCACACATAGGACAAAACTAGGTAAAGACAAATAACCTAGTTAGAACCTATCAAACATGAGTAATAATATACTCTAAGACCCACCTCAAATGAAGTTATGGGATAATAATACATGATTAATTATGAAGCCATGTGTCTCTATGGACTTAAATCCTTCTTATTAGAGTACATGGATGTCGAGTTGTTGTAACTACCAAGTGAAAATAGGAATGGTGCTAAATATGAAGATCACTAAATATAAACATTATTCTCTAGAATAATATGTATAATGATAAATATAAATAAGAATTACTTGAACACCCTCAAATAATATGTTGAGAAGTGAGCATAAAGATTGGCGAGGCTACCACATTGGTGTCACTAGTGGGGATACCACACTAGTGTCACTACAAAAATCACCAAGAAAGCCATGGAGTCAAGTAAAAATCTTCATATGTGTTATATTAAATAAAGTGCCTAAATAATATTCCCATTTACAAAGGAAAATATAGAAAACACTCAAAAAGGTGAAAAATATACATATAACTCTCATAAAGTGAAGAAAAGAGAGAAACCTCATTAGAAAATCTTCCCCCCCCCCCCGCAAAAAAAAAAAAAGGAGAAGAAGAAGAGAGAGCTACAAATCACCCAAAAGATGATTCTGAAGTAGTCCACAATCCAAGAACTCACAAGTCATGATGGAACTAAATTTTCATGATTGGTTTGAATCCACTACTCGATCACAAAAAAAATTAACACTAGGTTTCATCAAAATAGCTTCAATCAAGAAGATTGTTAGTGGTGACAAAAGTATAAAAGTGTACTCAATGTGTAAGGAAATCTCAATACCTAAGAAGTAGAATTTACACCATATCCCCCCCCCCATACTGTTGATTGGGTGGAGTGGAGGAAAAATGTCTACATGAGTGGTTGAAATCCACTACTCAAACACCAATCAAGTTAACAATGTATACACAAGAATAGCTCTATATCATGTTGAAAGAGACTGTTAAACTATCTAGAAAGATAACATGACATTTGGATTCACCAGAATAGCTAGAATTCAAACTATGGGAGACTGTCAATAGTCCTAAAAGTGGTGTTGAAAATACATAATAGGTATCTCAAAGTCAATGTATTTGGTGATGATTGAAGAGATTAGAAACTAAATAATTGAAAAGGTGCCCAAAATAGAGCACATAAATGCATAAAGGTAGACAAAGATGAATTAGCAAACCCCCTATGGCACTTTCTAAATCATTGTGAGTATAATATAAACCATACACAAAAAATAATAGATATAAATAAGAAAGACATTGGGATTAGTAGAATAGCTCCAAACAAGGAGATTGTTGACATTTTTAAAAAGCCATCGATTATCATGAGAAATTCTCCAAAAATAAGGGAATGAAAAATGTGTCTCCATATAAGAAGGTAAGGTAGTAAGAAAGGGGCCTTGAGGAGACATGACACAAACTACCAGTGTGTGAAATTTCCAATGTAAAAACTAGCATATTTTGGGATGATGGAAGAGTATGGAAAATGTTGAAAATATCCATCATGGATGCAAAAACACACCATAAAAAGACTAGTATCCAAAAATAGCAACCTACAAAGCAAATGCAAAAGGATGTCAGATGTAGCTAAAAATGCATCTGAGATAGTTTATGCATGAAGTATAATATAGGGACCATATAATAGGAAAAATCATAGTAGTGACAATGCACACTCAATAATAAGACATCAAACCCATCTAAAAATGCATCCATGAGTGCAATAAATGATGACAATGTAATCCAAAAGAAATGAAGTTTGTGTTGCCTATGAGGGGGTTTGGCCTCTTGCCAGACCAGACCTCACCATTTTATCTTTGATAAATGAAATATATAAGGTATGTTGAAAATGAGGAATATTATCTTAAAAAATTATCACAACATATCAAATTCATCACCACTAAAATGTCACCACATGACAACAAACCATAAGCATAAGGCAACACAACCAATGCATAGAAACCCCTTGAATGTGACACTTTATATTTTAATGTTATTTATAATGTAAATAAGACCAATGTATAGGAAATATAAAATATAAAATTTTAAAAATTATAGTGCTTAATTTTGAGCTACCGATCAAAAGTTATTACTTAATTAATTTTTCATAAATGAGGCCTATTTAATAAAAAATGCACTAAAATTTAAAAAAACACTAAGATTAAGGTGTAACTAACCTTCAAACCACTTATTGGAATTGGAATAGAACCAAGAACCTCCTCAAGCCAACTAAAGTAAAAAAGCATGCACCTATACACCCCTATAAGCACTAAAGTGACAAATAGGCCATTGAAGGCGTAAATACAAGGAGTTTTAATTAAAAAATTTAAAAGATATTTTAAATGCTTTAATTTTAATCATTTTAGGAAATATTTGGTTTTAAACTTTATCAAATAAAAATAATCAAAACAAAGAGATTTAAGAAGATAATAAGGTGATGATGTCAAAGCAAATCCAATTAAAACTTAGATATACCATGTAAAAAAAGTTTAATAACCTCCCTCCAACTACTCCATTATTAAGACTAGATGGTAGGATAAAAATAAATCTTACACTTTGAAATATGTGATGGATCTCATCATTGAGAAAGTCGAGATAGAGAGATAGGCATGTGATGGCTCTTCATGGCCTAGTTCTAAGCTTTATAAACAATTAATGGGTCTTAATGAAAAGTTATTCTGCATACACATCCACCCTTACTAAGCCTAAATACCCCACCTAGCTCCCTTGATCCCTCTAGCATGTGTCCCTTAATACCAATCCCATTACCCCTCTAACAATATTCTTGCATCCTACAATGGGCTCTTCCACCACTACTCCCTATTCTACCACTGTCTAGATGTAACCCACCCATCCATTCCACCCTACTATAGTCCCTCCACCCATACACAATTATAGGCTTAAATATATAAATGTGAGAAGATAGTATAGGTGTCCTACTAGATTGAGTTGGTAGTATAGCAATTTATATGGATTATGGATAGAGACTGCATGAGAGACTAACAAGGATAGGTGGTGAGGAGAACTAGATTGTTGGATTATGATCGTGGAAGGTCGCATTTGGGTGCAACATGATCAACATAAAAAGGTGATGCATAAATGGACTGACATGGATCAAGGGTGATGTAATGGAGTTTTATAAATTGGGAAAATAATATCTATAATGCAAATTGGCAAGTGGCTATAGCTAGTTAGCATGTATAACACAAGAAGTAAGAATGGCTTGTGAGTAGATCAAGACATCTTGTAGAGTTTAGGATAAGGATGGAGAGATAGAGGTTAAAATGATTTATCCTCTTCAAATATCTATAAAAAAATAAACCTCATATAGCTAAGGAAAAATCAAATATCTACTTAATATTAGTGAAATAAACCAAACTCAAACATCCATCACCAATCAAATAGCCAAATATGACTTCATGAGTCAAACAAGTACTAACATATATATAATGAAAATATACCTGAAAGATAAGTAATGGATATTTGAGGGTGGATCTAATACTATGATATATTTCACAACACTCTTCAACCAAGATCGCTCTAATACACCATTGCCACAGCCATAAGTGCTTCAACATACACAAGGAATAAATCAATTGTGAAGAAACCAATTGTTATTCACAAAAGAGATATGAATAATCATAGAAAAAGATGTATATTATAATTTATATCCTTTTCTTAAATAGGAAATGAGAACCAATATTCAAGCTAGTCTAAGTAATGTGGGATAAATCCACACATAGGACAAAAATAGGTCAAGACAAATAACCTAGCTAGAACCTAGAAAACATGATTAATAATATACTCTAAAATATTCCATTTTGAGGGACTGATTAAAATGTCCTACATCCACCTCAATTAGGGAAATGGGTTTTTATTCCATTACAAAGTATATAAAAATATCTTAGAGAAATAACTTGTAATTAGTGCATCAAATGAAACCATAGCTTCAAAATTAGAATAAATAAATAATCAACATACTAATTCATTTCATACAACTATAATAATGTTATAAATATAAATCAAAATGAAAGATATCAGAATTTGAACTAAATTAATTAGAATAGTACTTAACTCAATAATCCATAATATCTAAATTCACAAATAGTATAATTAACCATAAATTCTATTGTATTTTCCATTAAGGGTACTGTGGGATGTAATGTCCTTCCCCTCCTAAAAAAGTCATTATCTTGATGACATTATTAAGTTAAAACATATAATAGTTGTCATAATTTCATCATATTCAATCAAATAAATGTGGAAATCATCTATAGAATTCCTCATAATCCTCCCAAATGGCACTATCTTTAGAATATTTATCTCGATGGACCTCACATTGAGCCAATAGTCTATTATGATAGTTAAGATTGTGTGTATTGAGTATAATAAGGGCCTCTTTTGCTACCACTCTTGGATCCAATACCTATAAATAACTCCAATAAAGTACATTTGAAGGATCAACCACATATTTCTTCAAATAATACACTATAATAGTGATTCCTCTCACCTTAATCTTTCCTATTATTTTACATCTATTCATCATTGTTACCACCTAGACAATAAAAGACCTTTTTAAATATAAAACAAACATCTAGAGATATTTTGGCATCCTTGCACTACATCAAGATATTTTAAGCCTCTTTATACCTTATGTGGGCCTTCTCATATCCTATTTTGACCCTATAGGAATTTTAATGACCTAAGTCACTAGTTATTAGTAGAACTAATGGCCTAGGCCACTAATTTCACTAATAGCTCATGGCCCAGGCCCCCACTTTCCCATAACCATCCATTACATACCCAGTCATTACTAAATGGATATAAAAAGTCATTAAAATGTGAGATCATCCATTTTCATCCCTAAATCAGGTCTAAACATACCTCCCTTGACCTTTCCTAATATCTCTCTTGATTATTATTTGTCTAACACCTCTTCATCTCTCTTGAGATTCACTCCTTTATCTTTTTTATCTCTTCAAAGTTGTTCATGTCTATTGAACTCTTCCATTACACACTACATGGTTATTAAACTTTATTAAAATTTACCCCTTTGTAAATTCATAAATTCACTAGCTACTCAACCTAGATTGACTCACTTGTTGCTCACTTGTTCTTTCTCCTACTATATTAGCTCATGTGATGCATCAATTAATATTGCATTAAATTTTTACATTGGATTGATTTTAACATATCCTACACATTATTGCCTAAATCTCTCTCCTAGATTCATAGCACTAAATTGGATATAGTTCTACATTAAAACTTAATCTTCATCTAATCAAGATCAAATTTGGACTCTCTATTGATGGTTTTATTACATGTTTGATTGAGAAATATTTGAGGGATATTTACTTTCAAAATGACATCATTCTTTTGTTTAGTTGTAGGATTATTGTTAGGGTTATAAATTACATGCTAGTTTTATCTCTATTTTGAACAAGAACTTAGCATAAATTCTAAAAAAATATTGTTTTTCCATTTTATAATGTCTTTCTTACTGAAATCATCTTTTATTTCCTAGGTTTGCATGCTTTTGAATCATCTTTTCATTCTAAAATTGCTTTCTTGTTGAGATATTTTAACTTCCCCTTCTGAATCACATTATTTATTTCCTTCAATTACCTACATTATTATGGTTAGGATAGTTATAAATACTTTCTCCTTTGGGTGGTTGATCATGCTATCCCTAACTTAGTTTTGTAAGTTCATCTTTGGAATATTATAAGATGACAAAATACATATTAAACATAGATCTCTAGTGGCTTCTTTGATCCTTCTACCCATTAGGTGTTTATTTATTCCCCCTCTACCAAACTAAAGTGGATAATTTGTATTCTTGGAGATATAGTCTAGCATGCCTAGTGGGGCATTCTATAAGGTTTAATTCTAATTATACCATGTTTAGAGCTCCCCTAAAACATTTACTAATGTTAGATATAAAGCTTTACGTTTAGTTATATTTTGGCTATTTCTCAAGTTTTTTAAATCTTACTTTGGTTTTATATCCTCTTAATCATTAGTTAGATGATATTTTCCAGATTATTTTACCATTTTAGCTATTTTTATTTCATTGTGTCCATGGTTAGCCTCCCACCTTTGGGACACTATTATTTTCCCATTCAAAATCAATCCCTTGAGCTCACTCTTGATAAAATTGAGACCAAATGGAATGACACAAATCCTCTAGAATATAAAAGGTATCAAAATTCCATCCAACTTACCACCCTCTAATTCTCCCTATAGAATAAGACTATAAATTTTATAACCAATAGGTTTCCTCCCCTTTTTATCAATATAATATTTACTTATCTGATGATGTCTCCCTACATCTTCATACAACATTGCATTCACATTTAATGGGTGAGGATGACCCCATTTAAATTTTCATGCCTTAAAAAGTATGTGTGATAATCGATGATTGCCATAATCATATTCATGTAATTATATAACTCTACCCTTCTCATAAGAGTCAGTAGTGTGTTACCTCTAGAGACAACACACACAACCATTCATATTCAAGGGTATCATATAGTTCTAGTTTGATTTACCTTACTCATTCCTATTGGGATACTATAAAATAAAAACCCATATCATCCCCATTAAGATACATAACCATTTATACTTTGTTCAACATCTGTTCATGTTAAATGTTACTATCTTCCTAATCCTTATATTAGGGTCTCAAATGATCATGTTGATTTTGAATACCATCTATAACATAAAGATCCATGAGATGACCATATATTAAATCAATTGCCTCATGTTTAACCTCATATTACCACATTTATTCAACACCATGGGGATTTGGGTCATTGTTACCTCCACCCATTTGTGTTGCATTGCTTCTTCATCCCCAAGTGGAATAATTACCTTCTCATGACCATTCACCACCACATTTTTAGGGGGATCCCCATCACATGTGTCCCCAACCTTAAGAGATACCTAGACATAAAATCCCATACACATAAGATCATGATGACCCATACCCATGTAAGCAACATCTTAATCTACATCAAGATTTTTAGGGATCTTGTCACTAGAAATCCATCAACCATGCCTATGAGGATCACTGAAGTAATCCTCTTAGCCCTTAGGTACACACCAGTACCCTTCCCACTCAAATCCATAAATTAAACAATTTTAAAACAATTTTATATTCTATTCCAATGAATCATATCATGGCCTTCGTGATGGTGTGTATAGATTCAGAAGATGATAAAGGCAAGATGTTAAATCTCTTTACTCACAACCTATTTGTTGAGGCTTTACTATGGTTTAGGAATATGCATCCCTATTATCTTCCCCCTTTCTATATGAATTTGTCTAGTACATATATATCTTTAAAATATTTAACTTTTACCTCTAATCACTCACTTACATGGTTTAGACCAAAGGTGAGTTAAATTTTGACTTTGTGCATAGATGGTGTTCAATCATCCACATGTGTAGAATGACGTTCATAGATGATAAACTTTATGACATGTTCATGTGAGCATTAACGTAAGAGGTTCACCTTGAGCTCTTAAAATGTGAACCCACATATTATAATGAATTTTTTAATGAGTTTCTAAAGATTAAATTCTTTTAGGTTCATGTGGGCATTAGGCATGTGCCAACTCAAAAGTCATCCTCCTCATGCAATCATAACTATAATGTGATCAAAGGTGGTTTCACTAATTCTCCAAAAAATAATAAGGATAAAAAATAGTATAGATAGGTTAATGCTATGATTAAGAGGCCACCTAAAAATAATACCCCTAAAAAGAGTGAATGAGGGTAGTAATTGTCATATCTTTATGATCTTTCTAGGTTATATACATTTCATAAAATCAAGGGAAATTTTGACAATGAATGTGTTGACAAAAAATCTAATGTTAATACCTCATCTACTTCCTAAATATCTCCACTTTACAATCCCAACCTAAATTTGGATGTGTTCATGGATATTTTATCTAGCTGTGATAAGGAGGAGGAGGAGGAGGAGGAGGAGGAGAAGAAGAAGAAGAAGAAGAAGAAGAAGAAGAAGAAGAAGAAGAAGAAGAAGAAGAAGAAGAAATACAAAACCAAGGCCCATAACTCTCATTCTCTATCTTCCACCTCTTATAGTTCCTTTTCTTATATTGACCTAAAATGTAAGGCCCAACATGATAATAGCTAGGATGTTTTTATTGTTGACATAGTCCTTATTAGTTATGAGTGTTTTACCAACATACATTCAAGTTGGGTGACTAGCCCCATTGGCGATAGTAGTAGAGTAGGTATCACAGGCCCACCCATAGGGGTAGGGAATCCCAAATTTAGGTTTGAATTTTTACATAACCTCCATACCTAGGCTAGGAAATTCCCTTAATCTAACATATATTATTTTTGTTCCCTCTCTACCAAGATGTCCATTTGGGACCTTATTTTCCTTTTTGATGAGCAAGGGGGTCTTATATTTATTGGTGTATCTAGTGGGGTATCATTATGAGAAGATGTTGAAGTGTTGTTCAACATCCCCAATTTTTGTCAACCACCTACCTTATCCTTTGACCTATTCTCCTTATGATAACCTTTCATTTTGGTAAAGAGGGATAAATTCCCACTCTATAATGAGACCTCAGTAGATAACTATTGCATCAAAAGATGCATCATCGATGAGGTTGACACATGTTATGTTGTGGAGTCTATTTCCACATTATAATATATTTCAAATATTATACATTAAAATATATGGAACACTCTTAATGTATTATATTTATACTATACACATTAAAATTTTTAGGATCCCCCATTTTATCTATACTTGTATATCTATTGTGTCATCATCCATGATTAATAGGGAACCATTATGGGTTAACTTGGACCATGGTTTTGGTAACCACTATTTTATAAAACTACTATATTAGTTACCTATTGATATGATTATATATAGATGGACATATGGTAGGTGAAATATAGGAAGAACTAAGTTTGAGAAGGTGAACAAAGTGTGTCAATTCAAGTGTGAATTTAGGAGAGTTTTTTTAGCATAGTTTTAAATAATATTTGTGAATTATAATTGTGAGAAGACTGATATAAGAGTGGATTGTACTCTTGTTGCATTATAATAAGATCTGAGCAAGTGTTTTTTGGTGGATGTATCCCACGTTAGGTGAACCATGTTAAATCTTATCTTCTTGTTGTGTATTTTAATTTATATTCTTTATGTATATCTATTTATAGCTCTTATTATTGAGATTCTATGAAATTATTCTACATTAATTTATATCTTATTCCTAAAAATACATTGAACATGATGCCTCTATGGATGTTCAATGAGTTAGGTATTAGTCATAGGAATATTTGTGTCTCTAAAAATAAATGTGTTGGTTTCAACAATGACATAGTCATGTTAGTGGGTGATGTGAAGATTTGGGTCACGTTAGACCCCAAATCATTAGGATTGAGTTTTATGTGTTATATTTATCTCTCATACAACATTATCCTCATTCATCCCTAGAATTTTTCCATGCAAAATATTAGATTGACAACATCTCATGTGATCTAATTTATGCATGAAGGTGAGGTTCATACCTTAGAGGCTGGCCAAGATCCATGGTTATTATTATATGCTAAGAAAAATCCCTCTAATGATGAATTTTCATTCTCTTCATAGGGTCCAATTGTTTTTCCTAATGTGTCCATATCTGAATCTTTATTTATCAAGGATAAAGAGTGTTATACAATTAACTATCATTCAACATTCACTCCTACTCATGTTTCACTCTTCATCACCCCTTAATTTTTTGAAAATTAAGGTGGATATTATCTCTTATAATACCTCTTTTGATACATATCAATGATTTTAAATCCTCTTCCATTGTCATGAATTATCCATTATGACATTCAAAATCTTAGTTCTCCCTCAAAAAGGCCTCTAAAGTTGATAATTTTGGATTTTGAGTGTCATTCATCCACTTCATGACACATAACTAAATCAAGGAGAGGAAATAATAAGAAGCTCATGATGGCATTCCACAAACACCACCACCCTCTCATTCATTTGGGTTCAAATATCTTACTCATTGAATATGGCCCTAAACCTAGTGTTCTAAAAATTTGGGTCATGACCATTGAGTCAAATGAGTTGGATATTTTTTATGTATCTCTATTTATAGTTATTGACACATGTTTTCCTCTTCTCCTTTGTATATTTATAAATTTATCATATCCCTTATTCAAATAACACTAGAATAAATGCTCTGGTTATTGCCATTTTGGATTGTATGGATTGATATCACTTTTTGTCCCTTCTTATGCAGGAATTAGATCTAGAGATGGATCATGTAGATTTCAAACCTATAATAAATATATTATGTAGTCAATTATTAATTCACCACTATTCTTATTGGGTGAGTGCATGTAATGTTATATATTTTCCTTTTTATCTCTTTATTTTTTTTGATGTGGCTTCCAGGTAATACACCACATTCCTTATTCTTATATATGTTGAATACTTATACCATGATATAATATGTATTCATGATTCCTATCACTCTACTCCTCCCTATTATTTTACATATTCACTCCATGTTTACTACTTAGACATTGAGAGACCTTTTTGATCTAAAAAACCCTTTGGAGAGAGTTTGACATCCCTACATTACACCAATCCCTTCTATACATATTTGCACCATGTATGACCATTTACAACTCATATTTAGACCTTGTAAGAACTTGGTTAGCATAAGCCACTAGTTATTAACATAATTAGTGGACTAAGACACTCATTTACTTACTTGGATACAAACTAACCTACCACTTTCCCAAAATTATTTGTTGCACTTCTATTCATTTCAAATAGATAAAAAAAATCACATCTATGTGAGCTCACCCATTTTAAGCCCTATACCATGTAAAAACATGCTTTCCTTAAACTTATTTTATCTCTCTTACTTATTTTTGGTATGATAGTTATTCATATCTCTTGAGCTTCACTCATTGATCTTATTTATCTCTTACAATTTCTTCACCTCTCTTGACCTCTTCCACTACACATTGTATGGTTTTATAACTCTATTAAACTTGCCCCTTTATAAATTCATATATTCAATAGCTATTCATTCTAGATTAACTCCATTGTTTCTTAATTGTTCTTGATCTTATTTCTCATGTGTTACATCAATTAGGCTTGAACCTAATTTGTGCATTTGGATTGGTCCTCACATATATTAATTATTCCTACCTCACTCTCTTTCATGGATTGGTAGCATTGTATTGGATAAATTTATCCATTATAGCTTAATATTCATATAATCAAGATCAAACTTATACTCTCAGTTGGCAGTTTTATTATATGTTTGATTGAGCACGGTCTGATGAAAATTTATTTGAAAAGTGACATCATTCATTTTTTTAGTTTTATTATTATTACTAGGGTTATATATTACATTTTAGGGTTATATATTTTTTTAACAATCAATTATCATAGATTCTAAAAATTTATTACATTTCCATTTGAAAGTCTTTTTAGCTAAAATCATCTTTCATTTCCTAGGTTTTCATACTTTTGAATCATAATTTAATTTTGAAAATGCTTTATTATTTAGATAGTTTAGTTTTACATCATAGATTATTATGTTTATTTCATTTATTTATGTGAATTTTTATGCTTAGATTAGTTAGATATACATATTCCTTTGTGTGCTAAATCACACTATCCCTATCCTAGTTTTATAATTTTGTATTTGGCTTAGTACCATCTGATAAACTAGATAGATACCATAGACCTCTAGTGTATTCTTAAATACTTAAGCCCATTTTGTGTTTAATTATTCCCCATATAAAAAACCCTAGTGGATCTTTTGGATTATTAGAGCTATAGATACATGAGAAATGTTCAGAATTTGAGCAAGTGATAGTGGTAAATCAAGTCTATAAGGAACATGGTTTATCACTAATAAAAAATCAAAACTTCTTACATAATGAGATAATAATTTGGCTCATATTCCAATTTTAATTTAACTCTTTTGGGGTTTAGTTCATATAAAAACCTTATATCTAGATAAAAACTACCTTGATGTTCTTTTTAAATCAGCTTAACTTTTATGACTATCATTAGCTTTAGTGAATATTTTTCAAATTAACCTTGCCTATTATTCTATTTTAGAAGGTTTTTCATGACAAAAAAATATTCTATCTTCTAACCTATTCGTATTGATATGTTTTATGTATTTTATACCATATAAGGTTTCAAATGGTGCCATTTTTAGAGCTGAGTGGAAAGTAATGCTATTATCAAACTCAACTAATGGAAGATACTCTTATCATTTGTATTATTTGTCCATGTAATAAATTCTTAATAAATCCTCTAAGACTTGGTTTATCCTTTTGATTTTTTAATATATTTCAATAGATAGGCTATAATAAAGTTGATTTATGTTCTTAGGGTTACATTAAGATTTTTTGAAAATCTAGAGGTCATATGAGTACCCATATTAAAATTTTTTTAATCTAGATTTCCATGCAATAAAAATATACTTGAACACAATTTTTTAATAATACTAATGCATCATTGGTTAAATTTATTGGTATAAAATTTACCAAATTTATCAATTTATTGACCACTACCAAAATCATGTTATGCCTATTTATAGACATTACTATCCCTTGGACAAAATCCATGCTAATGACATGGCATTTCTATTCTAAAATGTCATGGGGGTATATCAATCTTATAGAATGAACATGTTTTGATTGGACATTTTGACATTATAATAAATTTAAAAAAATATCATATTTATTGATTCCTTTCCACATATATAACTCTTTCAATTTTGTCATTAATTTGGTCACCCCCAAGTGGCTTGAATATGGATCATTATGTAGTTCCCTCAGCACCATAACTCTTCAATACTCTAGATATAGAACATAAATTATGACATTGAACCTTAGGATTCCATTTTTATCAAAAATAAATCCTTAATACCTATTATCTTATGGGTTTTGAAAAAGGGTTTTCTTAACCTACTCATAAAATTTATCTCCTTAAGAGAATTTCAAAACTATATCTTGGAAGGTAGTTCAGATAGTAGCCATAATTATTAAGTACCTTCTATAGATAATATAATCTTAAACTCTATTATCATATCCATTTATATAAATTATATCAAATTAATAGTCTAATGAAAAATAGACCCATCCCTTTTTTCAAGAATTCAAACTAGGTTGGGTGAAGATATACTTGAGTCGGAAGTTGTCAATCCTTAGATCAAAAGGTTTACCAATAGATAATTTATACAAATGTGTAATTCATACACTTTATGTCTATTTATAAATAATTAAATTAATAATTTTATTCATGAGGATTTTTTTTCAATATTCATAAACTATTACTTGGCCTTCTTGAAATAATACTCCTCTAAAACCATCATTGAAGGCATATGTTACCATAACAAAATGTCCATTTAGATGAAGAACACACAACACTAGTCTAGATGTAAACCTTTTATTCAATATCTGAAAGGATTATTTGAATTTATCATTCCATAGGAAACACCATTATTTCCATTTAAAAGAGGTTATGTGGTTATCTATATTTGAAAATTTAGGTACAAAATTATTATAATACCCTACAAAACCCATAAAGTTAGACACCTTGTGAACATTTTTGGGTCTCATCCATTCCATAATGGATTTTATGTTTTATGGGTATATGTAAATGACTTTATCTTAAATTATATGTAATAAATATTTTTCTTTCCTCTAAAATTAAAAAAACTTTGATAATTTCCAAACGAGTTTATGCTTTCTCAAGCATTACAAGACCACATGAAAGTGTCATAAATGTTATTATTTTATATTATAATATATTTAAATATAATCTAATAAAAACTTACAAAATCATCTATGTAATACATGAACACACTATTCATAAGACTAATAAATGTTGTAGGTGCATTTATTAGCACAAAAGGTATAATAATGAAATCATAATGTCAATATCTTTTCTTGAAAGTAGTCTTAGGGATATCTTATTCCTTGATATTTATTTGATGGTACCATGATCTAAGGTAAATTTTAGAAAATAACCTCTCTATGTATTTGATAAAAAATATCATCAATATGGGGTAAAGTATACGTATTCATTATATGCCTTATTTAACACTTTGTAATTTATACATAGGCAAAAAGCCACATACTTATATTTGATAAAAAAAAATAGGTGATCCCTAAGTTGATACACTTGGGTGGATTACGTATTTAGATAACATTTATTTAATTTTGGATTTTAATTCCACAAGTTCAGTTGTCATCATTCTACATGGTTCCTTTGATTGAGGTTCAAATATTGGGATAATGTCAATTGAAAAGTCAAATTCCCTCTTGGGAGGTGGTATAGGTAAATATTTTATAAATAAATCTTGATAATCAAATAAAAATGGGTAATAATTAATGGTAGTTTCCTTAGGTTCTCATACATCATTTATATTGACCATAAATGTCTCATAACCTTTCCATTGAACTTTCTTGAGTTATATGACTGATATTTTCCTTAATTTATATTCATTTTTCTCACTCTAAATTTGAGTTTGTTTTTAAAAATCATCCAAACATTCCAATTTATTTTAAAATAAATATACCTTTATCATGTTCCTCCCAAACCAATTTACTCTTGGTATCACACCATATGATTTGAATGAAGATGCATACAAGTATTCTATAGTGGCAAAGTTGGGTAATTCCACATCTGATTCTATGAGCCACTTATCAACCTTAATTTTAGATTATTTTTTGTATTTCACAATCCATGTATTTTCCATATACCTAGCCTTTATAGTATTTTAATTAAGTAAATATAGATAAATAAAATATTAATTTGCTCCAATATCTATCAAGACAAAAATGAAATGACCAAACAATATACTTATCACTTCAGAGGGTGTAATTTAGAAATTAGCCTGATGATTATCAATAGCTACATGAATTAATTATTGAAATATCTCTTGATAATAATAAGAGGAAGGATTATTAAATTCATTATCATTTTTCAAATGTGAGTAGTCTTTTGCACAATGGTATCTTCTAAAAGTAAAAATTATCCCTAATGGCCCTTTCCTTTGTGATGGGTTACCTAATCTATTTCTTTCCTTAAAATAATTTCCTACATTATTTATTCCTTAATAATTATACCTTTTGTTTAACTAAGTATTTAAAATTATAAAAAAATTTAGATACTTATCTTTAACTTCAATAAGAGGTTTGGGATTCTAATCCTATTTGTGTGTTTTTTAAAATACTTGATCTATTAAGTTAGGTTTTTGCACATCCACCTCATATATAATTTATATTTTTAGACCCATATTAAAGTTTCAGATTTTTCAATGTTAATCCCTCTTATATTTGGGAACATATTTAAAAATTTTTGTGAACGACTCCCAATATTAAATCACTAACAACTCTTTTTGTTTTAAAATTTTGAAAATATGTCACATTTTTTTTCAAAATAGAGTTTTGAAATCCACATTACCTTGAATAGATCACCAAACTAATCCCAAATATTAATAGTGGAGTCATGTCGTATCTCCATTTTCTTATTAGCCCACTAGGTTATTGATTTAGTAGACAATTATTAGGATATCTACACCAATTTTGTTACTTTTAATTAAATTTAGATATTGAAATATTTATCCATTTATTAAAACCATTACTCAAAACCATCACTAAATATTATTCCATAAAATTTCACCATTTTCATGTCACATGCAAGATCTACCAAAACTTGAGCCCATAAAACTTGATGCTCTTCATCATACTGTTTCACTTGATTTAATTCCTAATCATCATGTTGTTAATCTTTCTCTTACCCCTCATCAAGTACATAAAATTCTTATTTCAAAGATATTATTTTATCCTTTATCTTTTTTAGGGCTATGAGGATATGATCAATATTAGTAGCATCTTATAATATTAATTTACTAAGATAAAGTTATTGGTCCTACTTATATGGATTTTTATCTATGTTATCCATTACACACATGATTCATTCATGCTGGTTAATAGAATTACATATATAAATACTAAAGGAATTATTAGGTCTGTGTATTTAAACCTACACTCTGATACCACATATTACAACTACCTCTAACTCATTCTAAAAATTAACACACACTTTTTTTAAACTTAATCCAAATTCACCAACTATTATTTATCTAGTTAAAGTATACATGAACATACTCAAATTAGTTTCATGATTAATTTATTGTACCATCTTATATATGATAATACTAAATCTATGTTGAAGTTTAGTATTAAATAATAGTTATATGATATAATTTAATTTCATAGGATTAATTATAAATGTAAAATATATAATATCCCTCTGGGGTCTCATATGGTACAATATTATAATAAAACTCTTTAGTATAGATAGTCTCAACTGAAAAGTAAAACCTAGTAAAATAATGAATGTATAAGTATGCCAACATATTCAAATAAAATAAACAACAAAATAAAACTTTAGTTACATAATAGTAATATCTAGCTTCATAAATAAGATCTTGAAAAGTTTATTCTACATGAGTAAACATATAGATTAGTTTAGATCAACTATAAAGATGGAGAACATCATCTAAGTGCTTTACATCCAATAATAGACAAATAGTCCCTCACACACCTCTCACCTAGGATTTTCCCTTTGCTTCACAAAATGGGCATATAATGATGATGTAAACATCTATAAGAATTTGAGAATAAATGTGAGAGTACAAATTATATTACATGAATATAATCATACAGACCATAGATATACCTATATCAAGTATGACCTCAAGAAATCACGTAAACTATAACTTACAATTCATATATAATGTATATATAATTTCACTTTATCCAAATCATATTATATAATTTCAGATTTCAAAATGTTATGGGTCATTATCCACACATCCATTGCTCTCTACTAATAAGCTAGTTATTACAATAGTTCTTTTCTAATAGGTGATGAGTGACCTATGATAAGGCTCCTTACTTGTCACTCATCATCCCTCAGGTAAGAATGATTACCCTAATAATGTATAATTAAACTAAACATATGTAATGTTAAAAAATATTTGTTTATATATATACTTTATATATATATATATATATATATATATATATATATATATATATATATATATAATTTAATAGAATGTCATAATAGTGTTTGTTCACATAAGAAGACAAGAATAAACAACATAGGCTTAACTAATTTAACCACACAACTTACAAATTCATTATTCATAATATCATGCTATATGATATAAATTTCCCATTCATAATCCATAATACTTAACAAGCATCAAATTTAATATTATTATTATTTTATCTCATACATTCACCTTCTTTTTAGTACAATGACTCT
The DNA here is from genome assembly GCA_037957365.1 of Torreya grandis. NCBI lineage: Eukaryota > Viridiplantae > Streptophyta > Pinopsida > Cupressales > Taxaceae > Torreya > Torreya grandis. The sequence goes on along the minus strand of JARHVA010007692.1, from coordinate 528,821 downwards.
ACAAGAGATTTATTTACATAGATAGAGGTGTTCATAATGGTAGATACAATATTAAAAACAAAACCAAATAAATATCTTTTATCATAAATAATATCCAAATATCCTTAAGATCATAATCATAGTATAAAATATATTAATATATTCCACATATGTAAGTACCATGGGTCATACTAACATAATATTGTTTAGTGTTTAAATGTAGCAGTCTTGGGTAATTATCTTCCCATTATACCACTAATATAGGATTATCTCCACATAATAAATAGGCTTGTATGTGGTTTTGTTAACTACCTATGGTATATAGTTTATTTCAAACAAAAGCTTATACTTAAGAATTACTAGGTTTGGTTATATCCTTATTTCATACTATTCAATAATATGTAGTTTATATAATTTACGTACTCAATCAATAACCTTGTGGCTTTTACCAGGTATTTATAATGGTATATATTTTAAAATTCCATTAATACAAAATCATGGTCTAAAAATATTTACATCATATACAAGGGTTCATAACTCAGTCAAGAATCATGTCTGAATTTTTAAGTGACAAGAATATAAAGTTTTTAGTTACATGATGATTCACCTTTGTAGGATTTTAGGTGAGAATGAACTCTCACCCATAAGTCTATAAGGAGTGAACTATTCTTCTAACTAGTTCCAAAATAGACAAATCTTGATTATTTATGTATACAACAAAGAAAAACATAAATACCAAATATTTTGAATTTAAGTATAAGAGGTGATACAACCATATGAATTAAATAAGCTAAAACCAATATGGCTAACCCAAAATAGCCAAAACTATCACCACTTATTTGAAATAAACTATAGTCATTATGCTACCAAAACTAAAAATGCCTTGTAAAACACTCTTACAATTGTATGGATTTAAAAAATTTAACATCATCTAGTAATTATGATTTAGGCACTTTAACATTTGCAAATATAACTTTCAATTATGATACAGGTGATTTTAGGGCTTGTCAAAAATAGAATCATAGTGTACCACAACATCTCTAGAGATATCAATCTACAATAAATATAGAATGTATAATAAAATGTTAAAATAATTACATCCATTGGGGATTTTAAGATAATCTCTAGTTTTTCAAACATGCTATAGCCATTATGGGTAATGAATTTATCAAAACTTTTATAAATAATGTACACTTATTTTATGATTGTCAAATAAAAATATTATGACAAATTGGTTGTGGTCAAAATGCATACTCTAAGAATGTTAGGTTTAAAAATTGTTCAGATCCTAGTTTTCACCCATTTCACTAATCATAAATAACAAAAAATGTAGGCATGCATATAATTAGTAAAATACATACCCTATTTTAATTTTGAAATTGAAGACCACTTAGTTAAATCTATGAATCAACTAAATACTTATATTTTAATCACTTTTTTCACTTACCCAATTATCTTGTAACAACCAAATAGAAAATTTGTTTTTCAAGTGCTAGGCCCCTTTATTATTTTCTTCTCTTTTTTCATTCCTTTCAATTCCTATTTTATATTCTCTCTTTTTTCTTGTTTTAATGTTTTCAATGTGGGGTTCAAATTAATAAAATATATGTGTTTCCTTATGCATGCAAGAAAAATTCCCTACCCATCATAAGTCCTTATTGTAGTTGTATTTCTTCCTCTCATTAAATTTCTTCAAACATCAATTTATTTTTAATAAACAAAGAATTTTAGATTCCATAAATCTTCATGCATTTCTATTGGTTGATTCCAAGTAGGACTGATCTTCCATCATGGGAGCCCTTCATTTAGGGTATCAATTGTAATTTCCCACCATAATCACTACTAATTATACCCCTAATATACATTCTTTGAATTTCATGAAAAACAAAGAAAACAATATCTTTTTTGAACAAATTATTACATTTATTAACCTAATCAATAATGCTTTTATGTTATCCATAATAACTCATTTATGCCCACCATTCATGGTGTTCAAGGTTTAATTTAATAATACAAAGCACCAATTCAAAATGGAAATAATGGTAATGTCATCCATACCAATTAAGGTGTTCAAACAAGTTTAAAAAATTTAAACACTCCCTCCATATGGAGGTTTATCAATGATGACCATCATTTTTTATCTTTATTAAAATAATGTTGACTTTTTCATTTAGAGTTTACTTATAAAAACTTATGAAAATGACCCAAGATGGTTATGAAGTTTCCATATTGACAACAAATTTTGAATCAATGTATATATTTTGATTCCAAGACTAAAAATACTTGTGTATCTTTCTAACATGAAAAACTACAAAGAAACCAACTCTCATAATCATTTGTAACAATAAAAAATAACATCATAGTAAATACTTGTGTAATATTAGATTTTGATGCACATACAACACTCAAAATGACACAAATTAATTCAAATAATTATCCCTATATATGTATGGAAGTCAAAAAATGGAAACATCTAATAAACTAATACTAAAATAAGATGAAATAAAAATAGTCTATAAATGAGGTAGTATTATGTGAGTGTGTGAATGTTCTCATATTGTTTTATTTATGCCTAGTTTTCATGATATGTTATCTTATCCATTATGATACTCTCCTTCAGGATTATACTGTGAGTGATTAAATAATTGTCCTACATCCACCTCAACCAAAAATAAATGTAGTTAGTCCATTACCAATTATATCAAAAAAACTAAGAGAAATAAATCATAGTTAATGTATTTAAAAAAACCATATAATCAAATATAGAATACACAAAAAATAAATAATCCATTTTATGTAGCTATAATAATGTTGTAAATACATATTGAAATGCAAAATATCAAAATCTAAACTAAATTAATTAAAGTGGTAGTAAGCTTGATAATCCACAAACACAAATAGTATAATTAACTGTAAATTACATTATATTTTCCATTATGGGAAAAATGGGATGTAACACATAGTGCTACCTCTTTAGGTGGGCATCACCATATTTTCCACACCATTATTAGTTATATAAAGTAATGAGGTATTTTACATGTTCTTAGGATTCCCTTGGATATAAATAATTAATATAGTACCATATACAATGCATCAATGTATCAAGTGCATATATATGAATAGAGTAGTTGTAATCACATTTATACAATATGAGTACCCTTCACAACTAGTGGTATCTCTTCCTCCACCCCACCATAACTATAGTTGGTCAATACACTCATTAAATATTATTATATAAATCCATTGATTACATATACGAGTGATATTTTTATACACCGAGTTCATAGGAGAATAATTGTGTCTACTAGATAATGAGTTATTCAACATCCATCATATAAAAGAGTTAATGAAGGATCACATCAGGGATCCTGACATATAGTGAAAAAAATGGTTTAACATGTTTTAGACTAATAATAGGTAGTGATACATTCTCATACTATACATAAGATCCCACAACATCTTAGGCCTTATAGATTTACCTATCATACACATGATTATATGAGTAGTGATCATGACAATTGCCATATGACATAATATTTATTATTAGATATTGATACACCTAGATCTGGTACATTTCACTCACATTAGGTGAATCTTAAAATATTTGATAATAATCACATTCATTATCCTCCCATTTATGGGATCATTAGTTATCACTTTTCAAACATTCAAAATATTTAAAAAATATAAATAAATAAATAATTCAAAAACATTAAAAATATTCAAAAATAAAAAATTAGGACTTAAGGATGAAATTACTACTATATTACACTATTTACATATGTTTCTTATCACATATTTTATATATAATATATTATTTTCAAACACACATGCATTTAATAGTTTATGAGTGTGATGTAGGACATACATCTTACACATAGAAATACAAATGTTATACTTTCATCTACCCAATGTCCATGCTAATTCTTGGTATATATTATTATAAAAGTTTCATATTATATGTTCTATGTTTCTATAACCTTGTACCATGTTGAGTAATCTATATTTATTACACATGTTTTAGTACCTAATCATATCTTAAACAATGTTACATTGATCTATTATTATACTATGATATTACATTGATATATATGGTGATGTGGAATAGTATTTATTTATATACTCATCATTTATGTTATTAATTGTTATAAAATTTGAATTGAGCACTTGAGTAAGGTCTTGCTTCCTCACCCAATTGACATAATGGGACTAGTTCTAGGTTGTGGGTGACCTATAATGGAAGTAAACCTCAAGAGAGGGTTTGTTCCCTTGATGAATCACTTCAATCCTCACCTAAAATACTTATTGAAGGAAAATAGAGAGAGACAACTAATTCCTATAATTATATTAATAACTATGAGGTGATGCACCAAAATTGAATACCTTAAATTTCTAGGTGACATATAAAATGAACTCAAAGAGCACTCACACATACATAACTCATAATTCACCATTGAATTTTGGCCATGAGTGTTTTTTAGAAATGATTCAGGTTATACAAATACCTATGAGGATGACCAATTATCTTAAGAAGATCAAATTCATTTCATCATAACTATGAATTACATAAAATCTAAGAGAAATTAACTACAACCTACACAAGATCAATTTTATTACATAAAGGTGCAAACAATAGGACATAAATCAAGGATATATAGTAATTTTCACAAGAATTTATTAATAATTCATCAATTTCATACAACAACTAGAATATGATAAGGTAAAATTAGTTTCTTTATTGCTCAAGAAGGTGTTTAAAAGTCTAAAATTTTACAGGGTTGAGCCACAACCATCTAGAAGTGATCCCATTGAATCAATTGGGTGAGGGAGATTGAATGCATTTCTCAGGGGTAAAACTCAAATTTGACAACAATTTATGGTATGCCCAATGTGACAATAGTACAAAATATTGATAAATATCAGTGTTGGTTTTAGTAATAGGATAAACATTACTCAAGTACTCAACATCTAGAAAATCCAAGTTATATACAACTAATTTAAGAAGTCTAAGCTCCTAAATAACATCAATTGATATGTATTCAAATCCTTAATTTTGAAAAAAATGCATATTTTGTACTTCCATATCTTTCATGTCAAGATTAAAATTGTTGTGGCCAACACACCCCCCCTTTTTTTTGAAATGGGTGACCCCTTTGAAAATTTCACAAAATAATGCTTTAGAGTTATTTCTTTTATTCTTTTTGGTGATGCCTACTAAAATCTTCATAATACACCCCACCTTGATTAATTTAAGAAGGAATATGCCTATTTTAATTTATGTAAAGAATTAAGTAGTGTTTGTTCTCTTTTAATAAATCATGGAACTAATTTATGGGTTGGTTTTCACTTGGGTATCCTAGAGTGTAGGTCTCTTCATGGAATATTAAACTCATTATCCTCTATGGCAAATCAAGTTTTCCATATCTAATAGGTAATATTTAATTTATCATATTATTTTAATCTTTATTACTTAGTCATTTTGTGAATTTTATAGAGCTTGAATAAATGGTAAGATACCACATCATCAAGAGTTAGATTGCCTAGTCCCCAAGACCTATAAAAGATGTCATAACCTAAGAGATCCTAGTCGAATGGGAAGCTTCCACATCATCAAGAGTTACAGTGGCTAGTCCCCTAGAAATATCAAAGCCTATGGGATCCTAACTAAATGGTAAGTTACCACATCATCAGAAGTTAGAGAGGCCAAACCCCAAACTTATCAGAGATGTTAGAGCTTGAGAGAATCTGGTCAAATAAGAAGTTTCCACATCATCAAGATTCAACGTGACTAGTCTCCTAGACATATTAGAGATGTCAGAGCTTGAAAGAGCCCAGCTGAATGGGAAGTGACCACATCATCAAGAGTCAGAGCAGTTAGTCACTTGGTCCTATTAGAGATGTCAAATCCTTGGAGAGCCTAACCAAATAGGAAGTTACCATGTCATTAAGAGTTATAAAATATAGTCCCATAGACTTGTTAGATATGTCATAACCTAGGAGAGCCCACCTAAATGGAAAAATACCAAATCATTAGGAGTTAGAGTGACTAATCCCCCAAATTTGTCATAAATGTTAGAGCTTGAGAGAAACCAACCAAATGGGAAGCTAACATGTTATCCAATGTGAGGATGGATGAGTTTCCACCTATGACCTTGGGAATCTTAGAATGAAGTATAAATGAGACTCAAAGACCAATTAAAGTGTGTCATGTGTCCCATGACACATCACCTAATACAGGAGAATGATATGGAGTATGGAAGTATGCCTAGGTGCTAATCATTAATGGGATAACAATTAAATGGATGACATGTGTCAGAAATTAGGAGTTAGCTAAGAAGACTCTAAGAGATGTGACTGTGTGCATATCATGCATTGGGCATTAACAAAATGGAAGGATGGACATGATTGGATAGTTTTGAAACATCCCATTTCCATTGTTATATATGATTGGTGGCAAATGATCACGTGCTCTAAATTCAATTCTATATTTATAAATAAAGGGAGAAAATGCATCCACGAACTCAAGTTCAAATTCACAAAAGTTATTCTACTAAATGCCATTAATGAAAGAGTATGTATATGTGTACTTATAAAGCATAAGAGCATCCCATTAATGATTACCATTTTTAATTGTAAAAATATCTAACTCCTTAAAATAATTATAGAGAGCCCCTACATTTTATGCCCTCTATGCTTAAATCTCTATAAATTACCCTTGCATCTTACTCTAATGGATGTTACATCCTAAAACCTCAAGGCCAAGCCTGAGTAGTGGGACACTACTTTCCCTACTAGTTTAAATAAGTACATGCACTACAATGACATATTTAAGTTAATTTAGTTGGTCTACAAGGATTCTACTAATGTTGATGAATAAATAGCTAAATACAAAGATGCCCTTTAGTCTTATAAAAGGTATGAAATCTATAGAGTCATGACTAAACCTAAGGCTTTTCCCTCCACTGACCTATTGGGTGACATCTTCTACTAAGATATCTGCATTTAGTAATCTATCAATGATTAGGTGTGCTCAACCACCTCTTGGCACTAGATTATTGATATATCCAAAAATGCCTTCAAGGTGTACTATTCCTTCCCAAAATTGGGAATTCTCTTTCTCATATGATGTAGTAATAGTGTAATCCTAAATGGACACCTACCATATCTATGATGTCCTCCATGATTAGGTTGAGAATCTAAATTATAAATGGGTTAAAAAGTAAAATATCAATGTTTACATAGTTTATACCTTCTAAGATCAGGTTTGAAGAGGCATAATCCTACTAAATTGACTATTGGGAGACTTAGACTTCTATCACATCAAAGATCTATGGTTACCCCTTCTAAATATGATCCATACTCACTTGGACATCCTAGACATAGGAGGCTCGATCAACTTCAAGTTGGTCTATATCATTCTAGACACCTAAACTAGAGGCAAATTCTACATGATGAGATACCTACTTGATGTAATCTATGGGACACTTTAATTCAAGCCTTTATCCTTTCCCACATGGGTTATGGGTGGCCTAACCATCCATGTGGTATTTTACAAGTTATATGGCCACTATTTTCACCAACATGTCTAGGATGTTTGTGACTACTTATACCCAATGGTGTATTAGAAATTCAATGAAGCTCTAATGCCTTATATCTTAAAGATAATCTAAGGCTCTATCATAATTATTAGGGACTACTAGTTTTACAAAGATGACATGGTGATCCAATTTCTATGATTCCTCCAAGACCCCCTATGTTTGCCATATTATATACCTAACCACTTAGTAAATAAGAGATATCCTATAAAATGGGGAATGAAATCTTTATATTATGCATACAAAATTAGTATAAGGCATGCTTATACCTCCCAATCACCATTTAGAACCACACATATAAGAACTTTCCCTTGATATAAAATATGGTGGTCAAGTGAAACTCTTTCCCCCTAAGAAAGTGAAAGATTCAATGGTGGGACCTTAATGGATAAATATGGGCCCATTTGATGTAATACCCATCTCAATTCAACATCAACTATGTCCCTCAATCTAAAAATGATGATGGGATCTATTTGAATTCTACTAATGGCTAGTAAGTGTTATCCTAGATTGCAATAAAGAAGAAGGGGAAGGGGAAGAAAGCTCAAATAGGCCCCTCTGTAACTCCTATATCTCCTTCTTAGTCCATGAAAGACTTGACTCTAATATATTTGGCCACATCTTGGAGAATATTATAAGGAGTCTTACTACCTTCTCTTCCTCAAGTTCTAGCCCTAGCTCCATCTATGATTCCACTTGTAGCTCTAGATCTATAAAGATTTCACAACACTCTTTAACTAATATCTCTCCAACACACTATTACCATAGCCATGAGTTCTTCAACATACACATAAGGAATACAAAATTATAAAAACACCAATTTTTATTTATAAAATCATGTATAATACAATAGATAACCCCTTCTTAAGAAGGCAAGGATAAATGAGAAGAAAGCTAATCTAAGTAATGTGGGATAAATTCACACATAGGATAAAACTAAGAAAAGGAGAAAAATCCTAGCTAAAACCTAACAAAAATGTTAAATATACTCTAAAACCCCCCATCATGTGAGGTTAGGGGATAAACATAGAGGATGCAATGTGAAGCCATGTGTCCTTATGGATTCTAATTCATCTTACTAGAGTACATGTATGTCGAGTCATTATAATCACCAAGTCAAAGTAGGAATGGTGCAAAACATGAGGATCACTAAACACAAAAAATATGCTCCAAAATACTAATGAGAATGATAAAACTAAGGAAACATCACTTGAAAATCATCTAACAATATAGTGAGAAATGAGAACAAATATTGGTGTGGTTATCACTCTAGTGTCACTAGTGGGGATACCACACTAGTGTCACTATAAGAATTACCAATAATTCCATCGAGTCAAGTGAAAAATCCTTATATGGGTTTTCAAAAAAAGTTCTTGAATAAGATACCCATATACAAAAGAAGAATCCAAAAAATGATTAGTAAAGTGTAAAATATACAAATAACTCTCATAAAATGGATAAAAGGAGGAAACCCATAGAAAACCATCCCCCCAAAAGAGAGAAAATAATAAGAGAGAGATAGAAATACCCCAAGAAAATGATGTTATAGTAGTTATCACTCCAAATACTTGTAAGTCACAAAGGAACTCAATCTTAACAAGTGGACCGCATACACTACTTGATCACAAAAATAACTAATAGTGAGCTTCACCAAAATAACTTTAATAAAAGTAAAATAGAGTACTGCATGTACAAGGAATGCTCAACATCTAAAAATCATAATGTATACCACCCCCCATATTTTTACTAGGCAGAGTGATGAAAAAATGTATGCACAAATGGTCTGAATCCACTACTCAAACACCAAATAAGTTGACATTGTATACACTAGAATATCTCCCTATCACATTGAAAGAGACTATCAAACTATCAAAAAAAGATCAGATAACATTAGGATTCACCAGAATAGATACACTTAAAATTATGGGAGACTATCAACTATCATAAAAGTGGTGTCAAAAATATAGATAACCTCTCTCAAATAAGATGGCTCTGGTAGTGATGAATGAGATAAGCAATTGAAGAAGTGAAAAGGTGCCCAAAATATAGTACACAAATGTGTGAAGGTAGATAAGGCTAATCAAAAAATTCCCCATGACACTTTATAAATCAATGTGAGTATAATATACTCCATACAAAAAAAAACACCAAATGAAAACAAGGAAGAAACTGGGCTTCACTAGAATATATCCAAATAAGGAGAGTATCAACCTCTCAGAAAATCCATCAATAATCATGAGAGGTGCTTGAAATAACAAGGGATAAGAAAAGTGTCTCCATATAAGAAGGAAAGGTAATAAGAAAGGGGCCTTTATGGATACATGACACAAACTACAAGTGTTTCAAAGTGCCAATGCACAAACTATCATAGAGCATGTCATGGGATAATGGAAGAGTGTGGAAAATGGTAAAAAAGCCATCATGTATGTAAAAACACACTCAAAAGGATTAGCTACCAAAAAATTAAAAAAATATACAAATCACATGAAAATTATGTTAGAATCAACTAAAAATTCATTCAAAATAGTGTTTGTGTGGAGTACAATGCAGAAAGTAGTAGGGCCCATAACATAGACAACCCCCCTAAATATGGAAATTTATAACTTTAGTGTGTTTCTAATAAAAATAGGATTGATGGAACATGAATGAAAAATAAATCACTTTTACAAAAAGTGGTAGTTAAATATGAGTTATCAAGAAAAAGTTATGGCCAATAACATTTCACATCATTAATGACCTATTTTAATTAAATTTGCACAATAATTTTAAATGTGGGACTAAATAAGGAGTAAGTAAGATAGTCTTATAGCCACTCATTGTAAATAGCATATAAATTCAAATGCAATGGTTTAAATTTTGAGGTGGAATTAGCCTCCTACCAACCTAGGCCTCACCATTTGTCTTTGTCTAATGAAAGAAGAGGGTAAAACCATTTACAAACAATTCTATATCCCAAAAATATATTATTTTTGTTAATAAGAATAATCAAAAACTTTTCTTACCCCACTAAGTAATATCCACCTCTCTAATCAAAACATAATGTCCCCACCATGTGTATGAAACCATGTGACAAGGAGAATGGCTGTGGAAAAAAGATAAGGCAAGTGGATGCCATGAATAATGAGGCTAGAATAAGAGTTTGAGGGGATGAATGTTTATTTGATATCCAAAAATGTAATTAAAATAGACCATAACACATAGATTTTAGTACTACTAGGTAAATGACTCTCCACTACCATTTCAAACTAAAAATCCAAGGAAGTAGCTTGTTGAAGGCATGGCATAGGTGTCTCGCTAGTAGAGAGAATGCAAGTCTTAGATTCTAGTTTGAAAAACCCTACACATACCAAGAAAGACTAGTTCCCTCTATCATATACCCATTTATGATGCTAATAATAATCAAATTATCCATCTAGGTTGTATATGAAATTAATAGGGGTTGTGTGAGTGCAAAAAATAACATGCAGATAATTGGGTAGTGATGAAAGATGAATTAGATATGATCTTCACCAATAAGAAGTTGTGGAGATATAATAGTGAGGAGGGTAATCTCATCGAGCTTGGGCCTCAACATAGCCACCTAAGATGTTTTAGATGACAATGCTAAACACTTATCATAGGGAGATAGCTTCACCTTACTCTACATCTGTATAGACATGTAAACTGACTCATTATCCATAAAGGCTATACCAAATATAAATCCAACCTCCTTTTATACTACCTAGTCTAATCATGGACTAAAAACCATTTTCTCCTCCTATGTTACTTGGATACTCCATGGTCCATAAAGTGCCACCACTCTCACATCCCTACCTATACAACCCAACACCAAGATCCTTGATATAGATTAGAGATCTAAATGCATCATAGGGTTTGTGAGATCATAGGAAGGAAGATCTATTACTAAGATGTCATAGTATATAATAAAGAAGCTAAACTCAAAGATCTTAAGATGTGACGTCTAGGCTTCAAAATATGGTTTAACTTGCCTAGGAAAACCTTAATAACTCATCAAATTATTCAACTATGATAAAGAAACAAGGATCAATTTATTCTTCAACTTATTGATCCATTATGAAAGAGATGAGTTGATTTGATTTATAGAGGGATAAATACATGCGATGTTAATTATGATCTAGAATCATTGAGAAAATTAGTTCTAATGCATTTAGTAAAAAAAATATACTCAATCCAAAAAAAATGTATTTTAAACTACAGCTAAATTCTTGCCAAATTCTTGTTGAGGATGTTTTAGTCAATTTAGAGGAGGCAAGAGAGGGCAAAAAGATCATTTCAAGCATCCTTTAGCATGTAATAGTGAGAAATGTCCTTTTTTAAGTTGAGGTGGATGACTAGGTTCATGAACTGGTGTCATTTGAAAAATACACCAATACATTAATCTATAAACACACAAATCAATAAAACTTGATCCTTGATAATGGAAATTCATGATCCAAATGCAATAATAAAATCTTGACTTGTATGGGATACCAAGGATCAGAATGCAACTCTGATCTTAATCATAACTTGGATCATGAAAGAGTTTGTAAAAATATCCAAACATAAATCTAATGAGAGTTTTTAGAATGAATGTTGATAATGATCAGTCTATTATATCCAACCATATAATAAAAAACTTTATAAAACTAGCTTTATGTCCATCCTATAAAGCTTTGATCATGTTGTAAAAAAACATGTATAATTATAAATAATGAATCATTACTATTGATAATTTTGACCTCATAGGTCAAATTGTCATCCATACCACTTGAAAAGTTCTTAAGGCATTAAAATATCCATTGGATACATTTTTCATGAGTTTTGTTAGGTTTCTCAACTAATTCTGATGGTTTTAGTGCTAAAAAGGCCTATTTTGAAATCATCCATATAGTTATTCAAGGAAAAATTGAGCTTTAGGCATCTTTAGGACATTATTTATATATTAAAAGGTCAAAAACTTTATTTTTAATAAGTTTTAGGTCTTAAAATGAAGAAAACCAATTTATCTCTCATATCAATCTCATTGGTAACTTTAAAAGGGTAGTTTTCAATTGTTTGGTAAGGACAAAGGAGAGAGAGCTACATGCGATGCTAATTATAATCTAGAATCACTGAGAAAAATAGTTCTTATGCATTTAGTAAAAACAAATATACTCAATCCAAAAAAAATTGTATTTCAAACTATAGCCAAATTCTTGCCAAATGTTTCTTGAGGATGTTTTAGTCAATACAGAGGAGGCAAGAGAGGGAAATGAGAGTATTTCAAGCATCATTTATCATGTAGTAGTGAGAAATGTCCTCTTTTAAGTTGAGGTGGATGACTAAGCTGAGGAACTGGTGTCATTTGAAAAATACACCAATACATTAATCTATACAAACACAAATCGACAAAACTTGATCCTTAATAATGGAAATTCATGATCCAAATGCAATAAAAAAATCTTGACTTGTATGGGATAACAAGGATCAGAATGCAACTCGTATCTTGATCATAACTTGGATCATGAAAGAGTTTGTAATAAATATCCAAACACAAATCTAATGAGAGTTTTTAGAGTGAATGTTGACAATGACCAGTCAATTATATCATATCCATATAATAAAAAACTTCATAAAACCAACTCTATGTCCATCCTACAAGGATTTGATCATGTTGTAAGAAACATGTATAATTATAAATAATGAATCATTCCTATTGATAATTTTGACTTCATAGGTCAAATTGTCACCCATACCACTTGAAAACTTCTTAAGGCATTAAAATATCCATTGGATACATTTTTCATGAGTTTCATTAGGTGTCTCAATTGATTCTGATAGTTTTAATGCTAAAAAGGCCTATTTTGAAATCATCCACATAGTTATTCAAGTAAAAATTGATCTTTAGGAATCTTGAGAACATTATTTGTCTATTACAAGGTCAAAAATGTTATTTTTAATAAATATAGGTCTTGAAATGAAGAAAACCAATTTATCTCTCATATCAATCTCCTTGGTAGCTTTAAAAGGGTAGTTTTCAAGTGTTTGGTAAGGACATAGGAAAGAAAGAGTTAGTATATAAAACTTTGTCAATTTTTAGGTAGCAAGATTAAAATAAGTGGAATTGGTTTTCATATTGATGTCTTTTACTTTATGAACAATCTCTAAGAGTGATAGCATGTCACTTTGGCCTATTCATCTGAGAGGGGTCTATTCTTGCACCTATTTCTCCAAATAAGAAATAAATGGATATGAATGGTTTTTAGGGTGGTTTTTAGATGTAATGTATCTCATTTTAATTTTGGTTTCATTAGTCAACTCATCTCTATAAGGTGTCTTCACATGGAATAAGAATGTCTTGGTGTATAGGTTATTTCAGTGAGTTCTACTATAAGTATCTATTTCCTTTTCATGGTGGTCATTATCAAAGGGTTTTATTGATTTTTAATTAATTTAATATCCCTTAATTTCATGTATTACATGTTCTTTTTTTTGATATGGTCTTTGGTCCATATTCTTTAAATGTGCTTGCTCTTTGATATATTGTCAAGGTTTTCACAGTCCACTAGTGTTTTGGTTGCTAATTTTGGCTAAAATACTAGTGGTATATCATGATGTGAGGTTTTGATATGATATTTAATCATTTAAAGTGAAGATAAGTGAATATAATATTTCAAATGCACACTTTCAGGAAGATCACAAGTGCTTCCTCTAGTGTGTCAATTGTATAGACTGTTCGGTGAGTTGAAGGTGAGTTAATGCATGCCCTAAATCCCTATGAGCCTTTAAGGAGTAACAAGTAATATATAGTAGTTTGAAAGTGTTAAATGATTTTAATAACTCAAACAATGCCTTTATGTAGACCTAAATAGTCCTCAAATGAGACCTACAGTCCTCTAGGCTTGTAGGTCCTCATTTGGACTAGGATCAACATTATCCAATTAATATAAGTAAGCTTAAAAACAAGAGTTACAACCTCATTTGTAGACATGAAAGTGTCATAACCCTTGAAAATAATTTAAGTCACTAAGATCATATAAGAGGATCAAGAAGCTGAGTTGACCGTCAAATGACTAACTACAACATTGCGTATAGAAATTAACATTGAGAGTAAGTGACAATGTGTTTACAAGTGTCATGAGATAACATCAAGACCCTGAAGTGATAATAGGATAACTAATTTGGTCTATATTATCCAAAACATCATTATAGGGTTGAAAATACTTTGTTTAAGACCATGTGTTCAAACATATCCATAATAAATACCTGCAACTATAGCATCATCACCTATATTTTTACCATGAGGTTTAAGTCAATTTCATAGTATTGTGTACATATGGGAGTAAGTGTCTATATTGTTTTGGAGTGTTTGAGTGAGAATATGCATAGATAATGAAGTTAAATCATTTTATCTAGATTATTTCAAGCATATAAGTAGGTGTAAGACAAATTTTCAAACTAGCCCTACTAATACCTACATGCCTTCTTAAATGACATTTGGTATTAAACCTAATGAAAAGAGGTAGAGATGTTGGGGAATGCTAGGAAATGTTTTGGCATATTTAAGTAAGTTTAATATCATGACAAATATCATTGAGTGATAATGGAGTGATAGCATTAAGAATATACTCAAGAACTCCTATACACGGTCCTGATTCTTGATAACAACCTACAAGTGACTTTTAGAGAAAGTTGGTTTTAGGCCTAAAGATAAAGAGCTAAGCTTCAAGAGAATTAAAGGAGTACTGAACCTTGTTGAAATGAAAAATGAGTTCATGGACCATTATTATGGATATTGAGATAAGAGTAAGGTCTAATTACCAAAAACATAGTCAAGACATTCTCAAAGACTCATACAAAAAAAGTGAAGAGAGATGACATAGGTGTTGTGATATGTTTGAAGGGTTCTTGAACCTATTTTGGATTTAAATCAAGTTCATGGACCATTTAAAAGGTATGAATTTTATTGGAGAGGGTTTAAATCAAAATAATACTATCAAACACTAAAGATACCTATAGGATATAAGGACTAAATCTAGGCTAATGCTAAGCCTAAAAGAAAATGGAGACAAAGGTGTTTTAAGTAACTTAAATTTAATCCATATTAAATACATGTTAATATAATTTATATGTAGACTATTGAAGTTTTTTTAATTTTTATGAAGGAGAAATTTAAACCTAAATTGATAGAAAATGTTTTCAATATCTCCAAAGAAACCTATAGGACTACTTTAGAGTCAGATCATTCTTCAAGTTTAAGAGAAGAGCATAGGTGAGTTTGAAAGATGTTTTGAAGCCTAATTCAAGAATCCAAATTATTTAATAACATTATAATACCATATAGTTAAGAGTAAAACTAGGTCTCTAAACCTCACATATTTAGATACCTTAAGTACCTATGAGCTATAGGTGAAGATAGTATGTTATAAGCTTAGAACAAAGACATTAGGCTAGTCTCAAAAGATAAATGGTTTGAAAGTGTAACAAATTGTTGATAGAGGAATGTGAAGGTGTTTTCACTAAATTGATATATTCAAAAAATTATTGAATAATTGAAGAGGTTATTAATGTAGAGATGAGGTCCTATAGTGAAAGAACACAATCAAAACCTTGTTAAGACACCTACAACTAGCTTTTAGAGACTTAACAGGAATTCCACAGCTAATGGATGCCAAGAGTAAAACAGTAAGTTCAAGTGTTTATTGAAGACATAGAATAAGTTGAAATATTTTTATGTGAAATTTTTTTAGGATATTTCAAGGAAAAATACCCCTTTTATATGCTATAGTCAAGCCTAAAATGAGACCTACAACTATATATGGAAAAGACGTAGTCAACCTATTTTCATGATCCATACAAAACAATTTAAGGAGATAAGAGAACTTGAGTTTTTTTAAATGATTTAAAAATAATTGTTAAGGATGTTCTTGATATATGTTAAGTCATTTTTAATTTATTTTTATCTCCCATCCCACCTCAATCCATATAAACAACATTAAATCTCAACCTTTAGTCATGAAGGAATATTCAGGTAGTCAAAGGAAAGAGTAGAGATGTGGGTATGGGACATAAGTGAGAAGACATAATGTGAGTTTGGAAAGGATTTTATATGAGTTGATACCAAGTAGGAGGATATATCTCCACTTAGGAAGTGCCCATGAAAATCATGGCCTAAAAGGGCATAACACAGTTATGGAAGTCAGTCAATCAAAACATGAAAGAGATATCTCATAGAGTCACATGAGATGGTGATAATATAGTTTCTAAAAATTATGATATATTATATTATGAGTGGATTATATAGCTTGAAAATATCTTAGTAGGTAACAAAACCTAGTCAAAGTAGCCCTAAATGAGCACCTATAACTGGTTTGATTACCAACATAGATTTTTGAAAAAATAGTGCCTAAGTGTCTAAGAGGCCCTTTAAGGACCAATTCAAGTTAATAGTGGGACTAAAAGGTGGTATTCCATGTTAATGAATGTATTAAATCTTGAACAAGTGCTCATTCTAGTCATAATGAAATAAAGTGACATAGTTAGGGTCAAGAACACTATGCTACCAAGAAACCCTAAGCATCATTCTAGGAGTTCTAGATGATATTAAGAGAAAAGTGATGAAGGAGGCTATTGGATAAGGATAAAATGAGTAAAACAGACCTTAAGGAACCATATATAGTCAAAAAATAAACTTTCTAAACCTTTTCAATCAAGTACAACCTTTCTTAGCTCTTTACATGTAGGTAAACCCATCTAGTTCTGAGAGCATTTTCTATTTTGAGGGCTCTAGAGGCATGATCAAACTCTAAGTTTTGGTATAGGGGGCTACTATGTCTTTAATAATATGTTTATGGATATATAAAATTCATTAAAATAGGGGATATATCCATTGTTTTATCTCAGATCTTACCCACTCTATTGACATGGCAATCTTAAGAACAAGGAGTCTTCTTGAGCTTAAAGGCATGAAACAAATTTCAAAACCTCATGGGAGGATATTGAGGTAATAAAAAAATGACAAAGGATTACATTCACCTAAAAGAGGTGCTCAATCTCAGGTTTTCATCTAAATTCCCTTGAGGGCTATCAGGAAGGTAGCAAGGTTTAAAACATAGGTTTCATGAGCAGTGTACCATGAACATATAGAGGAAAAAAAGGAATTATAGAGAATTTATAATCATGGAGGGGATTTTTCTAAAGGTGTCTAAGATTTTCCCAATTGTGTGAATGGTTTTTGAGACCTAAAAGATTTGACCTCTCTCTGGCCTTAAGAGAGCTAAGCAAGCCACCTGAGGAGAAAATTTAGATGCTCATACCATCTATCATACTCTATATATAACCAAATGGTTTTTGAAGGTGTTATAGGGGTCCTATAAAAAAAATCTTGTGGCATTAGGAGAGAGAGAGAGGGGCTATTATTTATGAATAATTGTTAAGACCCAAAATAAGTATTAAACCCTCTTAAAACCCTAGTTATGACTAATTTACAGAGAGAGACATGAAAATCACATATTATGACATATTGTTTCTTTAAACATATTTTATGTTGTTTAATAATTCAAGGAGGTTACCCCATGTATTTTTATGTTGATTTTACTCATACAGATTCTCCAAAAACTCTATTTTTCATGATTTTTGGTGTTTTTTTGGTGCTATAAGAAGGGGAGAAATTCCAAATATGGTATAAGTTAATTTTGGATTTTTAATATCCATTTTATACCAAAAATTTCATGGTATATTTTTTAAGTGGCCAAAGCAGCCTCATTTTTTAAGGAAGTATGAAACAGGGTCAAAATAAGCCTAAGAAGCAAGGTGGTTTCCTTGTTTACACACTTGTACAAGGTTTAAGGAGACCAAATTTATCATGGAATATTATATTATCCTAAGGAAAGTTAATAATATAATTTTGTCAAGTTTCACACATGTGGGTGGTCATTTGGGCTAATTTTCTCTTTCTAAACCTATGAGACCTAATTAGGCCTAATTAGAGAAGAAAATGAAGGAAAAGGAATAATTAAACTCATAGTTAGATCATTATGTTTTTTATGGATATTTAATTAGATAGGGGGTACTAAAAAATATTCCCAATTTTGAATATGATCTATACAATCTTATATACAAGGATCTTTTCTAGTTTTAGGGCTACAAGAAGGGGTGTTAAGGCATGCTAAATGAGTAAAATTGAATCTTTTGGGCTACTTGATGGTTCAAAATGACTTGTTTTAGGTTTTATGTAATTATAATAATCCATACATTATGTAATTTTTCTTTATATAATGTAAAAACTCAATTTCATTCTCCTAAGCCTCTTTGTTTGTGAAGGAGCTAAGTACTCAAAACACACAAATTGATGCATAAGAGATATTTAATAAGATTTTCAAGGTTCCTCCTCAACTTAAATGCCACTACCAAGTTGGAATAAGTCATGAAGTGGTTAAAATGAGGTTTTAATGTTAAAATAATTCTTCAAGGCTCTTAAGAAGAGCTTTTTTCCTTCCAATGCCTAGAGTGTTGAAGGAGCCAAACTTACATTCAAAAACCTTATAAAAAACCAAGAAAGGTGAGAAAAACTCATTTACATTTTAAATAAGGTTTAAAATAAAGACTTTATGAATTCATTATGACCTAATCTCAAGTACCAAAGCCTATTCTCAATGAAATGACTCCTTGACTAAGGATACAGGAGTATGCAAGCAAAAATCTAGGATGTTGTATGGGTCAAAAACCAAGAATAAATGATCAAGACTATTTAAAACTTTCTAAGCAAGCCTAGATAAACCTATTCTCCACTTTTGAGAGGTAAAGAGATGAAATAATCAAATAATGCTACATTGGAGTTTGAAAAGGACGTAGTAAAGGTTATATTTCCTAGTTTTGGGGGCTCTTATCCTCTTTCTCTCCCCTATTTCTCAATTTTATATATGTAATCTAATGTTTATCATTTGAATAAATACTGAAAAAAAATTGGAAATGCCATGCTCAAAAAACATTTATACTTTCCTATTTTGTAATAAATAAGACAAAATTCATGCCTCCTCAAAGCTTGTGTTTCATGTATTTTCATGGTCTATTGATTAATGATAGGGATAGTATAGAATTAATTTCATTTTTTTATTTCCTCCTTACTTATTTTTAGGTTTTATATTATACTTATATTTTGCATAGGGTGTTATACTCATCTTTTATGTGGCAAGCGTGATCTTTCCTTAGTGTATTTGATAGACCTATTGATTAACTACCTTATATCATCCATCAAGGTGAGCCTTTGTGTGAAACATTGAGGTTTGAAGGCTCTCATTTGAGAAGTGTAATTGGGCTTATGTAACTATTCATCCTCTTAGTGCATACTACAAAATTGGAGGTCATATTTTGGTGTATCACCCTAGTTAGATAGGTTTTCATTTTAGTTTACCTTTTTCTCTTTTCCTTTCCAATTTGGTAGTGTAGAGTAGGGATCTTAACTAATACATTAAGGGGATATAGCCATTAAAATATAAATATTCCATCCATTCATTAGTCCACACATAACCTAGCATTGTCTCTATGTTACTTCAGATTTTGAAGTCCTAAAACTACCTTCACAAGGGTGTAAGTCTAGTAGTCAATAGTTTTTTACACACTTGATGGGACCATTAGATCTATTTGTAGTGAAATTATAGTTGTACCAATTTTATTCATGAAGTATTTTAAACTACATCTAATAGTATAGTCATAGTTTCCAAGTGTTTTTCATTACACTATCTTGATGTTATTTTATGGGTATAGATGAGGAAAATTCCTATGCAATACTTCCTTATCAACCTTATATTGAGTTATACCAGCCTATTCAAGACCCATACAAACCCTATCATGATCCATATGAATAATTTTATGAGCCTAATTATCCTTACCAAGAATAATATCATCTCTATTATCAATATTATCAAGAGTATGATGATGCATATCAACTTTATAGTGACCCTTATAAGCCTCACTATGACCTTTACTATATGCATCAACAACTTTATCAATATTTGAAGTAGTCATACTTACCTCTACCTATTCTATATCCAATTTGGAATAGTGTTTCCTTACTTTATCCTTTTTGGCATTCAATCCAAATATACTAAATTCTGAATGGGTGATGATGGTGTGGGATAGAGAGTTAGATGTTATCCCTTTTCACCTCAATAAGAAAATGAGCACAATATTGCATATATTGATAAGCAGGAGGGCAATAGTTGGAGAGAAAAATTAGTATGTCATGACTTATGAGTTTCATTAAATGACTATTATGATCTAATAGTGAGTAGATAGGTTAATGAGTTGGAATAATCAAGAGATCCAAGTCAAGAAACATCATCCATCTCCACCTACCCCTAGTCAAACTTCTTGTATTCCTAGTTTTCCTATAGATACACCTACCCTTCCTCAAGAAAACAAGCTTATACCATCTTCGAGGCATTTTTTGGCTATGACTCATGGTTTTTCCATTCAAATTATTATGGATGAAACTCCTCTGATCACTCTTTAATAAATCTCTTGTTTAACATATTAGCCCTCTTGTGCTCCTTGTCCTCATGAAGTCAGGGAATATTTTTAGATGAAGACTATAAGAGAGACATTTCAACCTCCAAGTGAACCTACTAATTTCAAAGTCTTACCTTACAACCAAGTAGTAAAATCTTGGAAAAACAAGAGGAGGTGAGTGTTATATATTTTGAGCCCAAAGAAGACTTTGTGCCTATAGTTGTTCCCTCATAGAGGTCAATCCAAGAAAGAGGTCCTAGTTGAGAAAATTAGAAATGAAGTCACATAAGAGATACAACCTTAAGAATATTATAATAAGCTTTAAATGGTTGTTGACAATTATGAACCCCTAATAGGATAACTCAACTTACTCTCTCTCTCTCTCCAAGTATTTCTATAAGAATCTTTGATTCCGAAGACCTTATTTTGAAAAAGTAACTCCTTGATCCCAAAACAAACCCATGATTTTTTTCATTTCCATCCCACCATCTCCCTTCTTGAGAAGGAGCCTATTATATAAAGGATAAATGACTAAGTTAAAGCTATAATTTATTTTCAAGGAGAGTGTAGTGAAGATGAGGAAAGTGTGCATGAAGAAGAGATCTTTATTGGTACTCCCCTTAGTGATGGAAAAGGTATTTTATCTTTCAAAATAGATTAAGAGGTTGCAATAGAAGATGAAGATATTGACTTATTTATAGATATTATTTTTGATGTGATTGATTATGAAAAATTGAAGGTAAATCCTTTATTTGATATCCTTTATATCAATCAAGAACATAGTGAAGATTTATTTGAAGGTTTGGAATCAGGGTATTCACTTCTCCCAGATGAGTATGAGCTAAATAAGGTAGTTTTGGTGAAAAAATTAAAGAGATAAAGAGTGAAAGTCTAGAAAATTTACTTTTTCAAGAGGTATCCTCATTAGAGGGTGATTTGTTTGAGATACTCAACATGGGTTATCATCCTCCCTCTCCATTTATAGACCTTGATGTACTCTTAGAAGATAGTGAGGATCTCTTTTGGACATAATTTATAAAAGAACAACAAGCTCTCACTTTTGGAGATAATGATAGACAAGTTGAGAGTCATCAAGAGGATACTAAGGACTAGGTATGTTGCTTCAATAAGTTATATTAAGTTCATGGGGCATCTAATCTTACAAATCAATATCTAGACATCTTGGAGACTATTACCAAAGAAGAGAAAATTACATAAGGTAGAGAAAGAATAAGAATAGTATGTGTTCATTGTAGATATTTTTGATGATTTATACCTATTAAAAGATTTTTTAGATGATTTTTAAGTCAAGAATAAGGTTCAACCAAGTAATAAGTCAATCAAATGTGATTGCATATATCATGAATTAAGTCATCTAAAAAATTTTCCATTTGATATTGGAGGAGGATTATTTGAAGGTTATTTATATTTCCTCCAACTATTGTCAATCACATTATTTTTCTTACATTTTGTTTCAATAAGTGTTTTACTAGCACATGTGTTGTGTTAGTCTAGTTTTCTTGCTTTGTTGTCTTTCCTTTTCCTATCTATGAGGAACAAAGGGTTGTCTTATATTGAGTCAAGATTTTTTTTCATTGTTAAAAGTATAATAATGATTGTTTTAGAGTGTAATAGTGATATTATTATCTTTAAATATATTTTAATGGTCTAGTTCTTAATCATAATAGGCATGCTTCCTAGATGAGTCACCAAAATCTTGACAATTGTGACCTTATAGGTCATATTGTCACCCATATAACTTTAAATTTTTCTTACTAGGAAATGGTATACTTATTAATGCATTCAAGTATCCATTTAATACATTTCATTAGATTTCTCAAGTGATTTTGGTAGTTTTAGTGCTTAAAAAGCCTATTTTGAGGTCATTCATACATTTATTCAAGGAAAATTTGATATTAATGCATCTTAAGGACATTATTTTTCCATTTTAAGATCAAAAAAGTATTTTTTAAGAATTTTTAGGTCTTAAAATGAATAAAAGCAGTTTTTCTCTCATATTGATCTCCTTGACAACTCTAGAAGGGTAGTTTCCAAGTGCTCAATTTGGATAGAGGAGAGATATAGAGGATATGAAACTTTGGAAATTATTAGGGGTCCTAGTGATATTTAAATATGTGTATTTTTTTTTTCATATTTATAGCTTATTATTTATCAAAAATCACTAAGAGTGACAACAGGTCACTATGGCTTATTCATCCGAGAGGGGTATATTCTTGCACCTATTTCTCCAACTTATAAATAAATGGAAAGGAATTATTTTGAGGGTGTTTTTAATAAGTATATTATCTAATTTTAATTTTTATTTCATAATTCAAATAATTTCCATAAGGTGACTTCACTTTGAAAAAGAATGTCTTGGTGTATAGGTTGTTTCAATGGGAATGACCATTTTAGATAATATAGACTTATGCCACCTAAACTAAACTAGAGATGATGTTTGAAAAAGAATAATTTTCATATATTATAAAGAAACTAGACTATAATTATGGTAATCATTTTAATCTATTCACCTTATAATGTACTGAATAGGACTTATAATACAAGAATTCAAATAATCTAGACTTATTTCTACTATATATATTTTTATGTTGGACCATTAATAAGTCCAAATTAATTGAAATTTTCCCTTTATTTATTATATAATTATCTATTTCATTTTAATGGTGGTCATTATCATAGGTTTATATTAATTTTTCATTCATGTAAGATCCCTTAATGTCATGGAGTTCATGTTTTTTGTCTGAGATGGTCATTACTCCATATTCTTCAAGTGTGCTTGCTCTTTGAGATATTATCAAGGTTTTCATAGTCCATTGGATTTATTTTTTGTTAATTTTGGTCCAAATTATAGTGATACATCATGGTGTGATTTTATGAGATGATATTTCATCATTTAAAGTGAACATAAGTGAAGATAATAGTTCAAATATAAACTTTCATGAAGATCACAAATATTTCCTCTAATGTGCCAATTGTACGAATGATTAGGTGAGATGAAGATGAGTTGATGTATGTATTGAAGCCTTGTGAGCCTTAAAATAGTAATAAGTAATATATTTATTAGTTTTATATTATTAAATGAGTTCAATAACTCAAATAATTCCTCTATGTAGACCTAAACAGTCATCAAATGAGACCTACGAGCCTCTAGGATTGTAGGTTTTTGGACTAAGATCAATATTATTTAGTCAATATAATTAAGATTCAAAATAGGATTTTCAACCCTCATTTGTAGGTAGGCAAGTGTCATAACCCTTGAAAATCATCTAATTCACTAGGATCATATAAGAGTATTAAGAAGTTATGTTGACAGTCAAATGCTTATCTACATCATTGTGTACATAAAGTAATCTTGAGAGAAAGTGATAATGGGTTTGAAAGTGTCATGAGATAGAATCAAGACATTATAGTGATAATAAGATACCTCCTTTGGTATATATTCTCCAAATCGTCATGATAGGGTTGAAAATACTATGTTTAAGATCATGTGTTTAAAACTAGCCTTAAAAAACACCTACAACTATACAATCATCACTTATAGTTATACCATGAGGTTTAAGTGAATTTCATAGTACTATATATATATGGGATTAAGTGTGTGTATTTATTTGGAGTGTTTGAGTGAGACTCTACATAAATAAGTTAATTCATTTGATCTAGATTCTTAAAAGAATCTTAGTAGATGTAAGACCAATTTTCAAATCTAATACTCAAACCTAGCCCTACTATCACCTACAAGCCTACTTAAAGGACATTTGGTCTTAAGCCTAATGAAAAGAGGTAGAGATGTTGGCGAAAGCTAATAAACTTTTTGTTATATTTAAGTAAGTTTAAGAGAATGAAAAATATCACTATGTAATAATGGGGTTCTAGTATGAAGAATATAGTCAAGAACTCTTATATAGAGTCATGATTATTGATAGACACCTAAATGTGAATTTTAAAGCAAGCTGGTTTTAGGCTTAAAGATAAAAATATGAGATTCAAAAGCATTAAAAGATGCCTAAACCCTATTTAAATATCAACTAATTTCATGGACCATTAGTATGGCTATTGAGATAAGAGTAAGGTCTAATTACAAAAAACATAGTCAAGACATTCTCAAAGACTCCTATAGAACCATATAATACTATGTACAAAGGAGTGAGTAATGATAGGAAAAATGAATAGAGATGACAGAGGTGTTGTGATATGTTTGAAGGGTTTTTTAACCAATTTTGGATCTCAATTAAGTTTATGGACCATTTAAAAGGTATGGATGTTAGTGTAGGTTTCAACCTAAAAGATACTATCAAACCCTAAAGAGACCTACAGGCTATAAGGACTCAGTCTAGGCTAATGCTAAGCCTAAAAGAAAATGGAGACAAAGGTGTTTCAAGTAGTTTTAATTGAATCAAGATTGAAGACATGTTCATAAACTATTAAAGTATACTATTTAAGTGGTTTGAATTACTATGAAGGGGAAACTAAAACCTAAATATCAAGAGAAGAGAGTCATGATCTCTAAAGAGACCTACATGCCTACTTTAGGGTCAGATCATTCTTTAGGTTAAAGAGGATAGTAGAGGTGAGTTTGAAAGATGTTTTAAAGCCTAATTAAAATCTCCATACTTTTCCAATAACATTGGAATATCATAGAAGTATGAGTTAAACTAGGTTTCTAAACCTCACATAGTCAAATAACCTTAGTACCTATTGGTTGTAGGTGAATATAACATGTTTTAAGCCTGAAATAAAGACAATAGGATGGTCTCAAAGGATAAATGGTTTGAAAGTGTAACAATACATTGACAGAGGAGTGTGAAAGTATTTGGACTCAACTAAGATCTTTAACAGATTTTTAAATAAGTGAAGAGGTTAGTAATGTAGAGATGAGGTCCTAAAACCAAAGAACACAATCAAAACCTTGTTAAGAAATCTAAAACTAAATTCTTGAGACTTAATAGGCATTCCATGGTCAATGGATGCCAAGAGTCTAGAAGTAAGGTCAAAGGTTTATTGAATAGTTAAACTAAGTTTGATAGAGTTTTGTGTGAGAATATTTAAGGAGATTTTAAGGAAAAATACCCATTTTGGATGCTACATTCAATCCTAAAATGAGACCTACAACTATATATGGAAAAGACACAATTAGCCTATTTTCATGATCCATACAAAACCATTTAAGGAGATGAGGGAGATTAGGGTTTTTTAATTACTTTCATAATAAGTTTTAAGGATGTTCTTGAGATATGTTAAGTGATTTTTAAGGTCTTTTTATCTCCCATCCCACCTTAGTCCATACAAACAATAGTAAATATCAACCTATAATCATGAAGGGATCTTTAAGTAGTCATAGGAAAGAGTAGAGGTGTGGGTAGGGGTCATAAGTAAGAAGAGATCATGTGAGTTTGAAAAGAATTTTATATGAGCTGAGACCAATTAATAATATATATATATATATATATATATATATATATATATATATATATATCCAATAAGAAATATCCCATGAAAATCATGGCCTAAAAGGGTCGAACATAATTATGGAAGTCAGTCAAAACATGAAAGAGATATCTAAAAGAGTCACATGAGATAGTGATAATATATCTAGTGAAAATGATGAGATATGAAAATATGAGTGGATTTCATGCCTTGAAATTATCTTAATAGGTAACAAAACACAATCAAGGTAACCTTAAATAAGCACCTATAGTTAGTTTGATTACCTACATAGTTTTTTGAGAAAATAGTGCCTAGCTATCTAAGAGGCTATTTAAAGACCAATTCAAGTTAAAAATTATACTAGGAAGTGGTATTCCATGTTCATGAAGGTATTAAACCTTGATTAAGTTTTCATTATAGGTATAATGAAGGAAAGTGATAGAGTTAGGGTCAAGAACACTATGCTACCAAGAAACCCTAAGTATCATTCTAGAAGTTCCAGATGATCTTAAGACCAAAGTGAAGAAGGAGGATATTGGAGAAGGATAACATGAGTAATAAAAAACTCAAGGAACCATCTAGAGTCAAAAAAGAAACTTTTCCAACCTTTTCAGTTAAGTACAACCTTCCTCATCTCTTTACATGCAAGTAAACTCAACCAATTATGAGAGCATTTAGTGTTTTGAGGGATATAAAAACATGATCAAAATTTGATATTTGGTATAATGGGTTATTATGAGTTGAATAATATGTTAATTTTCATTTAAAATTCATTAAAATAAGGGATATACCCATTATTTTAACTTGTTAGGACTTGCTCCAAAGTCTTAACATTAGGTTAGATGTTTTGGTAGGTTAATAAATAATTATTGTTAATGGGGCATGCATCTTTATAGTAAAGACACCCCATAAAATAAAGCTACTTAGTTTTAGTTTTAGGTAGTTTTCATATTTTGTGTTTATTAATTAGAACTACCTTACAAGTTGATTTCCCATAAATAGTTTGTTTATAGGATTAGTTAGTTTTACCAATCATGGGTAAAATCTATATAATCTATGTTTACAATTTAAAAGGGTTAATGGAGTAAAGGCACCCTTATGTACTTGTTTTTTGAAAATTAATAAAACACTTGTACACTCACACTAAGTGGGGACAATGTTAAAATTATTTGTTAAAGGAGTTATCAGTGGTATCAGAGCTTAGTTTTGTCTAGCACGGTTAATTTTGGGAGCTTGGTGAATTCGAAAGAAGGCAAGGTGAAAAGTTTAAATAATGAGAAATAAAATGGTGTGAAATAAGGTATGCCATATCAAGCAAATATTTTATTGGTTTAAATATAATGTTAAAAGTTTGAAAAATTATTAAATTATTTTAATTTTTTAAATATTTTTTCATTAAAACCTATGTATTTCTCGTATATGACCATTTGGTCATTTTAGCCATTCATACTCCATTACATTGTGTTCAAACTCCTCATCTAGAATTCAAAATGAATTTCTTAGCATTTAAATGTTATTAAATTCATTATTTTTTGGCAAAAACAAACTTATATGGCTTATTTGCATATTGAAAACCTCTATAACTTTCATCCATGGCTACCATTATTTATTGCATTCATTCTCAACCCTTTTGAATCCAAAAACACCTACAAATATAGTTAAAATCCCTATTTTGAATCCTCAAAAGAAAATCTAGAATTTTTTTGGATTTGTACGGCCAATGGTATGGCCTTCCAATGCCCTGGCTAAAATTTAAAGCTATTTCTAGAAAAACATACCTCAAAAATTTGCTAAACTCGGCCAAAACCTATTTAATACTACTTGTATAGATTTGTATATCCTCAAGGAGTGAGAATAGGTGCAGAGAAAATATCTAAGAGCTGTCATGGCATCCCAAGCAAAAATGGCACTGCAATAAAATTGGCAAATATTTTTTTATGTTTCTAAAGTTTTGGATATCAAAAATTTGCCTTGGATGGGCCCCACATGAGAAATCTTAGCTAAGAAGGTTAAAAAGGGAAAAATCTTGGATTTAGTTACATACATGTAATTTTTTTCCCTCATAGACAAAATCTAGCATAAGTACAAGTTTTTGATTATTATATTCTGAAATTACTCTTAGAGCAATTGGTTATAGTCATTTTGTAATAAGCTTGCAAAGAGGAGGTCAAGGGTTCAAATCCCTTCTTTTTGGAAGAAATTTATTTAGAATATACTTTTAAAAAAAGGAATATTCCCTTTTAAATCTATGTTTTGTATGCCTTAAATGTTGTGAAAAGCATACTTATTATATAGTGTTATTTTAAAAATTGAAAAAAGGGAATTAAATTCTATTTCTTTTACATTATTGTGGTGATATAAGGGTGTAATTGGTGGAATAGGGAAGTAATTTGGAGAAATAAGGGTTTAATAAATAAATTTTTGGTGAGGTTAAGTGTAAAACCCATCAAAAATTATTGTTTTTCTTTTTTTACTCTATGTGGAGGTTAAGTAAAAAACCCCATAGAAATAGTGTCTTGTGTAGTGAGTGTGATATTTGTTTCATCTCTTTTGTATTTTGTCACACTTTTATCTATTTGACTTTATTTATTTCAATATGTCAAATATTTAAAACTTACTTTTAGATGGTGATAGATTAACAATTTCCAATTATTCTGATAGAAAATAATTGATGGAGGCTTCACTAGTTTTTAATGAGTTATGAGATATTATCAAGAATGAAAATCCCACATTACCAATAGAATAGGCTAAATTATTTGTATTAAATTTCCATGATTCTAAGGCCTTAGCTCTCACTAAATGTTGTTGTACTCATGATACTTATGTTCATATTAAAAATTCTCCTCATAGTTACATTGCATGGAAAACATTGTCAAATTTTTATGATAAGAAACCTAAGCATAAGAAGATAGATATTCATATGCAGTTGTTTAATTTGTCATTAGATGAAGATGGGCATATCTAAGAATATATGTCTAAGTTGAAAAATATCACTACTAATTAAACTAAGGATAGGTTTGGAAAACTAGATGATAACCTCATAGTCACTACTACTTTGAAAGGACTACCTGGGTCCTATAGGAATTTTGTTGAAGTGTTACATGTATTTGATAAGATCATAGGCATCACATTTTATATTTTGTTTGATTTTCTCATCCAAAATGACCTCTCTCTACCTAAGAGATCCAAGAAAACTAAAGAAGCCCATGTTTTGGAGTCAAAGCCTAGTTTATCTTCATCTAGGCATCAAAATAGTAAAGGAAATAGTTATAGAGGGGGTCAAGGTTATATAGGAGCCAGATATCAAAATAGAGGTAGGGGTTATTCAAATAGCTAAAAATATAACCAATCACATGAAACAAGTGATCGAGGATGTGGTCATAACTCATATAGGGGCAGAGGTTGAGGTAGATCAGACATTCAGTGTCATAGATGTGGAAAATTTGGTCACATTGCCTCACAATGTAGGATTCCTTTTGATAAAATTTAGAGGCAAAAAAAGGACTAAGTCTAACTATGCTCAGTATGTTGATCATGACTATGATGAGTCCAGTAATGTTGCCCATTAATCTGCATTCACTACTTTGGGGTACATTATTTATATTGAATATGAGGCTAGAGATGAGATCACAGTCGTATGGGTTTTAGACACAGGAGAAACCAAACACATGACATTTAGGAGAGATTTATTTTGGTCTTTCAAGGAATCTTCTCTCTCTCTAGTTAACTTAGTAGATAAGTCTATGCATACACCACTAGGACTTGGATCTATTTGGATTCTTGTTTATAATGGGTCTATAAAATACTTGGAGGATGTTTGGTATGTTCCCACATTAAAGAAAAACTTAATTTATTTGGTAACTATTCAAAAGAAAGGTTATCAAGTTGTGCTTGAAAATGGGATCTTTTACATCAATTCAGTGAAAGATGATTATAAAACAATGTATATAGGATATGAAGATGGAAACTTGGTTAGATTACATTGTAAAGTGCTTCCTCTCACTATAAAACTTATAACAGTTATTGACATAGGTATATGTACTATGTATACACAGTGGTTATGGCATCTCCTCTATGTACATTTAAATATCCACTCTTTAGTGGATTTGCAGAGATATGGTATGGTGAATGGGTTGGCCACTTTTCACAAAGATAGTATTCTTTATGAGTCATGTGTTTTGGGCAAACAAAATTGGGAAAAAAATCCTAAACAGTCATCTTGGAGAGCTAACAGATGTTTGCAGTTAGTTCATAGTGATGTCTGTGACATGAAAAATTCATCTATTGGTGGGTGTAGATACTTTGTCTTTTTTATTGATGACTTTTCTTGGATGACTTGGGTATTTTTTTATGAAAAAAATATGAAGTTTTTACTAAGTTTGTTGATGGGTTACACTTAGTTGAAAATGAAATAGGTTCACATTTGGTCACTCTTCATTCATTTAATGGAGGTGAGTATACCTCAAATGAATTTTTAGATTATTGTTGAGAACATGGCATTCATCGACAATATAGTAATGCTTATACTCCACATCAAAATAGAGTATTTAAACATATGAACAAAACTTTAGAGGGCACAACACATGCCATGTTACACTATAAATAGCTTGATGATAAGTTCTAGGTAGAAACCATTGGTATTGTAGTGTATTTGAGAAATAGGTCCCTAAAAATTGTACTTTTGGGACAAAATCCATATGAGGCATGGTATGGGTTTAAACCAAAATTTAAACACTTGAAAGTGTTTGGATGTCTTTGTTTTACTTTGGTTCCTATTAAACATAGAACTAAGTTGGAACCATGAAGTTAAAAATGCATTTTTATTGGTTATTCTGAAGATAAAAAGGGGTTTTATTTGCTTTCATAGGATACAGGAAAATTCATAGTGAGTCAAGATGTAATATTTGATGAGTTTGGGACTATGAACACTGCAGAGATTGATTCTCAACTTGATAGATTAGAGAAGAAAAATACAAAAAGAGATAAGGGTTTGAATAATGGGGATAACTCTTCAAAGTTATGGTATGAGACTCAAATTCCTTCACTTTCCTATCCTTCATCTCCAAGTTCACAGGTTGATGACTTAGAAATTGTTGAAAATTCTCTAAGCCCCCCATTGAATGATGTAAATAATGAGAATTCTGGAGTCCTTAATTTGAATAATTTGACTAAGTATCCAAAATGGGCTTAAAGTAATTTTTCTAACTTGAATGTAGATGAAGTTGGTTTAACAGGGCCCAAGAATTCTCAAAAATAGGTAAACTATGCTATGGTTGTTACTACTTCATCCTCTAATCCATCCACTTTTGAGGAGGCATCTACTAAACATGTTTGGCAATAGGCAATGAAAAGTGAGTATGATGCCATACATAACAATAATACATGGGCTTTAGTTGATCCTCCTCCACATGTTAAACTGATTAGATGTAAATGGGTATATAGGACTAAGTATAAATTAGATTGCTCCATTGATAAACATAAGGAAAGACTTGTTGCAAAAGGATATGTGCAACAAGAAGGTATTGACTATGAGGAAACATTTGCACCAACTGCCAAATGGCACACTATTTGTATGGTACTTGCCTTAGCAGCACAAAATGGTTGGAAAGTACATCAATTGGATGTTGAAAGTGCTTTCTTAAATGGTGATTTATAGGAATAAATATATATGAAACAACCTCAAGGTTTTGAACAGGTGGGTGCCTAAAACAAAGTGTGTAAATTGATAAAAGCTTTGTATGGACTCAAATAGGCACCTAGGGCTTGGTATGAGAAAATGGATTAATACTTGAAATCCATTAGTTTTCATCATAGTGAATTTGATGATGCCCTCTATTTTTGAGTGCAGGGTAAGAAAATGGTGATACTTGTTCTCTATGTCGATGATTTGTTTATCACAGGTAATGATGAAAACCATAACAAGTCTATGAAGGAATTAAAAGATGGGTTTGAGATGATATATCTTGGAATTATTCACTACTATCTAAGCATAAAGGTAACTTACAAAGAGAATAATATTTTCATTTCACAAACCAAGTATATTTTTGAGTTATTAGAAAGGTTGGCATGATTGCAAACCTACCCTCACTCCCATTGAAAGTAACTTGAAATTGTCTAAGGATGATAGTAGTGCCTTTTTTGATGGCACCACATATAGACAATTTGTGGGAGGTTTGATATACTTGATGACTACTGGGCTCGATATTTCATTTTTAGTTGGAATTTTATCTAGGTTTATGCATGAGCCTAGATAAATTCATTGGAATGCAGTAAAATGAGTACTTCATTACCTTCAGGGAATGAAAACATATGGCCTTGAATACCACTGCAACAAGAACTTCAAACTTGTTGGATATTGTGATGTAGATTTTGGAAGATGTGTGGATGACAAAGTGTTAACCATAGGATACACTATGAATATGTGTTCAGCTACCATTGATTGGTGTTGTAAGAAGTAGGATATAGTGGAAAATTCATTAGAAGACTCAAAGTATATTGCATCATGGGATGCTTCTAGAGAAATTGTTTACCTGCATCATATTCTTGAAGATATTTAAGTTTCTTAGTTTGCTCCTACACAGTTATACATTGATAATCAAAGTACAATTAAGATGTCCAAGAATCATGTGTTTCATACCAAAACAAAACATATGGATGTCAAATACCATTATCTATGAATGTTGGTGGTAAAGAAAGCTCTTAATCTAATATATTAACCAACTATTGATCAAACAACTGACATCTTCACAAAACCCCTTGATAGAAACAAATTTGAAAATTTTATAAAAATTCTTGGTATGTGTCCAAAGACTTGACTTTGGATCATAGGGGGGTTTGTTAGGACTTGTTCCAAAGTCTTAACATTAGGTTAGATGTTTTGGTAGGTTAATAAATAATTATTGTTAATGGGGCATGCATCTTTTTAGTAAAGACACCCCCATAAAATAAAGTTACTTAGTTTTAGTTTTAGGTAGTTTTCATGTTTTGTGTTTATTAATTAGAACTATCTTACGGGTTGATTTCTCGTAAGTAGTTGGTTTTACCGGTCATGGGTAAAATCTATATAATTTATGTTTACAATGTAAAAGGGTTAACAGAGTAAAGGCACCCTTATGTACTTGTTTTTTGAAAATTAATAAAATACTTGTGCACTCACACTAATCGGGGACAAGGTTCAAATTATTTGTTAAAGGAGTTATCATATCTCAGACTTTGCCTACTCCATTGGAAAGGCAATCTTGAGACCAAGGAGTATACTTGAGCTTAAAGGCATGAAACAAGTTTTTAAACCTCATGTGAGGATCTTGAGTCAACATAAAAACATTAAAAAGGTTTTAATTCACCTATAAGAGGTACTAAAGCTTAGGTTTTCATCTAAATTCCCTTAAGGGATATTAAGAAGGTATTAATGCTTAAACCCCAAGTTCCCTGACCAATGTACCATGAACATGAAAAGGGACAACAAGGAATTAAAAATCATCTATAATCATGGAGGGATTATTTTTAAAGGTGTGTGAGATTAAACCAATAGTGAAAATGTTTTTGAGATCCAAAACTCATATATGACCTCTCTTTACCCTCAAGAGAGGTAAACTAGCCACCTGAGGAACAACTTCATATGATCATATCATATCACATAATTTACATGAGACCCATTGGTATTTGTAAGTGTTAAAGGGTTTACATAAGAACAATATTTTATCATTATGGGAAAGAGAAATGATGGTTTTTATTTAAGAAACACTTGTTAAGACCCTAAACAGGTCTTAAACCCTCCTAAGACCCTAGTTATGACTAGTTTGTAGAGAAAGACCTAAAAAAGAAATATAATTACATATTTTTTTCCCTAAAACCTCATATATTTTATTGAATAATCTAAGGAGGCTACCCTAATGTGTTTTTATGTTGATGTCACTTATATAGATTGCTTCAAAAACTCTACTTTTTCATGATTTTTAGTGTTTTTTATGTGCTCTAAGAATGGAAGAACTTAAAAATAAGGGGATGAGGACATTTGGGAATTTTAATAGCCATTAAAAGCAAAAACCTTATATGGTAGATTCTTTAAGTATCTAACATAGGCTCAATATAAGGCTAGGAAGCAAGGTGGTTTCTTGGTTTGCACACTTTTGCAAGGTTTCAAGACCACAAATTTGTCATGGAGGATGGTTTTATCCTATGGCAAGTTAATCAAAAAATTTTGGCCATTTTCACATGTTTGGGTTGTCATGGGCCAATTTTCTCTTTCTAGGCCTAGGAAGCCTAATTAGGACTAATTGGAGAAGAAAATGAAGGAATAGGAGTAGTTCCACTTGGATTCCAATCATGAAATTTTGTGTGGTAAGGGGATAAGTTTTACTCAAAAATGTTCCCAAGTTTCCAATTTTATCCATATAATTTTCTAGAAAAGGATCTTTTAAAGTTTTAGGGCTATAAGGAAGGGGTGATAAAGCATGCTAAATGAGAAAAACTAAATCTTTTGGGCTATTTGATGGTTACAAATGGATTTTTTTAGGTCTGATGTCATTATGATAAGCCATCCATTATGGAATTTTTCTTGGTCTAATGCAAAATCTCAATTTCTCTCTCCTCAGATGTTTTGTTTATGAAGAAGTTAAGTAGTCAAAACACCCAAATGGATGCATAAGAGCTATTCAATAAGATTTTAAAGGTTCCTCATCACCTTACACTCCATTCCCAAGTTTTAAGAAATCATGAAGTGGTTGTAATGAGGTTTTAAAGTTGGAATAAGTATTAAAGACTCCTAACAAGAGATTCTCTCCATCCAATTCCTAGTGTGTAAAAGGAGTCAAGATTGCATTAAAAGACATTATAGCAACCTAAAAGAGGTAAAAAAACCTAAATAAACATTTAGATAAGGTTTAAATTAAATAATTTATCAATTAATGATGACCTACTCTCAAGGATCAAAGATTATTTTCAATGAAATAACTTCTTGACCAAGGATATAGGAGTATGAAAGCAAAAAATCTAGGATGTTGTATGGGTCAAGGACTGGGAATAAATTTTCAAGACTCTTTAAAATCTTCCAAGCAATACTAACTCAACCTATACTCCACTTTTAAGAGGGAAATAAATTAAATAATCAAATAATGCTATGTTTGAGTTTGAAAAGGACTTAGTAAAGGTCATATTTCCTATTTTTGGGGTCTCTTATCCTCTTTCTCAATTCTCTATATGTAATCAAATGTTTGGCATTTGAATAAATCCTTAGCCTAAGTTATGGCAAGGCCATGCTAAAAAAAAATTGTACTTGCCTATTTTGGAATGAATAAGACAAAATTCATGCCTCCTCAAAGTTTATGTTTAGTGTATTTTCATGGTTTATTAATGAATGATAGTGATATTATAGACTTAATTTCATTTGGTCCTTTTACCCTTACTTATTTTTAGGTGTTATATTATCTTTACATGTTGCATATTATTCTTTTATTATCTTGTATGTGTCAAGTGTGAGTTTTCCTTAGTATCTTTATCAAACCCTTTGATTAGCTACCTTAGATCATCCATTAAGTTAATCCTCTACATGAAACATTGAGGTTTGGAGGATCCCAATTGAGAAGTGTAATTAGGTTTATTCCATTATTTATCCTCTTAGTGCATACTACACAAGTGGAGATCACATTTTGGTGTATACCCTAGTTAGATAGGTTTTCATTTTAGTTTACCTTCTTCCCTTTTCCTTTGAAAGCTAGTAGTGTAGATTAGGGATCCTAATTGATACATAAATGGAATATATCCATTAAAATATATAGATTAAATATATTTATTATGCCACTAATATTCTAGGACTATCTCCATTTTACTTCATATTATGAAGGCCTAAAACTACCTTCACAAGGGTGCAAGTCTAGTAGTCAACAATTACCATGCTACGTAAAAGCATAAAAACCCCAAAAGAGATAAAAATAATATTAATTTCATATAGTATAAATACAAATTTAATTATTAACTATATATTATGATTAATGCATTCATTAAGACCACTTTGATACAAAGAAATAGTTCACAACTCTCTTCAACCAAGATCTCTCCAACACATCATTACCATAACCATGACTACTTAAGTATACACATAAGGAATAAACTAACTATAAATAGAACTAATTATTTAAAAAAATCATGTTTAATATAATAGATAACCATTTCTTAATTATGCAAGGAAAAACAAGAATCAAGATAATGTAAGCAATGTGGGTAAAATCCACACATATGACAAAACTAGGAAAAGGATGAAAATCCTATCTAGAACCTAA
This sequence comes from Torreya grandis, assembly GCA_037957365.1. NCBI lineage: Eukaryota > Viridiplantae > Streptophyta > Pinopsida > Cupressales > Taxaceae > Torreya > Torreya grandis. The sequence goes on along the minus strand of JARHVA010007692.1, from coordinate 492,037 downwards.
AAAGAATGAGAAATATACTCAAATAACTCCAAAATATCCATCTCCAACTATATCTCCTCCAATTTCTCCTCACACTCTACTTCCACCTCTTCTAAAAACACTAATAACTATGCCATTATGGATCTTAGGCTAGGCTACACAACATTAGGTAGCCTAAGCATATCCCACTAAACCATCACCACCACAACCTCTGAAATTTGATATCGCCAATAGCTCAAGAGAAAATCTATAATTAGTCACCCAATAGGAACCCATCTAGGTTACACTGCTCACTCCTTGATCTTATCCCATTTCCCTTCCACTCCTTGTTCCCATGTTATTCTAACTCCCTATTATAGAACCCACTATTTTAGATTGACCTCCTCTATTTACCATTACCTCCCCTCCATATATATCCCAAGTAGTATTGCCTTTAGTAGTTATGATCATCCTCACTTCTTCATTCTCTTTCATTCCTCCCATCTCATAACTTAGATTCCTCTCGATGCCTTTCTTTGGAATGCCCTCATAGTGGGCATGATTAAAACCTTTAAAATCTCACCATTTTGAATAAGGAACCTCATGGTCCCCTATTTACTTAGCCTAATGATTTACTCTATGGATCCAATTCCTCTATCATCAGTCTCTTAATTACCTTCCATCCTAATCAAACCATCTATCATAAGGTGACCTATACTCCATATCTAGATTAAAGGCATTTAATTCCTAATCCACCTTACCTATAAGTCTTGATGACCCCTCTAGATATATTATAAATATCTCAATGATTGGATCCTTTTTCCCCTATCTATCTTCCCCAAGGCTCCATATGATGTACCTTTAACTAGCCTATCTCTTACTTACTATTCCATGATTGATTCTTGTGGGGAATTCTACCTTAGGTGAACCTAAATTAGGAAAATTGGTGGGAAAAATGTTCTCATGGGCCTCCCATTATTTCTCCCTCTTTTGGGTCCCTTTCCCTCTTTGCCTCCACTCCTTTCCGATTTCACTCCCTCCACGTACTCCATTTACACTCCACTCATTTATTTATCTTCACTACCATTTCAACCATAGCTCCTATAGCCCATATACCTTGAGGGATGGTATTAGGTTCACATGTGTCATAGATGAATGTCCAGGGTGACCCATACATATAGTGGAGTTTTGAGAGATCCTTTAAGAGCATGAAGATAATGCTTACTCAAAGATTCATCTAGGAGGAGAACCCAATTATATAGTGACCCATAAAGATATGTTTTCCCTCACCAAGATGATGACTAATAGTGGAGAGGATAAGATGGATAAGAACCCACTATCTATCCATTAAGCTACACATGACATGTAGAGCCAAGTCTAAATTTTTGAATCCTAAGTGAAGAGTATGTTCCTAGTCAAACTAATCAGGTAGATCAAGGATTCCCTCCTACTAATTATTCCAATCTTGGGGAAGAAGTAGGGACTCAGGTTGAGACTAATGTAATTTTATAATATATGTAGGAATACATAGGGAGGATCACATATACTAATGGGAACTGCTAGAAATTACAAGTAGTGGTCAACAAGGGGATATTTCCAAAGCTTAAATTGATGCTAACCCCAAATTTGGGGTTATACCAAAATTATATTGGGAACATGAGAAAAAAATAGAAGAGTGGTTATCATTGGCCCACACTATAATATAACTCTTGGAAGATGGTGATAAAAATATATTAAACTACTACAAGGAGGTTAATATCTTTGTGGTAATCCTCCCAAATGGCACATTACTCAACCAAGGGTAATTTGTAGTCCATTTGGGTCAATTTAACCAAGTTATGAGGGAGAAAGTGGCCAAGGTGAACTAGGAAGGATTTTGGTTAATATTAGACCTATCAACTCAGTCCACTTTAAGAATTAACCAAGTCTTCAAAAGTCTAAGCCTCAATAGAAGAAGATTTAGATATCTCCTAAAGACTAGTATCTCATGCTAAGTTGATATTCAGGGAGCCTCCAATGAACTTGACCAAGCTAGACAAGGAGTTAAACCTCATGGTAGCTTCATTGGAAGATGGAAATATCTAGTCAAAGTAGTTAGGAGTCGGTCCCTCTTAGCTACCTTCACATGTTAACTAGTGGTCCCCTACATATCTATTGTAGGTTTATAGGGATTTATTTTGGTTCAAAATTTGAAATATGGTTGTAACTATAATGAGTGGTGATCATGGACCAAGATGGGATCCTCATGATTTTTGGATTTGAGCCCTACTCCTTATCTATTTATAGAAGATTTATATGTTTTAGGGGTCAATGAAAAAGTGCTCAAAAGTGTTGTTGGATTATTTCTGGGATTTACCCTACATTTTCTTCTTCATTCTATACTATAATAGTCATCTAAATTGATTATTGTAGAAACATTTCACTCTTTTAATGAATATAGTCTCTATTTTCTATAAAAGGGTCTCTTATGTGCTAAATTTTCTTTCATTTGCATGTTTAAATGATCAACATTGATAGGTTAATTGGATTAGCACTTTAAATTTATATATGTCATGATTATGGCATGCTTATTTATTATAATTTTTTGTTAGTTATTTCATTTATCTTTTGGTAGTGATGATAATTTTTGTGCCCAATTGTAAATTCTCATATGGAATTTATGTGTTTTTGAAAATAAACCCCTATTACTCATCATTAGTAGGAATTTACATTAAATGCATACTCCCGATTCCCTCAGACTCTCCCTAATATATGTTCTTAGAGGTATACCTTTAGTTATACTAATTTTATAGTGGTATAACTATGGTAGAGTCACTTGATTCAATGACCATTTTATTGATCTCATTTTAGACCTGGAAGTTTCTATTCTCTGCATTACCCTTCCCTCTCTTTTGTGTTTGTTTAGTGGATCTAAAATCCCCATTTTCCACTTATGTTTATAAATAATAAGACTAACACTCAAGTATTCATAAGTATCCTTAACTTATGTTAAGTACATTATATTGAACTTCTAATGGTAATAGTGCATCTCTTAGAGACTATTCACATAGACTCCCTTTATGAAGTCTAATACCTATAACTATGTCATGGGTTGATCCTAGATTATTTCTAAAATAGAGGATGAAATTCCATAGTTGTCCCCACATTTCCAATTTCAATGAATGTCCAATCTCATGGGAATCTCATGATAAGGATCATAGTGCAGTGAACAATAAAAATGTTTATGGCTTCACCTCAATTAGACCTAGACTAGAGGAATATCAATATTCTCATGATATTTATCTCCCTCCCACCCCTAATCATGTTTTTATTTATCCTTAGCAAAGTCATGTTCTCTCTAATTAGCTTGAAAAAAGTATGCAAGAGATACTAACTAACTTTTAGATATAATTTATGGAGAGTGATTAGGAAGGGGAATAAAATAGGCATAAAAATCAGATTGCATATCAAGCCTATATACATCATCAAGAGGTAGAATCATTTAAGAGATATAATGAGACTATAATAGTGAAAATATAGCATCTGTTCATAAGAGTACAAATAGTTGAATCCAAAATTTCAAGTTAGAAACAAGAAGAACTCCATAAACCTACAAGAGAGTCTACTTATTGAAAAATTCTAATCTTTAGGATTCCTAATCTTATAAATATCCTATGCTTGTAGAAACTCCACCCATTATTCATAAATTCCCTCAAACTCCCCAACCAAGAAAACCCCACATCTAATCCAAAAGTTGATTTTATCCATGAATATCAAGGCATACCATAATGCGATAGGTTCATTTTTGAGTGGATAGAGAAGAATTAAACATCTATAACATAAGTTTATTTCCCTCCTTTCAAAAACTTATTAAATAAAACTACTACTTCCAAATATCAAAGTTTTCTTAATCCTGTTTAATCCTAAATTCCATTCAATAATATCCCATACTTCTCTATATTCATATACCACCAAATGGAACCTCTTTCCCTCCCACCATATCCATTTTTGAAGGAGGAACTATTGTATAAAAGGAAAAATAAAAACATCTATGTGAAGAGGATAATTTTTTAAGAGAGGATGATCAAGATTTGTATTGGTCAAATAAATTTCATTTTAACAAATAATAATATCATATTATAGACCTTGAAGGTAAAATCCAATTTGTAGCTACAAGTGAGCCTCAATAAGTCTATCCTAAAGATGTTCAAGATAACATGGCAATGACTAGTGAGATTGCAATAGTGGTTTCACAAGGTAAAAACCTTATACATGAGCTAAGTAAATATACAAAATAAGATGTAACGATTCTAAGGGAACCTAAATAAGCTACAAGTGAGGGTTGAGAAGGTTTTGATGAAGAGTGGAAGCATTACCTTGAGTTAATTCAAGACATTGAGATTCTTTATAGGCCTACATCTCTTTTTGAAGACATTGATAAAACGGTTGTAAAGGTTAGAAAACATGATCAAGAGGATGTTGATAAAATCATATCTCAAGTAGATGATGAAGATATGATTTATTATTTGGAGCTTATATAAATCTTGAAAATATTCTAATAGTTGAAAATCAAATGGAAGCTTCTCAAGATGTCATACAAGGACAATTAAAATGTTGTAATGATCAATTAGAGGATGAAGTTATAGCTCTTCATATGGATTATAATGTGGTTACATTTTAAAGCTTTCTTAGTTTTGAACATAAATATGAGGTTGGAATTGAATCACAAGAAGAGTTTGTCAATATTGGAGATATGTTTGCTTCAGTTTATTCACTTCAAGATAAGTCAAAGAGTTTGAAAATTAGGAAAAGAGATAATACATCTAGAATGGCATTAAAACAATATGTTTTTCCTCATCTTTTTCAACCACATGAAAAAGACATGAGAGGTTTTCAATTTGATCTAGGTGGAAATGAGTCTTGCTCATAGCATTTTTTATATTTCAATTTCCTCCATATTTTATTACGTAAATTTTCAATTGGTAGTTTTAGTAGTTTTCAATACCTTAAGTGCTCATACACAATTATTATTATTTATTTTATGATGCATTATTTAATTTTAGTTTTGCATGAAGAAGGTATAATAATTTTTATCATGTTTATATTAGATTTTGTGATGATTTTCATGACTCCATTCCCAATGGACTTTATAAAGTAGCTAATATTTTGATTAGCATACAAGCATCTCATATAGGTTACTATAATTTTGACCATATTTGGTCACCATGGAAAAGAAACATCTAAATCTCATATTTTTAAGGTTCAGTCGAAGCTCAATAAAAAAGGAGGCCAAATAGGGAAGCTATATACTTTAAATAATTTTTGAATTCTTAGATTTCTAATCATCCCGATGAATTTAGTAAACTCATATATAGGAGTCAAACAAAAAAATACTTAACCATTTCAAGGTTTTTCTTAGTGATGGATTCAGGAGTTAGTGAACTCAAATTTGACTAGCCCCTAATGTCATCTTGATGACTTATCAATTTTTCAATCACAGTATGACTCTAGTGAAATTTAATAAAACAACATAATAATCATTCATAACTCATGATATCCTCAAACCCATTCATAATGAATTTCAACACTTATTTGATTTTTTGTGTTCACCTGAAGCTATGTGCCACTTTTTCACTCAATGAAACTTAAGCATTGATATTCAAAGGTCACTTAGTTCCATGAATTACTCTCCTAGTATTCGTAGGTTTGTTCAAAATTATTTTAAAGACTTATTCAATTTTCATAATGATTCTCATAAATTTACATGATAATGAAGTAGTGGGTAAGCGAGATGCTTTCATATGTTTCAATCCCAATGACACAATGCCTTAAAACCATTCATATAATTTAAATCCCTCTAGGATATAATGTTATTAGGATGATTAAATGTGGAAAAATAATTTTTCTCTCCTCTCTCATATATTTTTTTATATCCCAAACATGATTTTATATCCCTAAGATAGCAAGTGAGTGATATTTCACCACTTGGAATAATCTTACTACTTCACATCTTGGGGTTATCCATACATGCCCAAAAATGTGTTAGAACATCAATTTAATGGGATTAATCCACATGGAAAAATCTCACTTTACCATGATATAAATAGTTATCAAGACCCATCAGTCTCCTAGGGTGGTAGAATTTTTAGACTTGTCAAAGCCTGACCCAATAAGGGAATGCTACATCAACTAGCTGCTAGATGCTCCCATCTCCTAGACCAAACATAGATGAGTAAGTGAAGTATATAGGTCCAAGATTGAATGGGAATATGTATATGTGGAAATACTATTGGTAATATTGACCCAATTTTTAGTGTTATAAGGGGGCCAATATTATGTTGACACAAGGCATAGTAAATGAATGAACTCCAAGCATAAGTGGCCTTTAAAGACCGAGTAACTGATAGAAAAATATTCATTATAAAGAAATTTTATTTTATTCCTATTTTTAATTTAGTGAGCTTGGTGTATGTTGAATGAAAAAAACCTAGTTTAAATGAGCTTGAAGTAAAGATAACTTGAGTTTGGAAGAAAACATTGCAAGGAACCCAATTTTATAAAAGAACCCATCTCAAAGTATATGAACTTGGCTTGGGGATTAAATTGAGATTGAGATCAGAGGGATAAGGATCTCAAAAAAGGTTTAAGGAAGATTATATGGGTTGAAAATTACCTAATAAAGATGAGTCCTTAGGTAATTGATAAAATGGGGTGATTGGTTCCTTCTTGGAATCAATCCAAATGAGGTGGCATGTTTTAATTGGGCCCATTTCTAATGGTTATAAAAGAAACTAATTTAATAGCATGTTCCTCCTATTTATCTATCAACTAATGATTAGGTTTTATAACTTCATTGATTCATATAATCAATCTTATAGTGGATTGACATGAAAATCATAACACAACTCAAATCCAATTAGCAGATTGGCAAGAAAAGCTGAAGTTATGCATTATCAATGCACCATCATCATTACCATTTAATAAAATAACTCAAAAAAGAATAATAATATATTTTTATACCATTATGATGATTTATTATCATATTAATAATGTCATATATTCCCTCTACACCAAAATAAAGGATAAAAATTGTCAAATCAAACAAGGACTTCACTAAGTGAATTTTCATCATGTAACATTGGAGAAGTGAAGAAGATGTGAATTTAAGTTAAAATTTAGATATGTTTATGTTTTTATCCTTAATAAGGTATTGATGACAAAATTTAATTTGGGTTCCCTCATAAAATAATGATTTCACTATATATACTTATTTTTTCCAAGTAATTAAAACCCTCAAGTTGGTTGTGGCTCAACACTGCCAAATTTCAGACTTGTAAACACCTTCTTGAGCAATAAAGAAACTAAGTTTACCCTCTAATATGCTGTTTATTTTGTAAAATTGATGAATATTTTATGTAATATTGTGATAATGATAGCCTATACCTAATTTATGTCCAATTTTGTGCTCCTTTATGCAACAAACTTGATCTTGTGCAGGTTATAGTTTGTCTCTTTATGTTTATACAATTCATAATTTTGATGAATGCCATTTGAGCTTTCTAACATAAGTGGTCATCCTTATAAGTAATAATATAATATTAATTATTTATAAAAAAAACTTATGCCCAAGATTAATTATTGAGTTATGAGTTATGTATGTGTGATTGATCTTTGAACTCATTTTATCTATGTCTAAGCAAGTTGAGGTATTCAATTTTGGCGCATCACCCCATAGTTAGGCATAGAAGTATAGGAATTTATCTCTCTTTATCAAGAATTATTTTAGTTGAGGATTGAGGGGATTAATAAAGGGATCTAACCCTCTTTAGGTTTATTTACATATAGGATACCCACAACCTGAAAGTGATCTGATAGTGTTAATTAGGCAAGGAAACATGGAGACCTTCCTAAAGGGTGCAAGATTATTTTGAAAACATTAATATTTCATGGTAGGATATTATTATTTTTGTATTATTTATGACCATTGGCCTTGTTTAATGTGACATATTTATGTCTCTTGCATGAGTCCCTTGGTTTTGTTTGATGTGTTATCTTTATGTCCCTTGTTTGTGATATATTTAGGTCTATTGTATGTGGGCCTTGGTCTTGTTTGTTGTGAAATATTCAAGTTCATTGTATGCATAATTTTTAATTATGTGTGAAACTAATTATTTTTATTGTTACACTTGTTTATTCTCTTGATATTGAGTGATTTCATGATCCATATCATAAACTTTTATTACATAGTCTTATCCAAGTATAAGTAAGTGATGGTTACTACTGCATGATTAATTGATGTGTTTGTGTGTGTGTGTTTATTTTTACATGATAATTATATTCCTTAAGTTGCATATGTTACATAATTACCTTGATTGGAATATACATTAATATGATGGCATACTCTCCATATGCTCATATGATTATACATGATGCTATGTTTATAAATGAAATTATATAATTAAATATTAATTTTAAATGAGTAATTTATAGGATGCATTTCTCATCTCAAAATGGGGGAATTAAAGTAGGATTTTCATAGAGACATAATCCTTCATGAATAAAAAATAAGATCAAAATAAATATCTATAAGAATGTTTTATATATTAGATAGATCATTTACATAATAAATATTGGTAAATAATTAAAGATTATAGGGTCATATAACATGCATATGAACTTATTTTAAAGCGACATTAGTAAATATTCATACTATCTTTGGTGTATATGAAAGGGAATATATGTAAACAATTTACATGAACATGAATTACAACCTTTCACATATATATAAATTTGAGATATAAGTTCTTAGATTTAACATATAGATGCATAACATTATAGTTGGTAAATATTTAGGGGGCATGATATTATTTCATGCACAAAAAATAGTTCTTTACAACTAGAATTAAAAATGGTTGGCATTCCACTTCACACTTATTGACATTGGGGTGATGGTTAGAGCATGATTATTGTTCATTCTCTTCCAATAATGAATGTATTCCATAGTGAAATTGAGAAAAAATATAAAATAAAATATAAGTTCATGATAGTTACATGACCTCTATTCATTATCTTTATATCATACATTTGCCCTATATGGAGTGAACTTGAGCAAAACTATACAAATTAAATATTTAAGACATATACACTATCTGTATTAGTCTTACTTCCGTAAAAACCATCATGTGGCTCCCATTTATATTATGATTATTTTTTTGGATTAGTAAGTCACATACTTATCTATGAGGGTTTTTGAATTTTTTATTCACAACCCAAGGGCTTACATAGTTACACAAATTCAGGACATAGTCACCCTAACTATCCATGTGCTTGAGTAAGGAAGCATAATTCTCCAATGCTTAAATATGGAAGCATCATATACAAAAAATTTCAAGGGAAAAAATATTTTCATCAACACACATGTGTACTCCTTCCATTATCTTTAATTTTCAAATTTTAATCTGAATTTTCAAATATCAATCTATGGACATTGACTACTACATGTTTATTTTAGGGTTTTATATTTAGTGACCTACATAATTGGATCTTCCTAAAAAATACAAAGTGTGATGTACAAACTCAAGTGTAAATTTGGATTTAAATCTAGTAATTTCATTATTATAATAAAGTGGAGGAATTTTTAGACATTAAAATATAATGTTAAGTTATTAACAATAAAAAATATTGGCATACATTTACCACATGAATTATGTGAAAAAATATGGTCATAACATACCATCTCAACCTATCCCAGTGATTTATATGGGTTTGGCACTTCCACTATACTATTACATGCCTACATGAACCTAATAATATGTTTTATACTTGCATACTATCCTACATAGACATACTTATATGTTCAGTGTAGTCCTCATGTGCATGAGTCACTACCATTATGCTAGGTTAGTGTGGCGAGTTGATATTGACTTGATCTTAATGTTATCAACCCTCATTAAACAATGGTAAATTTTGAAATATAATAAATTATTATGGTTCAACACATAATTTTAGATATATTAGCATGGGGAACTACCCAATTGGACTCATATATGTGAAAATCAAGGCCTCACTTGATAGGGAACTTGTCACTTATTTAGAACACATATATAATCCACTACACATCAATAAAATATTCACCATTATTAAAAAATTAAAAATTACTCACTGGGAGTATCAATAAGTAAAGTCTAAAGCACACTAAATCCAAATCAAATTAGGCATATTCAAGCATAAAATCCAAATCATTAGCTACATTGATAAATTGAGTGGGGAGAAGAGGAAGAGAAAGAAAAGAAATAAAAAAGAAAAGGTTGAAGGATGAGTTTTATAAGGTTATAAGGGGGTATTTGTAAATAAGGAAAGGAAAGAGCATGAAAAAGTGAAGGACAATAAAAAATAATGGAAAATAGAAATAATGATAAGAATATATTATCAAAATGGTAACCCCTCATCTCAATTTATTTCCTAGGTCATGAAATAACATTGAAATAAATGATCAAATGATTGAAAATATAACAACATCACCTTAAAACAATCAAGCGACAAGGTTGAGACAAAAGTGACAAGTGGGGAAACCATTAAATGGAGCAAAACCCCACACCAGTATCAAAATATTTTAAACAATGAATATCCAAGTATATATAAATAATAATATAGTTATGAAGGATAATAATGTATTTAATACAAGCAATCATCGATAATGAGAGCACACACAAATTCATGGGTGAAAAATAAGAATAAATTATTTCTAACCCATTATTTTTTTTGCATTTTTTTGATTTCATATTCTAGTTTTTGTATTTTATATTGAAGTTTCAATGCATATAAACTATTCTTAAAATCTCATATGCTATTAATAATCACTTTTAAATCAATTTTTTGGAATTTTAAATGTGAATAATTAAAAAAAATCATCACATTAAAAACCTGCCACATTAAATCAAACATATCTTCTTATTTGTAAATTATTTATTTACGAAATTTAATAGTTTTTTCATATTTAAATTAAGACTAACGTGTCCAAATTTAATGAAAAAAGTTTATATTTTTTAGATATTATAAAAATATACTTGTTATTTTTTAAAAATGTGTTCATTTAAGTGCATTCATATATATATATATATATATATATATATATATATATATATATATATATGGAATATTCAATTATGCATGCCATTCTTATTAGTTAATGATATTATTTTTTTCCTATATTGTCTACCTATGTGATGCTACATTTATTCTTGACACTTCTATTATTTATAAAATTAAGTTTTTTGCATCTACTTTGATACATTTTATAGAAATGTGGAAGTTTATTCTTGGTGCTTCAGCATAATTCCTTCTTATCAACCTTCAAAATTAGCTTTCTTTGACTTATTAGTCTTTTTTAAGGGTTAGTTGTAATGTATTTCACTTGGATTTCTCTTTGATACCTATTTTTTACTTTTCTCCTTTGGAATATTTCACCAAGTCGTACATTTATGATATGTTTTAGGTATTGGCACTTTTAAAAACCTTTTCTTACTTTTTAAAAAATCTTTAAAATTATTTCAAGGTGTTTTGATATGCATGTAACACAAGCGTATAACTTATTCCTTATTGGTAAATTTATCAAAACCTATTTAATGCTTTCCTGATGTGTCATATCCTTTGCATCATTTATTTTAACTCCTCTTCATAGACATGACTTTGATTTAAGTTATGGGAAACCTATTTAATGCTTTGTTGATGTGCCATAACCTTTTTTTACTAAAATTCATTGTTATTAATGTTTAATCTCTTATCTTTTATGACATATTATTTTATTTTTTAATTGTATTTTATGGCATATTATTTTATTTTTTAAAGATATTTATTTTTTAAGATTGTTAATACTATCACTCTACATGTGGAATTAAGTGCATGTTTCTTCATTTGAAATTTAAAAAAAAAATAGAAGACTTTTTAAAATTCACAAAAGCTTTTTCAATTTTTTTAAAGATATATGTCATAAATTAAGATCACATTAATTAAAATATTACAAATATTCATGTATATTATTTACTTCATATCCCATTAAAACCATTTATTTGATGTTTCATTGTGAAATTACATATTGAAGTCAATTGATTTACAAATAAGTGTTTAAATTCAAGTCTTATCTTAAGGATTATTATATTTTTTTAAGATTAAAACTTATGTATTGACATGAAATAAAATTTAAATTAGGTATTCTTTGGCATTTAATCAAACTATGAAAACTGTTTCTTTCAAAACATATGAGATTAATACTCTTAAACACCAAATTATATTTCAAAATGTTACATTTTTTGGTTTAAAAATTTCCTCTAATGCACATATGGAGAAAATGTAATCTTCTATTGATGATTTAAATGAAAATTTTATATCTTTTACACATGGAAATGTCTCTACTAATGATATTAACTATGATTCTAAATAAACTTTCACTCCTTTAAACATCGGTACTCCTACCAACCCTAGCTTAAAAATAATGCATTCCATGGGGTATTCTAGTCGTGGTCTAATTAAGTAGAACATTGGTGTTCTTGTACCTATTTTTATTAATTGAAATGAAAAATGTAAAGGTCTTGTCTATAATACTTAAAATTCTCCTAATATAAATTTAGAATCGTATTGTCCTCCACATAAATGGACTAACTTATAATATAGCTTATTTTGTTTATAATTATTGGAATGCACATGCTTTGAATAAAAATGATAAAACTTTTGCACATTATGAAAAATAAGGGAATCATATCTCAATATTTTATATATTACATTCATAAAAATATTATGGTAAATCCACATATGATACTTTTCATTTTTATAAATTAAATCAATCTCCTACCCTAGGGGTTAACACTATTTGATTACTAAATAAATGGGATCTTCTATAGACTTTGATATATCTTTTTTTAATAATTATTCATTTAATTCATGTATAATATATTTTTAAAGTAACATATATTCACTATATCCATTTTTGTTAAATCAAACTATTTTATGGATTCATTTCCTTTTTTTGTAAATAAAATATGATTTGGTCATTTTGACTAACTTCTTTTTCATGTAGGGTTTCATACATTGTGGTGGAACTTGTCTTTGCTTTTCATCTTCCTTGTTGTACATCTAATTTTATTACATTGTGTATGTAGATTCCATTTTTTTTCATATTAGTTAAATAGCTTAAATTATTGGTGTTAAACTTGTTTGTTATATATATTTTCATGGATAATTTATCCTTCTTATTGGTCTTTGTTCCATTGTGGATAAACAACATTGTTAGAAGAGGATTCTTGGATATTCTTGATGATCACACTTTCTTCCTTGCCACTTTTGACAAAACCTTCTCTTATTCTTTGTTTCTCAAATTATTTTAATTCCTCTTGAAGTAAGTTTCCATTAAGGGGCAATATTATGTGATTTCAACTTCTTTCCTTATTTTTAAAAGGTTTTCTCCACTTTTATAACCCCAAATTTAGCTTAATGGGTAGTGTTGGAGAATTAACCATATTTACATTCACTATAGGTTTTTAGGTTTATCTTAAGTCTTGATTATGTGTGCATTTATTATATTTATAAATTACCTTTATCTTAGTTTTGTGAGGTGTCAATCACTAATCTTGTCCATTTATTGGATTTGTAAGTTACTGTCACAAGTAACTCCCACCCCCACATGAAACACATACCCTCCTCACTTTTAATATGGTTAATACCCTTGGCACACATATGAAGCTTCCTAACATAACTCATTTTATCTCTTATCTCTATATAAAGAGATCTCTTCTCCCATTATTCTTAACCATAATACAATATTATTGATCTAGTCTTTATCTTGCATTATTGATGCTCTATTGGATAGAGATCATTATTATACTTCAATTCTAAATTATTCTTGTTATGTAATTGGATATTCATTTCTATAAAACTTTTAATACTAGTGTGGGATTTTTCTCCATTTGATAGTTTCCCCACTTGTCACTTTGGTATCAACCTTGCAGCTTGATTATTTCAAGATGTCATTGCTCCTTTTGCATTATTTTGATCATTTATTTTAATGTTATTTCATGGATTAGGCAATAAATATAATATTAATTATCTATCTTACTCACGAATTTCAATTTTTCGTCCACTTATTTTAAATTAACATTTTTAACTTCTCCTTACTGTACTGATGACTTTATTTAATCTAACATATCTTGTTCCCTCTTATCATATTTTTGTATTTTCATATCTTCTTTCATAACTTATTTCATAATCTCCTATTGATATTTATTTTCATATTTTTTCCTTGTATTTTAATCCATTGAATCTATTTTTTAACCACATTTAAAATTTACATTTCAAACATTAAATTTACTTCTACAATTCTCTTTCAATTTTACCCTACTTCTATATTCTTATATTTTATCATTTTTTGACCCAATACGTACCTTTTCCACCCATTATTTTTGTAATTATCCCCTCAAAAGGTATATCCTTCCTCCTTACTATTTGATCCATATTTGATAACTACACATTCATCTTTCTATCTTTCCTCTCCTAACTACCACCTTTCATTATTTTCTAAGGTCACATTAATTATTATAATTGTATAATATTTTCCTAAAAATCCTCAGAATATGACTTTCACCAAAACAAGAGAATCACATTATAACTATATTTTGAAACTCAAATCGATAAATACACTCTTTTCCTTGAACAAAAAATAAAATTCCTTTACTATTGGATTATCCTTATTTATAGTAAAAATGAATCTTGCATAAATATTAGAATTTTTATACCTTATAATCAAGTTAATATCATAAAATATCCTAAATAATTTGTAATTATTCTCAAAAATATCCAAATTAATAATCTAAAGGAAAAATGTATAACCTTACCAAAATTTCTCTAGTGTTGTTCTCATACTAACATTCTTATATATTTTCATTCCATGGTTGAAGTAAAATTATTTGATTTGGATAATTATAAACCCATTTTAAATGGAAATTTATTTATCCAAATTAAAAAAACTAATCCATAAATAAATTTTTAGAAATGTGATTAAAGTGCAATAGATCAACCCCATTTTAATGACTATACACTCAGTCTAAAATTTAAATGGGTTCACCTAAAAAAATACTAATAAACATTTTGAAAGTAAACTAATCTATACATCCTCCACCATTTTATAATTAACATTTATTTTATCACCTCATAAGAATACCTTTTTTAATCCATGTTCAAACTAATATCATTGTTTACAAACACCACATTTTATTTGTCTATTTTATCATCACTTAGCTTGAATATATTTTATTTAACTTTGGTATTTAATATTATTTTATTTTATTTTATATTTAGTGATATAAATAATATAATTAATATTATTGGAATATGGTAAATGATTAAGCACTCAATGGGGTATGGTTGAATCTATACAACCAATATTTATAACCCATTTTTATATGTTAATCAAGGTATTCATATGTCTCATCTAAATCACATAACATGAATTAAAATATAGTCTAATTTTATATGAAGGCATAAATATGTGTTATATTTACACTAATATAACATCCTTTTGATGTGATGCATAAATCCTAAAAATCACTAATCTCAAAACAAAATAGTTATATGCATCATGTGATCTAGAAATGATGTAATTATGTAAGAATGTTTTTTTAACATGATTAGACTCTTTTTATCATATAAGTATTTTGTAATTATCACACACATATAAAACATGTGTCCTAAATCATAAAAGTCTCATGTTAAGCAAATATATAAATTAGTCATGCAATAATAATCATTGTAGTCATCATAGATATGATCACTTAGTAATTATCCATGCAGAAGATACATGATATAAATCATGGAATCATTTGAAAGTAGAATAATGTTTATATATTAAGAATGACACCATGATATTAGTAAATTATGTAGATAATTATACACATATTTACATAATTCCATGATAATGATGCATTAAAAACTAATTTCGTTACCTGAATATGAACTGATATGGATAATAAGATTATGACACAAACTAGATTATGCATGAAGTGATAACACATAATCAATGAAATTATATAAAAATGAAATATGGATATCAATGTAACATAAATTAATGATCACTTAATGTACCAATCATAAATAGTCACTAATGGATGCACTCAATGCAATTCATAATGGTGACACAATATAGCATGTAATGTAACACATATAAATCATCATAAAATGTAATACAAAATAAATGATCACTCCATGTTACATTCACCACCATCAAACATTCATAGATCAATAAAATATAGTATACATAATTTATCCATGTCATCATCATAGATATTAGAGTATAATATCCATATAATATACCACCTTAATGAGTAAACACAATAGTAGGTCTTGTTTCATCAATATAAGTAGCTTAGTATGATAAATCTAATGGTCATAGAAAGATATAACCTATAAGTGTACTAATATTCCACCATTTTAATAATGCCCCCTAATGTATAAAGGTATCCTCTAGGTTTATAATTTTAACACATATGTGAATCCATGTATCATATATAACATGCATGTCCTTCATACCACTCATGTATACAATGAAAAGTGTGTATAAAATTGATATGTAATCTACATGTATATGATAAATAACATTAATGAACCATGTAATCGAAAATTAATTTCATGCATAGGTCATTTTTTTTTATAATATTTTAATTTTTATATGTATTAATTTTTTAAATATGTTCATGCTAACGAATGATCTCATCTTCATTAGGGAAAATTAATTAGAATGAAATATGTTAGCCAATAAATGTGATATAATAACTATTAATTATATTTATCTCCATGAGTAAATGAGTCATGTGAATGTAAATAGGATACTAAAATATTAAGAATACCTACACTTACACTTACATTATTTACTTTTGTTAAACCTACTTGAGATGATGAATGTAATTGTATATGTTCCATGATAATAGGTTGAGATCATTTTTTAATTTAATTATCTTGAATTGTAGAATTAATTCTACCTCCTTATTAATTACTATCGTACCAATTTTACATATCATTATAATTATGATCAACATATTCATTTCCTTCATTTATGGAACATTATAATCATGCCCAAAAAACCATGACTAGCCATAGAATAAGGATTATATACTTTTATATTTGTCTACTTTTTATTATAATCATTAGACGCTATAGTATATGATGGAATTAATTTATTGAATCTCCATTTCTATTCAATATGTTATTTCTAGTTAGTATCATGCACCTTAATACTGAATGCAATAGAATTAGATGATATTATTTAAACACTATTTTAATCAATAATCTATTCTTTATGCTCTTGCTTTAAATATGTTCCATCTCTTGAAATGGTAATAGTCTAACCTCAATAGTAAAATTTAGTTTATTCATGGTTATTATCATGTGTCACACCATGACATACTTAGTATATTATTATATTGATTCAATGTAGGGTAAATATGGAGTGTAACAAAATATTATTTGAGACAAGGATTTATATACCACTTAGTATATAAAATTAAACCTTAAACTTTAGTGGTATTATGTAAGTTTTTAATTTTATATCAATGTATTTAAGAAGTTTCATACTAAAAACATTAATTTCACAAAATTTATCAACTTGGCATTGGTGTATTGTTTTCATATATGTAATGGCTAACAACCAAAGGCTATATAAATGATGAAGTATTTATAGTTTACCCTTGGATACCATATGTGTAATATTAGTTGTATTAGGGACATCTTAATTTTTAAATTCATTTTTAGCCACCTCTTTCTTAGGCAAACTTTTGTTTTTAGGAACCTCTTTTTTAATCAACACTTATTTATGAAACACTTTCTATTTTATCATTTATTTATGTAACTCTTATATATGTAATGATTCCTTATGCAAATTATCAATGTTATTTTTAATAAGTCATGTTGATTGGATAGAAAACATATTTTTTCTCTCTAAACATATATATCAAGTTTTTAGAATTATAAGTTATCTATTTTACTAAATTTGGTCTAAATGGAAAAGTTCATATATATTTTTGAACCAAATTTTAGGTTTTATTTATATAAATATATCTATTATTTTTATTTTTCTTGGGATGGCTAGTTATTTATTTGGGCATTGTTTGATGGCTCTAATGGATATATAAAATTTAGATTTTCTAATTAAAGTCATGATTATTAAAATTGCATGTTTCTTTCTTGAAATATTTAATATATTTAAAAATCATATAATGACAAATGAAAATATGGTAGGGTAATTTCTTATTTATTATCAATTTCTAAACACTTTTCATGCACAGACTCCTAGTATAACATTAAATGGACATTTGGTTGCTATGTTAAGGAGAATGACCATTAGAATCACTTGAAACACTGTCAACAACAATTAGACACATGAGGAAACTAGATATGTCCCCTATATTATATATTAATAATTTTATTTTTTATATTCTATTCTACTAGAAATCATTATAATTACTTGCTAATATATTTAATGTAATATAATATGCTTGGTTTTGTGTATATATGTAAACTTGTCTTCCTTCACCTTGAAGTATAGGTACATTATATAAAGATGTTTGAGTTATAATAAATTGTTATAAATATGGGTTGTAAATCCCCAAAAATAACTCACTGAGTGGTTTAGGATTGTATTATTCCAATACTTTGAAGAGGGCTCAAACCACATGTAGTTTTTTTACCTATGTGTGTGCGTGTTTAGTAGTGTTCCACTAGAATGAATTGTAAATATTTGGATTTGGACACTTTAAAATATAAAATTTTGACCTCAGTTTAGGTATTAATATTTAGTTTAGAGACTATTACTTTGAGGAATTTTTAGATTTTATTAAGATAGTGCCTCAAGGATGTGTAGATGTATTCCTCAATGTGCAATAATTTTTCCAGGTGATCTCTAGATAATTATGACATTAATATTGATGTTTATTTACATATGAACATTTAGGTAATATAAACAAATAATTGAGATGATAAAAATTTGTTTCAACCTAGAAGGGAAGGGTTTGAATTTGAAAAAAACATATTTAAGGAACCTTAGACATTATCAGTAGAGGTAAACACTATTAGGAACCTAAAACATCTAACTATTACCAAAATTTTATATGAAGGAGGAAATTTTAATGTATATAATTATAAAAATTCTCTTAGTAATAATATAATAATTATAAATATAATAAGGAT
The DNA here is from genome assembly GCA_037957365.1 of Torreya grandis. Lineage (NCBI taxonomy): Eukaryota > Viridiplantae > Streptophyta > Pinopsida > Cupressales > Taxaceae > Torreya > Torreya grandis. Next base: position 472,876 of record JARHVA010007692.1, on the reverse strand, counting down.
ATATTTCATATGAGTGATGATAAATTGGAAAAGTGAAGCTGATACATAGATATATGGTGAGAAGAGGATGTGACAAGAGTTAAATATGTAAGAAAAAATAATGTGTCAATGATAGGTAAAAAAGATATTTTTAAGTGCCTAATACTAGATTTAGAACTAGTTTTGATCTACCCATTCTAGGATACAAATAAAAAGGAAATTTTATGATTCCAATCAAGCGACATTAACCCATGTTTATAGGTTATCTCCATCATCTAAAATAATATGGCTGCCTCCAATTTACCATTATTTAAATAAAAAAATTTCATTCCATTCCTTCCTTTTTTTTCATTCTTGATTTTTACTCATTATTCATTATAATATTTATCTAATTACATTCATCACCTTTCTCCATTCTAGACCCAAAATATTCATATAACCCATTAATGTCTTCATAAAATCCCAAATATTTTAAAAAATATATTTCCTTTGAACACCTTATAATATTTTATTTATATTGCTTCCATGAAGATACTCCCCAATCATAAAAATAAGTTAAGTTAAAGTTAAATAACCATCATTAATATGTTTGTCTTTATGTAATCCTAAAGAGTTTTACATAACTACCATATATTTCTCTAATATATAACTAACTTTCCTTGACTCATTCAACATGAAGATACTCCCCAATCACTATAATAGGTTCAATTGAAGCTAAAGAGATACCCCAAATCTTTTTTTATCATTTTCTAGTTGTAGAGAGTTTACTATATTTTCACTATATTCCTTAGATCCTTAACTAATGTTTGATGTAAATCTTATACCATGATCATTTCATAACTCATGAAAAACATTCCTTTGATTTTTAATCATTTTTATAATTCTCCAATCTATGATAATTTCCTTTATCTAATTTATAAACTTTAAATATAATCTATATGCATCAAATATTATATATGGATAAGAGTATTCCTTTATCAACCCACTATAAGTAATCCTCAAAATGCATTTTAAAATAATATTTTCCTCAAACCTTGACACTTGCCTATATGTAATATTTATCTTTATTGCTAACTTTATTCTTTATTGATGGTTTAGGACCATATACCTCCATTATTCACTAAAAATATTACTTTTAAACACCTAAACACCTAATATAACATTGGGACCTATATTTATACCAAAATTACCTTCTTTAAGAAAAATTCAACTTTATCCTTAAAATGTTTGTTTAATAGGTATCATCTTATCTTGAAACTATATTCCTCTTAAATGTTTCCAAACAAATAAACTTATTCCTTATAGCCATAATAATTACAATGATGTTCATCCTTTCTTTCCCTAAACCTTTATTTGTTTCATTTTCTATATTTCTTACTCCATAATTCATCTAGTTCCTCATTCTTTTATAACCACTTATTCTATAAAATATTATTCTAAATCCTCTCCATAATTTATACTTGACATTTTTAATCAACATCATTTAATAACATTGTTTTTTAATCTATTTCACTTAATAAATAAAACCTTTCATAGTATTGATATTGTTATCGATCCATATAATATAAATAACATTTTCAAAACATGTTTTAAATTATCCAAATAGATAATATAAATTAAATATTTCATAATAATATTTTTATTATCTAATTGGATAATAAGGATAATTTTTTTCATAATGTAAACACTTAAATTTGGTAGTATACACTTAGCAACAACAAATTTGACATACTTTTTATGACATGACTTGTGTATAAACAATTTAATCATATGTAAACCTTCCCCTATCTATTATTTTGATGAAATATAACTTATTATTACTATAAATATATAAACATAAAATACTATTCACAAAAAAAGGGTGGTAGTGGACACACCACAATGCCACACTAGGCCAGGCCTAGGAAACATGAGGAAACAAGCCAATAAAACCAAAAACCAACTAGGCTCAGCCTATAAGAAGATACAATACATCAAAAAGGAGATAAATAAGTATAAATAAAAAATATATGAATAAAGTAAGGGTTGTAATCAAGAATATCATTTCATTTGAATCCTATAATATATTTTACTTTAGCAATAGGTTCCCATCCAAAGCTAGTAACATCTTAAACACCTTCTACTTATCTAGTGGGGGATGGGGTGAGATAGTAAAAGAGAAATTATGGAAGCTTTTGTCTAATGGGGGATGAATTTTACCACATTGTGAACTCCAAAGAGGAAATCTACACCTACATTAGTCTGTAAGAGGTGGAAAAACCTATTGATGAGCCTGATGAAAAGGAATGGGTAGAGATACCCAACCTCCATGTTGAGTCAAATGGGTAGAGTGGTGTCTCTAAAGATAACCATTAACCTGAGATCAATTGTAAGAGTAGTTACACTAAGAATCACCTTGAGGGGTTTTACTACCTCCCTAAGGAGTAGAGTTCTAGGGTTGGGAGGGTGGCACATGGGAAACAACACATGGGGAATCCCATTGGTGGTTTAGGGTTTGATGGAGTTACTCCAATTACATATCCACATTATTATATTTAAATTGAATATTTATAATCACATTATAAATAATCATAACATTATTATAATTATAAAACTAAATATTAGCATAGTTATTTGAAAATAAATATGAATTTTGTTTCTTCCATATCTAAAAATGAATTTTGATTCTAAAATCATACCAAGCTTAGGTGAATTATGGTGTCATTTATGGGTTATATCCCAAAATAGTGTGGGACCAAATAAATGGGGATATATGATGTGGAGGGAATAAGTCATGTATCTATATCTAGGTATACTAGTCCTTTAGGCATTACCAAAAAAGGTGCATATTTGTCTCTAGGTGCCCATAAAAGGGGTATCTAGGTTTCACCACCCATAGGTAAACAATATATTTACCTATATGAATCAATTTGTGGATAATAAAACAATTGAAATGAGGTATCTTTAGATCCACAAAAGAAGATCACATAATTTGGAAGCATTTCCCCCAAGTATTAAGGGTGGAATGTCTACCCCAATGATCATTGAGATTGTCTACCATAGACATATGGGAATACATCTATTTTTACCATTTTTTGTCATTTATTTATATAAATGTGTGTCCACATACCAATTCTAGTCTTTCCACAAAGGATGGGGGGAATTGATTGTGATTTTATGTAGGAGAGTTATAGGAACAACTTCCATAATTTCTGCAAAATATTCTTTGTCAACAAAGGAAAGTTTTTATTTCAATTTGAATTTATCCCAAGGGATATAAAAATTAAATTCATCCCAAGGGATCTAAAAATGAGCGGTTTTTTATAATAAATATTTCACTATACAAATTCCCTTATGATAGAATTTAACATGGATCCAAAGAACTACAAGAAGGGGAACTGCATGCATATTAATAAGGGGGGACCACCATATAAAATCTTTATTGATAAATATTACATCATAAAAAGTATACCCATTACATAATATCCAAGTTTTTAATTTCTCCTAAGTTTTCCATATACTATTGATATCAAAAGACCCCAAAATTTTAACTAGAGATGCAAGACTTAGGAGATTGGAAAAACCCAAACCTTTCTAAGTTGATCACCTATAAGGAGAGCCTTGGGTAATATAATTAAGAATCAACACCTTAAAAAACTCATTTAATTTAATTTAATGGACAATCCATTTCACACAAAGTGTTGAGCCTTATTGGGAGACATCAATAAGTCTCATCCAACCTGCCTCTTAAAGTAGGTAGTAGTAGTCCTAGGCCAATCGATAAAATCCTTTAACTAAGGTGAGGTTATCAAAAATAAAATCATGGAGAATATTTTTAAGATTATATTCATACTTATTATAAGGAAATCAACAATAATAATAATAGTACACATGGGTGGCTTTGATCACTTTAGAACAAATTTGAAATTTACTAGCCAATGAAAGGGCTTTGGTTATCTAATAAAGAAATTTTTTCATACTTTACACCACATACTACTAATTTATAGATGGTGAGGATTGTAATTTTAAGGGGATGAAAAATAATTTAAATATCTCATCATGTTTTAGAAATTTACAATAGATTGTTCCATTTATGGGAGTGGGAGAGGATATGAAGTATTATCTGTAGCACTAGGTTTTATGCCATTAAATGGAAGAACCAGAAGTGAGATTTTTTATTAAATACAAAATATGGAATTATAAACATTATAATCATATTTAATGATAGTGAGGGAGGAATAATCCACAAAGTGTCTATTGATAAGTTACAAGGCTTCTTTAGTAGGTAGTGAAATTCTATGAATCAGTTCTTGAGATTGGGCATTGGAAAGGAGATCATTAATAATCACATAGAGAGTTGAGGCTAGGGGAAACATTATTGAATTGATATAATAAGTTAAAATTTTCATATATGACTCATTAATGGAGATTAAAGTTGAAACATCAATAAAGAGTATGCAAAGTAATTGAAAGAAAGTGGGACTGAAACCTAGGGCTTGCAACATAGACAATATAAATGGGCATTATATGTGTTCATGATATTTTTAAAAATTAATATTAATGAGAAAATATTGTTCGTTAGAATGGAAATTTATTTTTATTCCTTGACACACATCAATGATATTACACACGATGTAATCACCTTGTATGAACCCAATTAGCTTAAGTTGAAAAACCACAAGGAAAAGATGGTCTAGGTGAAGCATTATAGCCTTGGTGATAATTTTTTAGAATGTTTTGAGTAGGGTGATATGCCTATAATTAAAAATTAACTTAGGATCACTAAATTTAAAAATAAACTTGATTTTTCCTTTGTTTATGATTGATCTTAGGGATTTATTATCAAAGTCCTTCAGGTAAACCTAGAAGAGGCTTACCTCAACAATATTTGAAAAAAATTTGTAAAAATTTCAAGGGAACCCATCATATCCAAATACTTCGTAATTTACCATTTATATAACCAATTCATATCAATCCTCAATACATATTTATCTGCTAGAGACAACCCTTTGATTTTAAATAACTTTGATCAGGATGACTAGTAAACATTGGTTCAGAATTTGTTAATTCTATAAAGAGGGAGCTTGAACTATGAACACTTAATAGTAGTTATAAACAAAGTCTTGGACCATATATATAGTTTCATTATAGTTATGATTACTTTAATAAATGTATTTTATCTCCATGGCCAAAGACTTGGCCTTAAACGTATGCAAAAATTCCTTAGAGATTATATCCCCAAAATTGATCTAGTGTAGGCGGGCACAAAGATGGGATCCATAGATTTTGTACACATCTATAATTTGTATCTTTATCATAATAAAACCAAATATAATTGTATAGTGTCATTTAATGTGTGTTACTCAAGATATTCCACTACATGTCTTAAGTTTGAGGAGGTAAACAAGTAAGATCACCATTGAATCTTGGCTAGGTAGTAGCTATAGATCTAAATAAATCTACTTATTTGATTGAGTACTTCTTCCTACCATTGGATCCATCCCAACTACTGAATTTCAAAGGTAAAAGGTTATAAACCTAATTAATGTGAGACATGGTAGGGTTGTGAACAAGTAAGGATATGTTTATAAAAAATGGATTTATTGAATTTTTGGATTTTTGAATTATAAGATAATAAAAAAGTATATCAATGAGGGGTTAGAGAGAAAAATATAACATATCTTCCATTGATAAGGATAAATAATATCAAAATATAATTACTAATACATAGAAATCATATCTTGATCAATCTATTTTAACACATGACTTGTTCCACTTTGAATATTGTTTTAGATGTACCAAAATTTAGATGTGGGAAGAAGGATAATATTAGGGTTAGAAAATCCAAATTTACTTCTCATAAAAATCCATGCTTCTATTTCACCAGTGGTCTAATGTATAAGAAGGGTTCCTATATTCTTTTTTATTCTTATCGACCATATTAAAGACACTTTAAATAGGCCAATGGGCATCAGGCAGTGAGTTTGAAATCCATCACCATAAAGCTTTCCTTTCATGCACATCATTGGGAGAATAAAAATTAATGGTGCCAAAAATGATTCTAAATATTGAATAGGGCCTAAATGACATGATGTAAAGGGTAATTTATAGAAGACACCAAGTCTGGATACCACTTCAATTAAATAATTGTCATAAGGCCCCTATGACCTACATCATGATTGATATTCAAAACTATGTTGTCAAACCAAATAACTTTGTTGATATTGTAGAGGACAAAACCCACCACAATTTTTTGAAGGTAGAGGATGTTCATGTTTATAATTTTTTTTAATAAAATCTCTCACCACATACTTATGAGGTGGGTTTATGAGACCCCAAACATTAAATGAAATAAAAATTCATAGATTATGGTGTCAATAGACATATCATTACCATCAATCCCTTGAAGGGATTCATATTTATTATTTAGAAATTTATATATGTTAAAAATAAGAAATTTTAGACACTAGGAAAATTCAACCACATACCCCACCTCCTCAAATGAGTCCTAATGGTCAAGACTAAAATATCAAGGTGGAAAATGTTAGAAAGGAGTGCTTGAGAACTTTATTGTTCCTAAAAAATATAGTGGTGGAAGATAAAAAATATCATAGTCAAATTTAAAAGAAAATTGAGAACTAGAAAAAACATTTACCACCAAAGGGATGATGTGAAAATGTCACCTCAACATGTACCTACTCCTTGGTGGGTTAAGTGTTGCCAGGAAATTCCTAACAAGTTGAGCTATGGGAATAATATTGTTATATGTATTTTTGTTGTTTATGTGGTTATGATGAGTGGAACCTTTATTATGATTATTCTTTTATCCTATAATAATTTCCCAACCTTACTCCTGATAACTTTTGGGGATATAAAATGTAGGTTTGATAACTAACCTATTATGAGGTAGATATAGAGGATAATCCTTAATCTTATGGTTTGTGGCTTGACAATGGAAGCCATGTTGGGTAAGTTAATATAAATTACTCTCTAAGAGTAATAACTATCACCCACTTGAATCTAAAAAAATTCTTTCAGGTCCTTAGTTAGGTCAATTTAAACACAAAATTTCTTTTAAGGGTGAGAAGAATAAAATATAATTGGATCATGTAAAACTAAATTTCCAATGGAAGATATGGTTTTATTGATAAATTTCCATCATGACAAGAGTAAACCTAGAAACTCCACCTATAGGGGGACTTTCAGTGCAATATATTTTGAAACAAAAATGTCTAAAGTTTAGGGGATAACACCATAAGGGAGTTATGGATATATCAAGTGGTATATTTATTTAGGATCACACTTGCATGGGTGGGATTATATAAATATATGAGTAAAAATCCCTTGGTCATGTTTTGGATGCTCTCTAGCTTAATCCTATGAGCAGTCTAGGTAGACCAAACCCAATTCTTAAGCATTTTTTCATAAGGAATGCAACCAACAAAATAGATGATTAAACAAAACTACTCTAACCATTAACAAACATTATTAAAATTCAATAATGGGTAAAACCACATCAAGTTGAAAATCATAACCTAGTGATACACTTTGGAGACAAATTTACTTAGTCATTTGAGAGGTTGTGCCATGATTTAGATCTCTTCCTTCATCCATCATGGATTCGACATATATAATGGAAGGTGAAGATGTCATTATATAGTGAAATTTAACCCAAATGGTGAGGTTAGTAAATGCCAATAAATTATAATATCCCACAGGTGCTATCAAGGATAATGATGTGAATGGAAATAATTAGTTAGAAAAATATAATAATGACATACATCAAAACCATATCATTGCTTGAAATCCATTTGTTTATCTATTTACTTGGTCAACACATTAAAATATCATTAATATTTAATATGTCCATAGTTCATGCCAAAATAATTTATAATCAATGTACAAAGGTAGACACATTTATCTATGGTATAATCAACTATCACAGTCAACCTAGATAGTTTTAAAATATAATAGATAATAAAAATTATTTCAAGTGTGTAAGCTTCATTAGTGGCATCTACACATATTTTGACAATATTTTTATTGATTTAAACTATTATAGGACACTAAATATCATTTATACATATAATGACATATGTATTGAATAGTAAAAAATATTATAATAAGGTAAATTCCTTCTTTCCCCTCATTACTTGGTAATTTATGTAAATATTAATTTCAATCAATCTATCTTTAGAATTAATATTCTTATGGTTTATTCCTTATCTTACACAATCTAAATTTTAATATTTTTAAGTTATTTAGCTCACATAAATCTTTAAAATAAATTAAACATTTTTGGTGAAATTCATCTTTGTTTTGAATGAAACAAACCCTAGGTATTTCTCCCATAAGGTTTCATATTTACTTATTATTGTTTCATATTGATCCAAAATTATGGTTTCATAGCTAGTTTATGGTTTGAACTTATTCATATAAATAAAAACTTAACATATATTTATCACAAGCAATTATATTATATGGACATGAATTTAGTACTAAAATCTAAATAACACATGTGAATCACATTGCAAAATTTTGTTAAAATTGATTAAATTTTTATATATAGCACATGATGTAAATATATATTTATTTTGAGATGGGTGATTTTTAAGATTCACCCCTCACCTTAAAATGAAGCATTTTATTGGGATTCTCTTAGAAATTCAAGCTATGACAAATAGATGATTAAAATCTATAGTTAGAATATGTTATTGATATTGGGAGGTATTGACATATTAAGGCATATGATATGTATATTTGAGACATATCACAAGATTTTGAGGATTAGTTGATAGAATCTATGACATTTTGAGATATATTATGAGTTATAATGAGTAGATTTTATCATATTTATATAAAAATTATGATAATTATAGATAACTTTATTTTACAAATGAAAAATATTTGGGTCATAAATCTTTTTCATGAATTAAATTTTATGTGTATATGACAAGGATCAATGGTAGTACATAATCACTTTGGTTATAAAATACCTCTAAAATTATTTATTAAGTGTTTTAATTTACATAAACACCTATTAAGGGTTCCATTTACATACACACCCATTCAGGGGTTCCAAAAAATAGTTTTTGATGTTATATATAGAAGTGTGGATGAGGATTATGTTCCACTTAACTTTGATAAATTCTCCATAACCAATGTGGTGGAGGTAATAAAACTTTACAATACATGATTTCAATACCTAAATCTCATTGGGGAGTAATTAAACCATGGAATTTACCAAATGCATTTAAATGGAATATGTGTTCTCATACCCTTAGGTATATTCTTTCATAGATTTTTCAATTTAAATTTCATCAACTAGATTATTTTATATTTCCTATCATGAGTGGGCATTGATTTATACATATTTTATTGAAACTTTTTCATCAATAAAGGTGGATATTTTTGGAATAGCTAGCAACACCAAGTGTGGTTATACATAAGTTTTTCATGAAGTAAAATTCATATTTTTGGTATATGTAGAAACACAAAGTGTGGATACACACAAGTGCCAATTTATTTTTATTGTATAGGTTTCATATACCAATTTCAATAATATATTAAAAGTGGGGAATTTTTAGACACCTAGATTTAGTGTTAGACCCTTATAAACATAAATTTTGAAATATATTTGACATACATGACTTTTTAATACACATTTTAATATTTTTCATAGTTTACCCTATAAATTTATCTATTTGTTGACTTGTCAACCATTTTTCATATTATTCATATTTATGATCTCATTAGTATATGCCAAAATACTCTATATCTATTTAACCATAAATTAAATTTCTTTGGATACGGATATTATAGGGTTAATGATATATAAATGAATATGCATAAGGGTGATAAATATATCTATAGTGGGTCAATTAATTTTTAATCTTAGATAAATAATATTCTAAGTTTATAATACTGAGATATTGTAAAAATATAAAGTACGTCTATTGATTGATACAAAAATAAATTATAAACAAGATTACTTGACTGATTTTATATGCACATGTAAATGGGATGAAATAGGTTGGAAGTGGACTATATCAATTTTTGGAAAGATAATCATATTCTATAATTTTTCACTTTATGGCCTTGAATGCTTGTGTTGAATATAGATAGTTATGTCAACACTTGTGTATGAGTTGGATGCATGTGTCCAATATGGAGTATTGAATAGATATAGATGCAAGCACTTATATCCTTATAGGTTTTCTTTTACATTTATCCTATTGTGTACAAATAATTCATATGTTCTATCATTATTTTTCAAATGGTCAAACCCTAGATTCGTTACACTTGGAGTGACTTTGGGGGAAACGGGTTAGTTATCACATGGTGTCAAGCTACCCCAAGGAACCCTCTATTAATGGGCACTACTTACATAGACAATAATATGAATAATGATTCGAAATTATGTATTTATCCCTTACACAATTGATTTTGTGTGCAAAAGGATGAAATGTGTGATAATCAAGCACATAGAGTGACCTAACTTATATTTTAAAAAATATGGCTCATGGGATGCTCTTTTGCTACTTCAGACATGTAGGGATATTGATTATAAGCCTAATATAGAAATAGAGATGAATATGGAAATTTTTCTCATATTAATGCCTTATTGAGTGCTTTTGGTAAGTTTCCTTATGATTTATCTATATTTTATAGGTCGTTAGGTGAGGAATGAATGAGGGTTGATATTATTTATATACGAAAACATTTTGAAAATATTTCACACTAAATCACTCAGGTTGAACATTATAATAATTTTAGTTTTCAAATTGGATGGATTTTGGGCACTAGACACCTAGTTTGAAAACAGACACTAATGTCATTGTAAGCATCTGGATAAGATGCAACTATCAAGGAAGCTATAAAATAGGCATAGGTACAAAACTAGAATGGGAGGATATTTATTTATATAATTTTACACAATATAATATGCTTGGTCATCATAATAATAGTGATCATGCTAAGAGATAACCAATTTGTCAGAAAGATATAGTGAATGTGAGCCTTTGAGTAGTAGGAAGGTCCTAAAATTGAAGGGTAAACTATGATAGGTATTTTCTAAGTTTACAAGATTGAGGTGTTATATAATTCAAATTTAGTGTCTAAATTTTCCCTCCTTTTCATGAGTCCAACTTGAATAATTTTTTGGTTACTAGACTAAATGTAAGATCATGTTATAATTTATAATTAACATATATAATATGAAATTAAAAGAATTTGAAATTATTGAAGTTAAAGAGAGTAAGGTTATGAGTACACCTATGTGTTGATTCAACCATCTTGTCTTTTCAAAATATAATTTGAAGTGATGCTTTATTAGCTAGCCTTGGATATGAGATTAGGATAATTTATAAATCTAAAATTACATACATACATACATACATACATATACATATACATATATATATATATATATATGTATGTATGTATGTATGTATATGTATACACAAAGAGAGAGAGAGAGAGAGAGAGAGAGAGAGAGAGAGAGAGAGAGAGAGAGAGAGAGAGAGAGAGAGAGAGAGAGAGATTAGATGAAACCATGCCCCCAACCTTGAATAAAAGGTTATTTAAAAAATGAACATTGAGTTCATATTAATCATGTAACCCAATCATAATTATAACCTAGTGAGTGTGAGTGATAAAATCAAATCATACTACATATTTGGTAAAACTATATGATTTAATCAATTCTAATTTTAAACTAGGTAAGATTGATTGATGTAATCACTTAAACCTTGAAAAAAGGTGAACCCAATATTTTATTAGATTGACTCAATAATGTTTATATATGTCCATAATGGCCATGATAACATTCCATAGTAGTATTTTAAATCTAAAAGTTTATTTTCTTATACAATTTAAGGTGTTATTTACATGGAATATGAACCTTGTATATGTTTCAAGCTGAAACATGAGTATAATAATGGTACCAATGTATAAAATGCTACCATAAATGTGTATCTAAATCATATTACTATGAAATTTGGTCAATTTTAAAATTTTCAAGTGTGGAAGACATGTTTACATGATATGTCCCCACTAGATCTAATAAATGGTATAAATGTGGACAACATGTTTTTATTTAACCTTAAAATCTATATTATGGAATCTAGGGTTAATGGGGTAAATATAGCCTACAACACAAGGATGGTAGACTATCTCTACATTAGGCTAATTTATTTTCAAACTCAAATAAACATATACTAAATTTATTATGTTGATATATATTAAAAATAGAAAGTAAGATTATGTTAGATATTGCAATGATAATGAAAATAAAATATTTAGATAATTCTGATGCTAATATAGATCTAGATCTAGAACATGAAATAATAAGATAGGAAGTGGATTTGGGTTCATTCATCAAATTTTGAATTAATCACTTATGTGACTTAGAACACTTGCATCAATAATTATATCTAACCTAGATGTAGGTGTCGTATATGGAATACATAATGGATTTATATTTGATAAAATATAATATTATGTATTTTTTGTCACCTTAAATCTGGTGTGATCATATCTAGATCATGGATTATCACTCCTTATCAAATAAGAAAAACCTAGTTCTTCATCTTCATAGTTTTATGGTAGAAATGGGTTAGTGGGCGCATAGTGTTGATCTACCCCAAAGACCCATATATAAATGAGAAATTACTACATATCAAATAATTTGAATATGTCATCATACATATGTATTTCAAACCTATGGGTTGGATTATGTGTTTATCATGCAATGTATGACAAGAAAGTATGTAGAGTAACCTAGCTTGTAATCTAGAAAATATGGTTCATGGGATACTCATTTAATACTTAAAACTTGTATATGTATTTTACATATGAATAATATGTAAATAGGAGAAAATATGTAATATTTAGTCACTTTAATTCTTGATTTAATTATTTTGTTAAGTTTTCTTGTGAGTGGTAATAAATTATTTGGTCTGTGCTAGGTGAGGAATGAATGAGGTTTGATTGTGTATTTATACACATCAATTTAGATAATATCTCACATTAAAACACTTAGGCAAACCATAATAATATGTTTAATTTTTAAATTAAATTAATTTAGGGAATTGAACAATTGTGTCATGGTAGTATACTTACATTGATGTAGGAATTTGACTAGGATGCAAGTGTTCAGGTAGCTAGAAAATAGGAATAGCTTTAGAACTTGTAAAAATATGAGATAATTAGGTTTATATAATTCTTAGAATGATATAATGTCTAAGTCATTACAATATCATTCATCATACTAAGATATAAATAATAAGCACAAATCAATAAGATAATGTATATGAGCATTTTGGTAGTAGTAAGGTCTATAAGGTGAATGTATATCTATGATATGTATTATCCAAATATACAAAACTAAGGTGATATATAATTTATTAATAATTTATACATTTAACCCTCTTTAATATATTAGTGAAATTGGTAGTTCAAAGGAAAATAAATAAATATGTAGGTGCGTATAATACACCTTACCAATGTGTGAATCTAACTTGAGTGCTTTGCTAGTGATTGACCAATAATCAATAAAATGTTATACTATATAATCAATTCATATAATTTTTAATTTAAAACATTTAAATAATTTAAATTAAAAGAGAGCAAGGTTTAGGAGTAAACCTATGTATTGATGCAATAACCTTGCTTTTTTGGAAATTTTATTTGAAAAATGTGTATCATTATGAATCATTTAAAATGATATTATGATGAATATAAAATATATAAAGTGCATAAATATATAATTATTAGAGGACACATGCCCCTAAAATTGGATAAAAAGTGATTTTCCACCTAAAAGATGAGATTAGTTTAACCATGCAACCCAATCATACTCATAACCTGGTGAGCATGAATGCACCAAGTCAACTCACACTATAAATATGGTGAGTTTATATGATGAAATAAAGTATAAACTATAAAATTAACAATATTTAGTGATTTAGTCACCTCAACAATACAAAAAAATAAAACCAACTACTATATTTTATTAGCTCAATATAGTTTGTAATAGTCCAACCTAGTGAGCTAAAGTCTGTAGAAGTGTTTGAAATCTAAAAGATGATTTTATTTTGTAATTTTAGGTTTTATTATAAAATATTCAAATTATGTATTATAATGCTAAAACATGGGTATAAAAATGGTATAAATGTATATAATTCTACCACAATTATGTATCTAAATCATATAATTATGAGTTTTAGCAAATTTGACAACTACATAAGTGTGGAGAATATGTTTCCATAATATTGATCCACTATATATATAAAATTAAAAATATTACATGTGTGAATAACATGTTTCTAAAACATTCCCCCAATGTATATTTAAAACTAAAACTAGTGTATGTGTGGAGAACATTTTTCCAAAGCATGCCCCAACCATATATCTAAATCTTGTAAACTATGAAAAAAATTGGAATCCAGGCCTCTATGGCATGCCCCACTAATATTTCCCATTTTTTGATGTGAGATTAAGTATAAAATGGTAGTCACCTTACTTAAAAATGACAAGATAACTATATAATCTATGTATGAACCATGTAGCATATAGAGGGAACATGTCTAGGTAAATATATCATTAAAGCATGAAGAATGTGATTACATCAAGTAATAAGATCCATGATGTGAATCATGGAAACATTTATATAGTAAAAATTAAATCTGAATAAACAATCAATTCCACACATAAGAGCACTCAAAACCAAATAAAAATACAATGGTTCAAGGAGACCTCAATCAAGGGGTATGCTCAAATACCACACAATCAAAGGGATATGATATTAAAATGTACACAAAGAAAGTAAGGACATATTAATATGTCAAGATACAAAAAAAAGACATATAAAATTGTCATAATAGATAAACATAGGGATGGGAGCCATAATCAAAGGAACATACTTGAATTATAAATAAGGAAGACAATATAGTCAACAAAGTGTATAAAGGAAAACATAGAAAATAAGCAACCAACATAACATAGCATACTAGTCCATGGATCATATTTTTTAGAAAAAACATTTTAACTACATAGTATATCAAGTACATTATAAAAGTCATAATCATGGGTAAATTCATTTGTAATTACATGAGGTCAAACATGATAATGGAAAATGATCATATGATGATATAACCTAGGTGTATCTTGATCAAAGAAATAGATGCTCCCATTGTCCACATGACATTAGTATATGGAAGGACAAACTTCTAACTGTGCATATATAAAGTATATGTGTATGCCTAAATAACACTCAAAATATGTGTGAAACATTTGTATATATAAATAAATGATATGTTATCTACCAACATGGAACCAACAACATATATACCAAGAATCTAATAAAACATGTAAATGCTAAAAATGTTCCTAGAATTTTTAATTTTTTTTGTGGCATATTTTTAGAATATTTTAAAAGATTAATCTAGGAAGTCTTCATCATTGAAATGTGTAGGATCACTTGAGGAATTTTTCACCATTTTTTTGTAGTGATACATGGCTACATCCTTGATTTTTGTATGTAATGGTATTATATAATCTATATATGGAGAATGGTGGTCATATCCATCATGGTGTAATTAAATATCCCTATTTATAACAAAAAATGTGATACAAATATTTATTATTTAGTGTTGCATTCCACTTTGTGAACCAATGTTGTCCAAATTTTAATGTCAAATTTGTGTCTTAATATAATATACATATGAATATAGGGACGACATGCGGTCTACATGCTATTGGTAGGTATATGTATCCAATAAGTTTTAGAATCATTTTAGATTATGATAATTCATTTGTGTTATGTCCCAACTATTGAATAAACATAGTACTAAAAATTGTATCCCAATTATCACTATCAAACTTGAGATGATAAAAATAGACCCTATTAATATTACCAATAATAGTTAGATCTTCATGCCTTTATCACTTTACATGATGGTTTTCATATGAATATTTTGAATTATTTTGTCTTTTCTACTTTTTTAGGCATAATTTATATGTAACTCTCATTCTTATATTTCTAAATTTGGTTTTATAATGCTTGACATTGATTGATATGATGACCAATGATATATGTTGACCAATTTGACCAAAATTCAAATTAGGTCAACCCCATAAAGTTAAAAATATATATATGGGTCCCCTAAAGTTTTAAATATATCCCATGGTCTTAATGAGATAATATTTAATGTGTTTTAGCTTTGTCATATTCATTTTTAGTCCCTAGTTGGTCTTATGTCATCTTAAGGTCACTTTTTGGGTCATTAAATAGACTTGTATGGGTTATCATGGAATAAAAATGTTTCCAAGTGTATTTAAACATTTATTATGTCAAAGGATGTCATTTTTTCATTTTGTAACTTAATGTTTGCAGGGTTTTACGTTGAAAACAAGAAAAAAGCTGAAAAATAGGAAGTTCGGGTAGTTTTATGGTTTGTGTAGTTGTGGAAAATTTTTATGCTTATAAAGTGTATTTTCAGGTCCCCTAAACTCAATTTCATGATTTAGTATCTTTAAAACAATAAAACTAATCAAAACCATCCTATCTTGTATACTACTCTCCTATGCAAGCAAAAATAGTCAAATAATTTTATAATGTTATGACCAACAAGAAAGGAAACAAGTTGAAATATATTTAGGGATGAAATTAATCCTTATATAATTCAATTCCATGTTTATATTTATAATATTGGTTTCTTGTGCTCTATGAACCATTTCTTAGAAGGTTTGTTACTATTTCATCCCTGCTCATTCCCATACCCTTTAGGTTTCCTCTTTGTTTGGGTTGGTATGTAAAAACCAAATCTAAAAAAAATTATTAGATAGTGTGATTACCCTTATCTCATGGTTTTTAACCTTTAATTCATGTGTGGAGAATAACTAATGAGAAAAGTTACATCAATTTTTTAGTTGAGGTTCTATTGCTAGTTTGTAGACCGAGTTTCACCATTTATAGAGGGTCATATTTCCTATAGTGGCTTAAAAAAAAGGTAACACGATGTGTTTCATGCCTATAATTTAATTATAATAAACCCTCCTTATAAATATTATTCTCAAGAGTGTTTCATATGAAACACAGTCAAGAAGCATATATGCACAGTCAATTTTCCTATAATATTCACCTAGAGGTAGGTAAAATGAGCTTTACATAGTCATGTTGAATAAGATAGGAGATTTCAAAGTATTTAAAAGTCTCCAAAGTTGGAGAGGATAATTTTATACTATTTAAGAAATCCTAATATTGGTTTTATAGCCAATTCACCATATACACAATCATATATTCTATCTTCACATATACATTTTTTGTATGCACAGCTACAGGTGGTCCCAACAAAAGACCAAGAAGTTGAATGTTAGGTGTTTTAACTAGTTTGAAATATAATTAAGGTATATAAATATGGATATTACCATTATGATAATGGTGGATTCATAAGGTGGCAATAAACTTTAATCTTAACCCTCAATTTGAAAAAGTTGCATATAGGGATATGTTACCTTAACATATCTAAAATCAAGATTTTTCTTTACTTTTGATTCTTCCACATTAGAGTACCTTGAGGTTTGTACTAGTTGAAGTGTTCCACCATATATCCCAAGCATATGGGAAATTATTTGACAAATTAAATTTTTTGTTTGGTCATGTAAGTAGAGTGTAAGTAGGTCTCCATCTCAAGCATTTTCTCATTATATAATGTCAGTATGCTCTACAATATTTTGAATTCAAGTGGCCTTAAAACACAATGAAGCCTAATAGAGGTATAAAAAAAATCAAAGTGACTTGGTTTCAATGATAAGTGACATAATAAACTTGAAATTATCTTAAGCAATGTACTATAAAGTTTCATTTTCTGAACACCACCTATAGGGGTCCCTTTGCTCTCAAAAGAGTCACCTACAGTCTAACTATAGGCATCTATAAATTGATGATGAGACTAGAAGTTGAGAACCCTATAGATAAGTAAATTTATTATAATTGAAATGATGCTATGATGTCAAATATAAGTAAATGGAGTTGGAGTATAAGGTTTTGACTCGCATCACCACCTATATGTTCTCTTTTATTCTCAAAAGTGCGCTTATAGGTTGATTAAAGACTGGTACCATATTAAAACATGATAGTTTGGGTGTTACCTTCAATCCTTGGGAATGTTATGAATATGTTTGGATATAAATGTGATATCAAAGACTTAAAATAGATACTAATCATGAAACATACCATTTAAAACATCTTATATGGGTCTTTGTGGTCTAAGGATTGTTACTTACAGTTAACCCAATACACAAACAAATTCATGCATTTGAAAAGAGGTGGATTGAGAAGGTAGCTAGAATGTATGATGGGTAATGATGACTAAGACCACTATAATAATGATAATTACAATATAACATGTTTATTATCTCAAGGAAAGAGATCTAAGAGGTTTTCAACTATTAACCTAAAGTCATGGTTGAATGTCTCTACTAGTCACTATCATACAAAGTCTGCCTTGACATTTATAATGGTTAAAGATGATAGAGAGATGATATAACCTCAAAATTTGGTGTAAAGGGTCCTCATGACGCAAAAAAACATCATATGGTCTTATCTTGTCCCAACCAATAAGGTATATACCCCTATTTTGTCTTAGATCTAAGACACTCCTAGCCAAGAAACACTCCAAAACCAATAGAAGAAATGAGAATATGTAATGGGCGAGACAAAAGAGTTTTGGAGAAAATATGTTATGGTATATGTGTTTAATTAAAATTTGAACATGTGGGAATAAGAATTTACATATACTTGGATCACTCAAAGTCAGCAAAGACCTCTTAGGCTTAACTCTAGACCTAAGTTCTCAAGACAACTACCTTGACTTCTAAGACAAAGTGATATTTCCAACCCAATTGAGAGAATTCATAGGGAATTAAAAGACTATTAATACTCAATGGATTATAGAGAGACATCACATAAAGGTAATTTTTGGCCTAAGAACACCTCAAAGGTATTTAGACTACTCTCTCAAGCTTGATAGGCCAACTTTACTTACTCACACCAATATAAAAAAAGGTGCATGGGAGTCTAGGAATATAGGGATAGTTGAAGGGGGTTCTATATCCCTACTTTGTGGAATTTTATTAGATTTTGGATGTCAGATCTATGTGAATCATTATTAAGAGTTTAAACCATCTAAGCCCCTCCCAAACCCTTGGTTTTCACCCAATGGGAAAAACATGCAAGGAAATGCTTCTATAATTAGTAATTTATCTTTTTAAGTGTTTGTATATTTCTCAAGACTCGCTCAATCTCCTCATTCACCAATTGGTCAATATAAGCATTATAGAGAATAGTATAAAATAGGGATTTGTTTTAATATTTTGGGTATTTTATAGGTACATAAGAGATCTTAAGAGTGAGAATCATTTTGGGAGGTAAATATGGACCTATTATAACTATTAATGTCCATTTATCACTTTGTATAAACACATAAACATCTATGATAACTCACTCACTTTAGGTAGTCTGTGATAGATAATGACAATGGAGAATGATTGCCAAGTGAGAAAATAAAAAACTCCATTTTGGGGTGAATTTTAATGTTTTATTAATGGATTGGAATTAAATGATACTCTTTATATGTGTAATATAACCTCATCTATGCATTTTATTGAGCAACTGAAGGATATTTTGGTGACAAATGTGAGAAATGAGTGAAAGAGGGCTAATAAATGACTGTAGATGGTGAGAACAAGTGTTCATAATAAGTATATGAATTAGGGACAAATATGATGATTATTATGGAATTTTTCTAACCCATGATTTTAATTTAACATGTGTCAACTCTCCCTAGTCTAGTCTTGACCATTCAAAATATGCCTAATCTTGAAAGTGGTTTCAAGAATCCATTTGAAGACGTCTATGCCAAGTTTGGAGAGTTGTCTTGCTTCAAGTGGAAATTTATCCAAGAAAACCTTCTATAACTTTATAATACACTTAATTAATATACAATTTAATTTTTTATTATGCCTTGACAAGGGGAATTATGACCTTTGAGATCCACTTTTCTCTCTCCTCTCATACATTCTATAAATGTAAGCCATTTTGGCTCTTATATTGGATTTCCACACTTTGTATGGTGAAAACATATTGGTTTGATATTGTAATTTTCCTTTGAATAATATTTTAAATCTATTTTTGAGCTCACAAATATCTCATATAAGTGTGTGAAGTGATGTATGGTGAATTATAGTGATAAACATCTATCCTTGCCTTTTCTTTGTCCTTTCATGTTTGGTGCAAGTAGTTCTCACTCCAATAGGTTATATGGAGTGTATATAGTGTTTTTAAATACTTTAAAGTGTAAAATTATCCTTAGTGTCTAAAATATAACCTATGGTCCACTTACCTTGAGTATTTTTATGAATACTACATTCATAATTGAAATACTAATGTTAGAGTATTCTCAGACTTTGAAGCTAGTGTTGTAGGTCATGTCTCTTAGTGAAAGAGTATGGTAGTGAAGTGGATATATTTTTGGTATATAACCCCCTTAAATTAGTTTAATTTATTGTCTAATTTTATCCATTTTCATAATATCAATATATTAGTATAGGTAATAATCACTTAAGGATCAATCTAAGGAGATTACCTTAAACCTAGAGGTCTACCTCTACTATAGGCAACCCATAGGCCTAGAGGTATTCCAATGTTACAAAGACATTATATTAGGCTTTAAAAAATTCCTATAGGGTAAGATATTTGGTGATAATAGTTTTAGCATGCCTGATGAGACCAAGGTCCAAGAGAGTGGAAAGGTTGTTGGTGTGTCTTTCCTCTAATCAGCTTTTAGAAGAAAATAAACTAGCACCAATGGAATCTTTAAATGAAATATTATAATTGTAATCAACATAGGAATATATTGTTGAAGTTTTTTATTATTTATTGTATTTAATTTAAATCAATAATTTAATATGGATGGATATGATGAGAACCCTTGCTATGCACCTCCTTATCATCCTTATTATGAACCATGTTATACGCCTCAATAGACCTATAAATGTTTATATCAGTACTTAGAGCCATGGCATACATATGGTCATACATTTAATTCTACATATGGATTTAATATTGTTGAATAATCCTATGAGGAAGTATATCAAGAATCCTATCAAGGAGTACATTCCTATTAATCCCAGTATGACTCCTACCAGTCTTACCATGATGCATATCAACCTCAAGAGGATTATTATCAATTTTCTCATGAGGAATCATATGTCCCCATTGATTATACATAATTATATTAAAATTAAGGATATGAATTATTAAAACCTCAAATATAATAGTTAAACCTGGACATAATCCTGACCATTACCCTCCCCCTCCTATTTCAACCCCATCTCATGTCAAATCCTTATTGGCACTCATGCCAAGTCTGCTAGATAGTGAAGATAATATGGGAAGATGGGAAAATGAGTTTGATGTGATCCCTAACCATCTCATAAAATGTATAATATTTTTTTTAAAGGTGGATGGGCATGTGGGAGGTTATTGAAGAGGAAAATCATTATGATATCAAGGAGAAGTTATACCTAGCAAAAAAATGTTTCCAATGCTCAATAGATAGAATAAGAATGTGTGAAAAAAAGGATATTGAAAATGAACATAAAAATATTGGGGAGCCTTAAGGAGGCTATGACCAAGGTGAAAATCTTGTTGAATAATGTGTCATTATTTTTAAACAAACCCACTTGTAATTTCCCTATGATCTTATTCAAAAATCCTTCATTACCAAACCCATTATTAATCTCTCCACTACACCTCATACTCCATATCCAAACCATGAGCCTATCCATAACCCTCCCACCTCATCCCTTATTGAAGGATAACCAATTTTATGAGAATAAATTGAATAGGAACAAACACAATCTCAAGAGCTAACTGATCAAAAGGATGCTTCAAGTGACTATAAAGAATAAATCACCATAGGGAATCCCCTTGGTGAAGACAAGTAAAAATAAATATTATTAACTAGAGAAGAAGATGTTGAATTTATTTTTGTAGCTATCACCAAAGAGCTTGGTTAAGGCATGAAATAATAAGTGCTTGAGAAGGGTCTTATATATGACTAGTTGGTTGATGTTCATGAAAATGATAAAGAGGTTGAACTTGTAAATTCCATTAAAGAGGAACCTACCTTACCTTTTGATGATGTGCCCTAAAAATATGACCTAATTCCATCCCAACCTATTGAAACTTTAGTCATTTTTTAGGTTCATAAGATTATCAAGGACCAAGAAGATAAAGTTGAAGAGGTGGTGGTTCTCAAAGACAAGGAGAGCAAAGATGATTGGTAGAAATAGATGAGGCTTTTCTAAGATCTTGAATAACTTTGTAAATTTTAGGGCCAAGTAAATTAGAAGATATAAAAAGAGGTCTCCATGGAAGATAATGATCAATACTAGGTGGAGTATGTAAAGCTCCCTGAGGTACTTGAGGAACTTTCAACTAGTAAGTAATTTGATCTCTCTGAAAACACCATAGAAGTCAAGGAGGTATGTTTTGTTGAAGCACCATGGGAATTTGAAGCTGAAGAGTCTAATTAAAATATTGATATGGTTTAATTGAAATAATATTTCACATCCAAAGGTGATATACTTGTAGTTTCCTTTATTTTATTGAGCATCATGCCAAAAAGATTGGCAAACACCATAATGGAGATAGAGGCATCCATGACAAGGTTCAAAAGGTAACATGTTCCATTCAATACATTTAATGTATCAAGAAAAGTTTCAATATTCCCCTTTGATCCAAGCTAAAGAGATTCATTCAGGTAAATTTTTATTTAAGTTAGTTTATTTTGATTTGTTGTGTGCCTTCTATAAGTGATCATGAGATTACAAGTGTGTGTCTAATGTATAATATTATATTATGTGTATTAGTTTATCATTTTGTGTGTTGTTTTTTATTTTTTTTGTTTTCAAAATAAACTTAGTGTCCAATATATGCATATGTGATTCCATGTCCCAATGGATAAGAATATGTTATTGGTCTTTGGCATAGTTTACTTGCCACCCCTAAGAAATTACAAAGAATGTTGACCACTTTGACCAAAATTAAAATTAGGTAAACACCCTATAGTTTAATATGGTTACCCTTGAGTGTGAAATGTCTCCCAGGGTCCCAAATAGGTCATTTCTAATGTGTTTTAGCTTTTTCATATTCATTTTTAGTCCCTAATTAGTTTTGTCATATAAAGGTCACTTTTGGGGTCATTAAATAGGCTTGTATAGGTTTACCATGTAATTAAAAGGTGTCAAATATATTCTCAACTTGTATTATGTAATAGGATGTAAGTTTTAAATTTTTTAATTGAAATTTTGTAGGGTTATACATTGAAAACAAGAAAAAGGTTG
Organism: Torreya grandis; assembly: GCA_037957365.1. NCBI lineage: Eukaryota > Viridiplantae > Streptophyta > Pinopsida > Cupressales > Taxaceae > Torreya > Torreya grandis. The sequence continues at coordinate 449,506 of JARHVA010007692.1, read as the reverse complement.
AAAAAGGAGGAAGTTTAGGCCATTTTATGATTTGTGCAAGAGTTGTGGCATGTGTGTATGATTATACTACGTCTCTTCAGGTCCCTTAAACTAAATTATATTATTTATTATCTTTGAAACACATAAAAATAATCAAAACCATCATATCTTCTCTATCCCTCTCTAAGGCAAGCAAAAATAGCCAAATGATTTTCTAATGGTATAACTAGTAGGAGAGGAATCAGGTTGAATGCTATTCAATCATGAAATTAGTCATTGTATAATTCAATTCCATGGTCAAATTTCTATTATTTCTTTATTTTTCACTATGAAACATTATGTATAAGGTATGCTACCATTTCTTGCCTGCTCATTCCCATACCCTTCATGTTTCCTTTCTGTTTGGGTTGGTAGGTACAAACCAAGTGTGTAACATATTATTATAGAGTTTTATCACCCTTATCTCATGGTTTCCATCCTTTATTGCATATTTTGAGGAAAATTGATGAGAAAATTTATATTAGTTTTCTAGTTGAGAGTTTTATTGCTAGTTTGTAGACCAAGTTTCACTATTTATAGAGGGTCCTATTTCTTATAGTGGTTTTAAATGAAAGGTAAATGTTTTTTTCATGCATCTCATGTCATTTTAATCACCCATTATTAAAAATATTAGTCTCAAGAGTGTTTCATATGAAACATAGTCAAGAAACATATATGCATAATCAATTTTCCTATAATATTCACCTATAGGCAAGTAAAAGGAATATTGCATAGTCATGTTGAATAAGAGAGGAGATTAAAAAGTAATTATAAGTATCCAAAGGTGGAGAGTATAAGTTTTTACTATTAAATGAAGAATAATATTAGTTTTATAACCAATTCACCATTCACATAGTCATATATTCTATCTTCACATACATGTTTTCTACATGTATACCTATAGATAGTCCCAACAGAAGACTAAGCAGTTGAATGTTAGGTGTTTGAATTAGTTTGAAACCTCATTTATGTACATAAACATGGAGAGAAATATTATGATAATGGTGGAGTCATAATGTGGAAACAAACTTAAATCCTAGCCCTCAATTTGAAAAAGTTGCATATAAGGATATGTTTCCTTAACATCTCTAAAACAAGGATTTTACCTTACTTTTTATTCTTCTACTTTAGAGTGCCTTGAGTTTTGTACTAGTTTAAGTGTTCCACAATAAATCAAAATCATAAGGGAAATGATTTTACAAGATAACTTGGTTTTTTGGTCATGTTAGTAGAGTGTAATTAGGTCTCCATCTCAAGCATTCACTCACTATAGAATGTTAGTATGCTCTACAATATTATGAGATCAAGTGGCCTTACAGCATAATGAGACCTAATGGAAGTATAAATCAAAAGAAAAATGACTTGGTTTGGATAATAAGTTACCTAGTAACCTTGAAATTATCCTAGGCCATGGACTACAAAGTTTCATTTGTTGAACACCATCTACAGGGGTCCCTTTGCTCTTAAAAGAGTCACTTACAATCTGATTATAGGCACCTATATATTGATGATGAGACTAGAAGTATAGAAACCTAAAGACATATGATTATATTGGAATGGAAATTAAAATATGATATCAAATATTAGTCAAGGTAGTTAGAGTATAATTTTTTGAATCACATCACTACCTCATGGGCTCTTTTGTTCTCAAAAGTTCACCCACAAGTTTACTAAAGACTAGTACCATATTAAAACATGATAATTTAGGTGTTAGCTTCAAGCCTTGGGTATGTTATGAATATGTTTGGCTATGAAGGTGAGATAAAATACTTAAAATAGAGCTTAATATTGAAACATACCATTTACAACATTCTATAGGGGTATTCATGGTTTAAGGAGTTCTACTTATAGTCAACATAGTACCCAAACTGATTCATGCATGTGAAGAGTGGTGGATTGAGAAGGTATCCAAAATGTATGTTGGGTAAATATGATTTATATCACTATAATAATTTTTAAAACCATATCACATGGTTATTAGAGCAAGGAAGTAGAGAAAAGAGGTTTTTAACCTTCAACGTATAGTCATGACTCAAGGTCTCTGCACAATCACTGTCATACAAAGTCTACCTTGGAGTTTATAATGGTTGAAGATGATAGAGAGGTGATATAACATCAAAATTTATTTAATATGGTAATAATGACCCAAAATATCCTCATATGGTATTATCTTGGGCCAACAAATAAGGGAGATACCCCTTGTTTTGTCTCAGAGCTGAGACACTCCCAACTAAAATACCGTATAGACCTAATAAAAAAAAAATTAAACATGTAGTGGGGGAAAAAAAAGAGTATTGGAGATAATATTTGATGTTTTATGATGCTAATTTGAATTTTAATAGGTGGGAGGAAGCATATACATATAATTAGATCACTCAAAGTGGTCAAAAATTCATTTGAAATAGTTTAGACATATCTAGGTTAACTCTAGACCTAAGTGATCAAGACAACCATCTTGACTTATAGGACCAAGTGATATTTATAATCCAATTAAGGTAATTGATATGGAATTACAAGACTGGTAAGACTCAATGGATTGTATAGAGCCATAAAAAAAAGGTCATTTTTGGCCTAAGAATACCTCAAGAGTACTCAAACTACTCTCTCAAGCTTGATACACAAAATTTACTTATTCACACTTATACTAACAAGGTACATGTGAGTCTAATAATATATGGATATTTTAAGGGGGTAATATATCCATACTTTATGGAAATTATTTAGAGTTTGGATGTCAATCTTTTATGAATCACTGTTAAGTGTTGTTAAGTGTTCAAACCATCTAAACCCCTCCCAAACCCATGGTTTTGACCCAATGGGGAAAAAATGAAAGTAAATTATTCTAAAAGGAGTAATTTTTATTTGTAAGTGTTTTTATATTTCTCAAGACTCTCTCAATATCTTCACTCATCGATTGGTCCATACAAGCACTAAACAAAATAGTACAAATTCAAGATTTTTTGTAATATTTTGGGTACTTTATAGGTACAAAAGAGAGTTAAAGAGTGATAATAATATAGAGAGGTCAATTTGGACCTATTATAACTCTCCATTTCCATATATCACTTTAGATAAGCACAAAAACATCTATGCTAACTCATTCACTTTAGGTAGTCTATAATAGATAATGAAAATAGAGAATGACTGTAAAGTGAAAAGATGAGAAGTCCATTTGGGGCACCTTTTAAGGTTTTATTCATGTATTTTAAGGCAAGGATACTATTTATATTTTTCATATAACCCCTTCCATATATTTTATTGAGAAACTAAAAGACCTTTTGGTGATGTGGATAATGAGTGAAAATGGGCTATTAAATGATTACAGATGGTGAGAACATGTGTTTAGAAGAAGGATATGAGTTATAGACACATTTTATCACTATTATGGAATTTATAATGTGTTAAATCTCCCTAGTATGTACTTTAATAGTCAAAATATGCTTAATCATGAAGGCAGTTTTAAGAAGCCATTTGAAGACCTCTATGCCAAGTTTGGAGAGTTATCTTGCTTCAGGTGGAAATTTGTCCAAGAACACCTTATAAAACTTTATTATCCACTCCATTCATCTATAATTTAACTAGGTCTCATTCGTTGAAAAGTTGTATTGTGACCCTTGAGCTCGACTTCTCTCTCTCCTCTCACACATTATATAAATTTAAGCCATTTTGTGTCTTCTATTAGATTTCCTCACTTGGTATGGTGAAGCCCTATTAGTTTGATATTTTACTTTAAATTTTAATAATATTTTAAATTTATCTTTGAGTTCAAAAACATCTTATCTAATTCCAGTGATAAACATCTATCCTTGCCTTCTTTTTGTCCTTTCATGTTTGGTGCAAGTAGTTCTCACTCAAACAGGTCCTATGAAGTGTAACTAGTGTGATTTATTAATTTAAAGTGAAAATTTATCCTTAGTTTCTATAACCTGACCTCTGTTCAACTTACCTTTAGTATTTTCATGCATATCACCTCCATATTTTAAATACTATTGATAGAGTATTCTAGGACTTTTAAGCTAGTATTATATGTCATGTCTCTTAGTTCAAGAGTATAGTAGTCAAGTGGATATATTTATAGTGTATAAAATCCTTATATTATCTTACTTTCATGTCTACTTTTATCCATTTTCACACAAACAATTAATTAGTGTAGGTTATAATCACTTAAGGATCAATCTAGGGAGCTAGTCCTTAAACCTAGAGGTCTACCTCTACTATAGGCAACCCATAGGCCTAGAGGTTTTCAAACCTTTCCAAAATATTAGATTTGGATTATAAACCTCAAATATTTTATGAGATTTGATGATAATAATATAATGATACTTAAAATATGGTAATATTTTTTAGTAAAAATTCTACTGCCTAATTTGTGCCTATTTGGAGGTGAAGATATCATGTTATTTTTGAGTTACATGGAAAGTATTATATCCATAATATATTATTTTGTTGTGATCTATATAATATGATATGGATTATTATGAGATACCACATTATTTAAATTATTTATCCATATTTTGCCCTTATAATTTTGACTTAATGTGTGAATTCAAGAGGGATAACAAACATTTACATGATTATTGTTATTTTTTATTTTCCTTATTTTTATTTAATTTTTTATCCTATATATATGATTTTATATTCTATTTTCCAAGACTTTTATGTTTAAATAAGTTATTCAAAATATTCTCAAGTGGATCAAAATTAAGTTTTTGTAATGTCTCATCTATCATATCATGAGCTAGATCATTATGATTGTCATGATAATATGTAATATGACCATCTTGATACTTGTTATTTACTGATAAAATAATTTAAGATATTTGATATTATCTTTATTTTGGTATCATTGGTTCTTTTGGCAAAGGTTATCACTTTTGATATGTATCTATATGCATCTTGGTGTGTGGTGTTTTATTTACATCTGGAGATAAAGGCACCATTGTACTTGAATAACATATTTAAAAATATATATATATATTATCAATTGGGATACATTATGTATGTGGTACCACTATAATAATTCCCTTTGTATTAGAATGCATCATTTTAAAAAATTTGAATGGCTCATTATTGACATACATTGTCAATAAGGTTCCATCACGTGTGATTTTTACAAATCAATGCAAAGTAGAAGGGATAACCTCCATTGTATGTATCTAAGGTATATCTAAGAGTAGACTATAATTTAAATACTAAGACATTACTTTAAAATTGGTTAGGACCATTTTTGGTCCCAATATCACAATCAATGTGATTTGACTAACTAGAGGGCTATATGAAAGATAAAATCCCTTGATATGGTGATCCATTTTTTGAATAATATTGGTGTTAATGACCATGGTGGTTAGGAAATTTATGTTATAAATGTTTAGGCCCAAATCATTATCAAAGAGAACCCTTTTTATTCCCTTATTATTCATAGTCACTTTTATGAAGAAAGGCAAATATTGGTCAATGATATCCTTGGATTGTAAATCTATTAGATCAAAGGTAATGAGTTTTGAATTATTTTTGAGGTTTTAATTTATATATATATATATATATATATATATATATATATATATATATATATATATATATATATATATATATATAAAGTAAGAAAAATAAATTTTATTTGTAAATTATGTATCATGTAATTCCTCATATAGGATATCCTTATATATAGTGGATTGAGATCTTAGCATACATGCTACTTAATTGATCAATGAAGTTTCACCCCTTATATGTAATCATGATTTTTATCTTAGGAGGCACTTGTATATTAATAGGCAGAAAATTAGTTTGGACATCTTTACCTTTTCGAGTAGTGATAACATGGACCATATAATCCAATTTAATCCATAAGTTAATAATGGGTGTGGAATGGTCATTTTAGTTTGAATAAGAGCTAGGTGGATAAAAATGTTAAGAGCATGCATGTTGTCATCTAAATACTAGATCTAGAGTATTACAAAATGAATTATGAAGAGACATTAAGTGTTGTTTTCATTTAATAAATATCTCATTATATTAATGAATGTGACTATTTTGTTAAATGATAGGTTTGATTACATAATTATAGTAACACACTAAAATTATAATTAAAAATTAGAGTACAAAGTGGGATATATAAGCATCAATATTTCACATGTTTTTTAAAAATTAAACCTAATTTTTAACTTATGAAATCTTGTTAAATCATAAATCAAAAATAGAGAAATAAGGAAGAAACCCTAGATCATAAAATTTATACATTCACATAATTTGGGTTCACCAAATGTTTAATGCTAAAATGTAGGTTAGGGATATAGAGTTAAATGGGTAGACTATCTCTATATTAGGATAATTAATTTTTAAACTCATATAAATATATAATAAATTTATTATGATAAAAATAAAAAGTGTAGCTATTTTAGAAATTGAAATGATAATGAAAAAAATATACTTATTTGGTTCTTATGCTAATACATATCTAGATATAGAACATGAAATAATAAGATTAAAAGTGGATTCTAGATTATTTGTAATATTCTAGATTAAGCAATTTTATCACCTCAAACACTTATGTCGATCTAGAAGGGTTACGTCAAAGCTTCTATCTAACCTAGATACAAGTGTCACATAAAAAATGACTAATAGATCTAGATGCAACCACCTATAATATTTTGGGTTATGTGTCACCTTCACTTTGATGTTCTAAAATCTATATCATAGGTTGTCACTATTTGTTAAATAGAAAAACTCTATATCTTCATCTTCATAATGGCTATGGGAAAAATGGGTTAGTGGGAACATGGTTTCAACTACCCATAATACCCTTCTATCAATGAATCTTGCCTACATATTTAATGATCAAAATAGGGCCTCATACTTATGTATTTATCCCCTACATGCTTGTTTATGTGTGTATCATGCAATGTGTGATAATAAAGTACATAGAGTGACATATCTTATAACTTATAAAATGTGTTTCATGGGATGATCATTTAGTACTTCAGACCTATATATGTGTTATCCTTATGACTCATATGGAAATAGGAGAAAATAGGGAAGTTTTTCTCACTTGAATGCTTGATTGAAATATTTTGGTAAGCTTCCTTGTGAGAGGTAAGAAGTTATTAAGTTTATATTTGGTGAGGAATTAATGAGGGTTGATCATGTATTTGTACCAATAAAATTGGATAATATCTCCAATTAAATCACTTAGGCTAACCATATGAATACATTTAATATTTAAGAAGGATAAATTTAGGGTACTAGACACTTTCGTGGAGATAGGATACTTCTATCAATGTAGGCATCTGATTGGAATGCACGTGTTTGGGAATTTGGATAGCATGCACAAGTATAAAACTTGAAAAAATAGAAGATAGTTAGGTTTATAACATTTTGATCATGATAGAATGTTTGACTCATTAACATAGAATTGGTTGGACTAAGAGATAATAAATAAGCATAGAAATATAAGTTGGTTTATGTGAACCTTTTGGAAATGATAAGGTCTAGTAGCAAAAGGTATATCCATGATATGTATTTTCATAATGTACAAGATTGAGGTTCTATATAATTTATAAATAGTGTCTACAGTTTCCATAACATGCCCCCACTATAATATAGATATTTTGAGTACTAAATAAGTGTGTATGTCATGCCTTTTTGGCATCCCCCCACTAAAATATTAAGCTATGAAGGTGTGGAAGCCTTGTCTCTATGACATACCCCCATTTATATTCCCCCTTTTGAGGTGAAGGGAAGTAGAAACTAGTCGTTAACTTACCTCAAAAGTGTAATATAATTGTATGATATGTATATGGATCATGTAGCATATAAGAGTAGTATGTCTAGGTAGGTATAGAAATGAGGAGCATAGTATGTGATCACATTAAGGTCTAATATTCATTTGTAAATCATGGAAATACATAGTGATGAATATTACAATCTTAGTAAACAATCAAACACATAGACAAGAGCACTTAAAATCAAGACAAAAGGCAATGGTCTAAGGAGACCTCATATAAGGGGAATTTTCAAATTCCATAAAATAGAAGGAACATGACTTAATAAAATGTCCACAAGGCATATATTGACATGTTCAAATGTCCACATAAGAAAAACTAAGACATATTCAAATGTCATAATAGGCAAACATAGGCATGGGTGCCATAACTAGTGGAACATATTTAAATTCTTGACCAAGTAATAAAATGCAAAACAATATATAGGGAAGGCAAGATACTAAAATAAATGTAAAAAATAAATCATGAAATTATCAAAAACAAACATAAGCATATCATACTAGTCCTTAGATATGAGTTATTAAGAAAAATTAAGTACATGGAATATCAAGTACACTATGAAAAATATAATCATGGATAAAGGCATGCATAAGTATATAATATCAAATATGATAATAATACTAATGTAAATTGGGTGCATTGTGATTAAAGAAGATTATGCCCTGAATGTAATGATGATGTGATTAGAGGGAAGGTTCAACAATTGTATGTGTATATATCATGTGACCATATATTCATATATCACACTCAAAATATATGTTCAACATATGAATCTATATAGAAATAAATTATATGATATCTACCATAATAGAAACAACAACAATAATGCCAAGGAACTAATAAGGTATGTAAATACTAAATATTTTTGGGTTTATTTTAAATTTTTGGGGTTTTTTGAAATATTTGAAATGTTTTACCATTATTTTGGATCATTTGAATTGTTTGGATCATGGTTGGATAGTTGAAAATGTTGCATAACTTGTTTCTCCTCATGATTTACATGTGAAGTATAATAATTATTTTGATCATGTAGAATGTGCATCAATTTTTTCTCATGATAAAAGGAGACACCTTGCTGATTTTGGTCAATTTTTGCTTCCATATGATATAACCAAATGTCTCCTAATGTGAATTCATATTGATATTTTTTTGTCATAACCCAAATCCTTGTTTGAATCACTTTATGAACACAAGTAATTCATATTATTATGTTTCCTAGGGATTATTCCAACTTCCTTATGTTTAAGTATTTTAGATAAAATACAAGATTTTTCAACCATATTACATTACAATTGGTTTTTGCATGTGTAGGATCAACATGGTTATGCTAAAATTAAGCACCACCCATGAATAATGTGATAGTTAGATTTTATTTCCATGGATGATTTTTGGTTTGTATAACTTGAGGTGGGTTTTTCGGATGTGTATTTTGCATTAATATTATATTTATTAATGATTACAAACCTCCCATATTAATATGATGACACAACATATTTTATCATAGTGTTAATCTGGAACCTTATCTTGCTCATTTATATGTGAAATAAAACTCTTGTATTTGGAAAGAGATATGTTAAGTTTATTTGAATGTGTGAGTATAAAGGACATATATATGTGAAAATCCAAGTATAAGTAGGTAAATCATTCATATTGTTTATATAATGGTCTTTCCCTTAATGAGGAAAAAGTACCTCTACTAAATATGAATTGTAATTCCAAATTTAGGGGTCTAAATGCTAAGGCATATGATGTACTTTTAAATCAAATAGCATAATATTGAAGAGATTTGTCATCATGTTTTTTGAAATTGTGAAAATTTTATAATGTAAGTGGAGTCACCATAAGAATATTGAAATACATAAAAATACATCCTCTAATTTTACAAAAGTAGTTAATGAACCTTTAGGTAAGCTATAGAACTAGTTGTGATAATCATATAAAATTCTTTTAGAAATAGTTAGTCATGTTTAGCCCATTTACCAAAGTAACTTACATATTTAATCATGTGATCAAAGGGATATTTATGACAATAAAAAAACTAGTAATTATTGTAGTTTAAACCCATGTGGATAATTATAGTCAATTATACATGATGTAATTGGTTAATTCTTAAATGAGGTAATATTTACATTTGAAGTATATAAAGTTGTCTTTGAATCTCTCCAATAGCACTCATCATGGACATGATATCATCACTATAAATGGAGTTTGGAAAATGAGTTATAATTTGTTCTAATCATCCACCTCTTTTAAAATTAGGCATATAGGTATTATCATCATCATGAATAACAAGTCAAATGTTCACATCACTAAATTTAAGATATGTTGGTAATGATATTGGATCTTCAAATGTTGGAATAATTGGATTATCATTTGATAATTCATCCACATTTTTTAATTATATATCAATTTGAGTTTGAGGTATCTTTGGTAAATAAGCTTCCTTTCGAACATTTAGGAATTTTACCACTTTATGTTTTTAATGAACCTTTTTTCATGGTGGTTTAAAGTGATTGGGAAAGATTCCATGATGCTTATATTTATATTTCAAAAAAATAAATTATTAAATGAATGAAAAAAGGGAATGATCACCCTCAATGAGAGGGATAGTTTTTTTAAATGTTAGAATGATATGATTTTGAATCAATGTGTTTTCAATAAAATATCCTTTATGACTAGTGTGTAAATCAACCATGATATACTTATGGATTTGATGAAAGATAACATGATATAATGTATATTTTGATCATGTGTAGACAAATTGGTTGTAAAAGTTAATGTAAAAGTTTATTTATCTTTATAAATATTATTCAACTCATATCTTAGGATGGTGGTGGTATGGACCTAGTTAAAGGGATGGCTTTTAACACCATACAAAAGTCTAAGATGTCATGCTTGGGCATTGGGTGAAATAGAACAATAATCAAATTTTACTCCTTCCTTGGTAAATATTTTGAGATTTTTAATAATCATAATCATAAAAATAATATATATCATCCATTATGAAGGAAATAAATTAAACAAATAATAGCAAAAAAAATATGAGAAACATAAATTATGGAACACTTATGTGACAAGCTATATCATAGGCTAGGTTCACCAAATGTTTAACCATAGATTGATTTTTTATATATAGGGGTACTATAGAGTTAATATTATATAAACTAATAATCAAAATGGTGATAAACATATCTATAATATAATAATTAATTTTCAAACTTAGATAAAAAAAATAGTTTGAATTTATAATATTGAGATATGCTAAAAAATAAAGTATAACTTGTTGGTGGTCTGGTTGGTACACAAACTATTAGAGGAAAAGGGAAATTATAAACTAGTGATTATTACCCCCATACAAATTTATTGAAGGAATAAAGCTTGAATAAACTTCCCCAAGGTATTTGTCTACTTGGTCATGCTAAACTAGACACCTAAATATGCCAATGCAAGTTGTTCCATAAAAGGGGCCTATATAAAATGCACTTTGATATCTATAAAATAAATTTTACTAGGAAATATATATCTCATTCATATTTACCAATGGAATCCTCATTAATAAGAACTTGTATTCAACATACTAGATTCAACAATGCTTTAAAAAAAGACAAGTGAAGGACAAGTAATATAGATGAAATGTGTAATCACGAATTGCATATTATGCTATTCTAAACATAAAATAACATGTTATAAAAAAGGGTTAAACATATTAAGGGTATAAATAAAGATAAATGATCCTATTATTAAATGAAAATAAATTTGGCTCATTTAGTTAGATAAATCTCATGAACAACTCTTTTGTCTGACCAGTATTCACATAGTCATTAATAAAGATGGTGCTAAAGTCTAAGGAAAACTTGAATATGAATAAATAGTATCATAATTACCATATAAATGTGAAAATTTTGAAAATATTCCTTTCATCCATTTAATTTAAATATACTTCATAAAAGAAATAATGTATAGGATTTATCCTTTCTAGTTAAAATTATAGAAATGTCTCATAACAATATATCTCATAGGAAAAAGAAACTAGATAAAAAAAAATAAAAAAAAATAAGGGGAATGAAATGGTTTGGTTATTATAATATAGCCTATAAATATAAAATAACCAACCCTTCATATAAATAATAATTAGTATTAAATAGACACCATGTCTAGTGAGTCCCAATCTCAACCAACAAGTGATCATTTAGGACATCTCGATGAGCTAGGTCTACCTGAGACTAACTAAGGTCCCATTCTAACCATGATCAATGTGCCAAGGTAAATTTTGATTAATTATCAATTGCAAACTATGAAATGGAAGGTTGATATGAAATTCCTAGGATCACCAGTTGGCCATATCCCCTGTAGTTGGATACCATGCCTATTCTAATTATATTTTATCTTTTTTGGTTCTTTATTTGTTTCAAACAAGAATGGTTTTATTCATTCAATGCCACTACCTTATTTAATTGGAATTCTAGGCTTCAAGATCTCCCTTACACCAAAGGACAAGTTCAAACATGATTGCATAGACCAAATTAGAGCCACAGTCTAATTTATGGATATTTACAGTCTTAATGTGTAATACATACATCAAATCTAAGACTATTTTATGGAGTTTCATGTATCCATCTCAGATTAGTTGGGACATGTGGATACTTCTTATTTCTCTATGATGTCATCGTGTCTTTATGGGTAAATACTTTATTATGTGGTATGATCTTACCATTTTATAGCTTGATTGAGGGTCTTAAGTTAATTGAATCCCACACCACTCTAATGTAGTGATAGCTTACTTGTGGTGTGATCTCACTCACCTAGATCTCACTTATCATGGATCAATTTTCAAAGTGGTATGACTACTCTAGTGCCCAAATATTTTGACATGTGACCTCATCTTGGGGGATCACTTTACCCCTTTTCCATCATATTATTTTTATTAACCTCAGAGCATAGAGAAGTAGAATGTTTTCATGTGGCTCCATCCCATTCACTTAGAGATTAAACTACCTATTTACCGCATACTAACCATCCCAAGGACCTAGGGACATCTAATCATGCCATTCATAATCATTTGTGGTGTCTAGAGGATCCTTGAGTGGGTTATATTTTTTATGTACTATAGAGACATAAAGGAGAGATATTTTGACACATGTTAGACATTAGCTTACCCAACATCTCACTTTAATATAAAAGTGCATGGATTGGATTATGTAAATGATCAAGTGATATTATGAAATGTGGCCACATCCCATGCGCCCAAAGAGTATAAATCCTTAAAATTTAGTTAAGTCTAAAACATCAAAGTGAAGGGAATATTAGATATGTGGCAGTGTCTCCATCACCCAAGATATTCAAAATAAAGTATCCAAACATTAGACTTTCAAATTTTCAAATTTAGACAAAAAAAATAAGTCCAAAAGTTTGAAATAAAGGTTAGTGTTAAGTTGTGGAGCTAAAAGCTTCACTAATGCAAGTGGAAGAGGTTGTTAAGTTTCAGAGCAACTAACATCATTTTGATCAACTGACATCAATCATATTCAGTGTGCAAAGCAATCAACATTGGTTAGGGGTCGACCGACATCAATCAGACAGGAACCGATGTTAGTAATCGATGTGTGCGTGTGTTTGCATGCACTTCTAGAACTGGTCTAATTTTAGATAGATAGTTAGTTTGCATGTAAAAGACTAATTTTAGTCTCGAGTCTGCATTTCTAATTATTGTAATTAGGAAGTCTAATTATTGTTTGTATGGGATCTATTTAAGAGACCCATGGGGCTGTATTGTAATCAAGGACAAGGAAGAGATCCTTCCAATTGTAAGATCAGTTGATCTATAGGTTGTGAAAGATCAAGGGAGATCTACATGGTAAGTAAGATCAGTTGATTTGCAGGTGTGCAAGATCAGGGAGATCTACTTGGAGTACTTTGAGTACTTAGTGTACTGGCAGTATTGTTACTGACTAGTGGAGGGAACAACTCATTGTTGAGTTGTGTTTGTAATTGTGTGAGTGAGAGAACTCTTGAGGGAGAATTATTGGTATGCCTAAGAGGTGTGGGAAGAGTGTGATTTCTTCATTGTATTTCCTTCTAGAAGAGTGTTAATACAAGATTGTATTGTCTCTCATATTCTGTGTTATTTCTAAATTCTAGTTACATTTTACTTTTGTTTTAATTCCATGTTTAGTTGCTTATACAAGGTAATAAATTATGCTCATAATCCTAACAAGTGGTATCAAAGCTTTGGGTTTTAGATTCCTGACAGCTGGTATTAGAGCTTTGTTTTCTCTAGATCATGACAAGTGGTATCTGAGCCTGGTTCAGAGTAAGTTAGTGTTTGTTGATTACAGGTAACTCACAGGGGTTTCTATTTGAGTGGGAGTAAAGTAATGGCAGAAGAAAGTACACTAAGAATGGAGAAATTCAATGGCAATAATTATCAATTATGGAGGATGCAAATAGAGGATTATCTATATCAAAAAGATCTATACTTATCGTTGGTGGGGTTGCATGCAAGCCCACAGATATGAACGATGAAGAATGGAATGTTCTTGATCCGAAGGCTTTGGGATCTATAAGGTTGAGCCTGGCATTGTCTATGATTTCCAACTTATCACAGGCTAAGACAATGATAGAGTTAATGGAATCTTTGGCAAATTTATATGAAAAACCTTCAGCTTTGAATAAGGTATTTCTTATGAATAAATTATTTAATTTGCAAATGCTGGAAGGTGGATCAGTATATAGTCATCTTAGTGATTTCCATGGTTTGGTAAACTAGTTAAATTCAATCAAAATAGTTTTTGATGATGAAATTAAGGCTCTCTTAATCTTATGGTCTTTACCTGAAAGTTGGGATAGCTTGGTAATGGCAATAAGTAATACTACGTCAGCTTCAAAAATATTGAAAGTTGATGATGTTGTTAGTGTAATCTTGAATGAAGAAATTCATAGAAAAAGCACAAGGGAATCATCAAGGAATGCTTTAAGTTTTGAAAGTAAGTGAAAGAAAAGAGAGAAGGTTGAGCAAGGGAAATCAAGGTCAAAGATAGGAAGGAGATCCAGATCTAGGTATGGTAGTATAATCTGTTGGAATTGTGGAAAGAAAGGGCATGTAAAGAAAGATTGTTGGTTGAAAGAAGATCAACATGAAGGAAATGAAGAAGCAGATGTTATAGGTATTGTTGTACAAATTGCTCTTGTATGTTCCTTAGATAAAGTGGAATCTTGGGTTTTAGATTCTGGTGCCTCTTTCCATGCAACCCCAAATAGAGAATTTTTCCATGATTATGTCCATGGAGACTTTGGAAAGATTTATTTAGGGGATGGTAAGCCTTGTAAAATGGTTGGCAAAGGGAAAGTGTAGCTGAAATTTTAGATGGGAAACACATGGGTGTTGAAGGAGGTCATGCATGTCCTAGGCCTGAAGTGGAATTTGAATTTTGTTGGAATGTTGGGTGATGAGGGATGCACAGTAACTCTCATAGCAGAATCTTGGAAAGTTTCCAAGGGTGCACTTATTTTAGAAAGAGGTAAGAAAGTAGGTACTCTTTATCTATCTACTTGTATTACTAATTCTCCTTCTGGTTTATCTACTTCAGATGTAGATGCAAAGATGTGGCTCTCTAGGCTTGGTCACATGAGTAAGAAGGGAATGGATGTTCTTAAGTCAAATGGTAAGAGTTCAGATTTGAAAAGCATAGATCAAGATTTCTGTAAGCAACATAAGAAAGTGAAGTTTTTTAAAACTGGGTCAACAAAGAAGGGAGCTTCTATTGGAGGATCACAGTGGTATGCTACAAAAAAGGATTGGGTTTATTATAGAAAGAGGAAATCCAATGTTTTTGACAAGAACAAGAAAGCCTTGGTTTTCAAGGAGAAGATGATGGATAGAGATCAGCTCAAGGGGCTAAATAATTTTGAGTAGGGTAGTTTGGACAAGGTTATGATCCAAAGTGAGCTCACAGGTAAAAATCATCACTCATAGGAAAACACAATTACCGACATTGATCAGGTGAGAATTAATGTCGATCAGGTAGGTACTGATGTCAGTCATGTGTAGAATAGAGTTAGTAATGTCAAGCAGGTGGATACCAATGTCAGTCAGGGAACCGATGTTGGTGAATAGGTGGACACCAATGTCGGTCAGGGAACCGACATCAGTAATCAGGTGAAATTGACATCAGTTGGGTGCAGACCAAGGTCAGCCAAAGGTGACTGAGATCGGTCACTGTCAGAATATATTTTAGGTAGACAACAAGCTATCAAGGAGTCTCAAACACCCATGTGGAGGATTAAAAGGGTAAGAAAACCTCAAATTCATTATTCCCTTTCTTTATACTACTTGTTGCTCACTAATGGTCAAGAACTAGGAAGTTTTAAAGAGGCAAAGAAAGTAGAATCCAGGAAACAGTGGGAGCATGGCATGAATGAGGAAATTGATTCCTTGGGAAAGAACCAAATGGGAGATTTGGTAGAGTTTCCAGATGAGATGAAAGCACTAAAAGATGAATGGATTCCCAGGTTAAAGAAAGGAGAGAATGGACACGTGAGATAGAAGGCTAGGTTATATGGTCTTGAGTAGGCTGTAGGATAATGGTGTTTAAGGTCTAATAGGTGTATGACAAAGCATGGCTTTAGTCAATGTCAATGTGACCATTGTGTTTACTTTACCATGTTGGATAATATTAGCTACATTATCTTGTTATTGTATGTAGTGTATATGCTTATTACAGGTCACACATGCAGGGAGTTTTTGAGCTAAGGGTAAAATTAGTTCAGAGGATTGCCATGAAGGATTTGGAAGCATCAATGAAATTCTTTGGCATGAGTATTTCTAGAGATAGGGAAAGTCACAAGTTGATGTTGTCTCAAGATGATTATGTGAATAAGGTAGTGGAGAGGTTCAATATGCAGGATGCATAACCAGTTAGCACACCTATGGATGGACAGTTCACAAAATAGTGTCCCAAATCACATGATGAGGTTGAGTACATGTGTACTAGACTTGATATTACCCAAGCAGTGGGAGTTGTCAGCAAGTTTGTGGCCAATTTGGGAAAGGAGCATTGGAAAACAGTGTAGTGGATTCTCAGATATCTGAGAGGGACCAGCAACAGGGATTCATGCTATGCAGGGTCAGGCACTTCTCTACATGGGTATGTAGATTCATATATGGCAGGTTACTTGGATGATAGGAGAAGCACCATAGGATTTGTGGTGGTTGGTGTTCAAGATTGAACTTAAAGAGGAATACAAGTTAGGAAACAAAATTATATGATGTATAGGTACAAGTATAGGTGCATCTATTTATCTCCAAGTGGGAGATTGTTAAGTTATGGAGCTAAAAGCTTCACTAATGCAAATGGAGGAGGTTACTGAGTTGTAGAGCAACTGACATCAGTCTGATCAATTGATGTCAGTCATATTTAGTGTGCAAAGCAACTGACATCGGTTACAGGTCAACCGACATCAGTTAGACAGGAACTGACATCGGCAACCTGTGTGTGCGTGTGTTTGCATGTGCTTCCAGAACTGGTCTAATTTTAGATAGACAGTTAGTTTGCATGTAAAAGACTAATTTTAGTCTTGAGTTTTCATTTATAATTATTGTAATTAGGAAGTCTAATTATTGTTTGTATGGGATCTATTTAAGAGACCCATGGGGCTGTATTGTAATCAAGGACAAGGAAGAGATCCTTCTAATTGTAAGATCAATTGATCTACAAGTTGTGCAAGATCAGGGGAGATCTACATGGTAAGTAAGATTAGTTGATTTGCAAGCGTGCAAGATTAGGGAAATCTACATAGAGTACTTTGAGTACTTGGTGTACTGGCAGTATTGTTACTGACTAGTGGAGGGAATAACTCATTGTTGAGTTGTGTTTATAATTGTGTGAGTGAGAGAACCCTTGAGGGAGAATTACTGGTACACCCAAGAGGTGTGGGAAGAGTGTGATTTCTTCATTGTATTTCCTTCTAGAAGAGTGTTAATACAAGATTGTATTATCTCTCATATTTTGTGTTATTTTTGAATTCTAGTTACTTTTTACTTCTAGTTTAATTCTATGTTTAGTTGCTTATACAAGGTAATCAATTGTGCTCGTAATACTAACAACTGGTATCAGAGCTTTGTGTTCTATATTCTTGATAGCTGGTATTAGAGTTGTGTTTGCTCTAGATCCTAACAGTTAGTTAGTCCATTTTAAATAAAATGACTAAGTTCAAAAGGTAAAGTACTTAAAAATTGATTAACCATTTTAGTTGATAAAAGGTATAAATATACCCCTTTAATAGGATAAAATCACCCCATATACTTAATTCAAAATCCCATATAGATAAAACAATATAAATTTGTAGTCAATTAACTCATAATATGGTGAGAATATATTATAACATGTTACATAGAACATGAAAAAAATAATGACTAAGACTTAAATATGCATCAACACAAAAATTTATCTAATTAACTAAAAATTAAATCATAATTGACCTAATATTTAAGAAATAGGTGAAATGATCAAGATGAAACTTAGAATAAAATAACAATATGTAAATATCTAAGGTAACATTTACGTGAAAAAGGAAAATTTAAATCATCTAAAATAGGATTCGAATGTTTAAGAATTTATGTAATTAAGAAAATTTTGACACTTTAGCTCAAATGGGATGCATTATAATTTTTATGGTCTTGATAGGCTAGATAGTCATCAATTTTAAGCTCATATAATGTTGTATGGGATGTTAGTGTGTATTTTATCTAGTAGGTTCATGTCATGCAACAAACATCTACTCATCCACTACGTAATCAAACTTATATTTGAAATATTTTACTATATGGCCTTGGTGACATGATATATTGACACATGTAAATATTTCTCTTATTTGGGACCTCATCAAAGGCTCAAAGACATATAAACTATCCCTAGGAAATATTTTAGGAGCTCACAAGTAAATTAGAGGTAAACATACTTCAAAAGAGGACATGGTGAATTTGTTTTATGACAAATGTAATGATTTTATCATATATAAGGTTGAATTCCTATCATGGAATCTAAAAGGACCAGGGGAAGTGAGGAAGCAAGATGGTGCCATGTATCCTCGTCCTAGTCATCTAGAAGATATCAATAAAATGAATAAGCTTGGAGAGGCTCAAGCACATGAGTGAGTGACAAGTGGTACCTCTTCACTTTACCAAGGTTTTTATGGGAATAAATCATCATTGTATTGAAAAAAATGAAAATAACCATTATATTTTAAATATGAATTTTGCTTGAAAATGACTAAGTTAAAAACCACAAAGAGAAATAATTTTGACTAGTTAAAATAAAAGTGACTAAGATTGAGAGTGAGATAATATAAACACTCAATAACTTTTACTCAAACAAAATAAGAAATGGGATAAGTGGAGATGAATTTACTAGATAAAACAAACCTGTCTACTCTTGAAAAGACAAATTTAGCCCAATACAAATGTTTAATCTATTTAATTGAAAATAAAGTATAATTAGACTCAATTAGCATAAGTAAAATATTCAATAACCTTATTATTAAATAATGTGTATAAATAAAAGATATTTTTTTTGTAAAACTCAAAATTTAGTGTATTTTAAAACATGAACCAAGAAAGAACAAGACATTAGATTTTTCAAATTTAGATATTGTAATCAATGATGTCCAAACTATAAAATCTTTTAGACTAAGTGCATACAATAGACACTTTAAGTTTAGACTTATTTCAAAGTGTGATGAAACTATAAAATTACACCTAAAACATCTTAAGGACCCTTTTATAATTATATAAAAAAATAAAAAATACTTAAGGCCTAAACCTCATTAAACCAAAAGAGCAAATTCTAGAGAAAAAGAGGTTCTAGGATTTCATGATAAAATTAGGGTGTGTTGTATAAACAAAAACACAAATATGGATTAATATTGAAATAAATTATAAATAGGTGTACATAGATGGTTGACTATGCACATTTAGATCTCGGTTGAAATAAGGTGGAAATAGACTAGATTAGGATTTTGGAACAATCATCAGATTCTAATTTTTTTCACTATGTGGCCTTAGACACTTGTGTCAGATCAAGATAATTATATTAACACTTGTGTTTTAGTTGGACCCAGGTGTCAAGTATGGAATATTGACTATATATATGTGATCACCTAGATCCTTATATGTTTTATGTCATATCTTTTTGATGTGTATCAATTATGCATACAAGTTATCACTCTTTATCAAATGATCAAACTCTAGCTTCCTTACCATTAGAATGAATAGGTTACTAGGAAAATGATGACAATTTACCCCATGGATATATATATCAATGGGAATTACCTAAATTATTAATACTCTTAAGAGATCCTCAAATTTGTTTAATTCTCTCCTATATTGTTGGCTTATGTGTGCATAAGGATGTAATGTGTGATAAGTAAGTACGTAGAGAAACCTAGCTTGAAAATTAAAAAATATGGATCATGGGATGCTCCCTCAATAATTAATAGCTATGGGGATATTTATCTTATGATTGATCTATAAATAAATATAAATAGTGAAAATTTTCTAACTTATATGTTTGATTGAGTGCTCTTGGTAAGTTGCCTTGTGAGTTATGAGGAATTTGTTAGGTTTCTAGTCTAGGAATGAATGAAGGTTGATATTGAATATATACCAATACATTTTTATAATTATATCACTAAATCACTTAGTCTAACCATTATGATGTATTTCTATTGAAACTTGGATAATTTTTGGCACTAGAACTTAGTTTGAAAATGGACACTAGTGTCGATGTAGGCAACTAGTTGAGATAAATGTTTTATTGAAGCTAAAAGTAGGTTTAGGTTCAAAAATAGGTAGGGGAGGATTATTATAAAGTTTATAAAATTTTACAAAGTATATATTTTATGATCAAAAGAAGAATAGTGGTTAGACTAAGAGATAAGGAATTTGGCACAAAGTGATAATGAACTAAAGGGTAAAACCATGATAGATATTTACCAAGTTATAAGACTTAGGTGATATATAATTAATATTTAGTGACTAAAATATATAATGGAGTCTTTCTCCATACTATATATCATTTATTTTTAATTTTTACATAGTACTCATAATAATTGGAATTTATTGACTATCAAAGATGTCCACTTTCACCAATAGTTACCTAAGATGCTTAACAACCATTTTTTAAATTTAAAATCACTTGGGTCAACTTGAGAATGTTTTATATGACAATTATATATTGGGGATATATATATATATATATATATATATATATATATATATATATATATATATATATATATATATATATATATAATCAATCAATCCTAAGGTCTTACTCACTTGGAAATTACATTGAGATTCACTTTCAAACTTGATAAATCCATTTGCACTTCCTTGAGATGTTACAAAAAAAATACACATATAAAAACCCCTCAAAATTGTAGTATTAAAGCCAAGTCTAAAATCAAACAACATATAAAATTTTCATGTTATCAAATTTTGAAATATAAAGTATTGTACTACATTTTATGGATAACTACATTCATTTTGAGCCATCTTCATAGTATTTAAATGTAGATGATGCTCAAAAACTTAATGGGGAGT
Organism: Torreya grandis; assembly: GCA_037957365.1. Taxonomy (NCBI): domain Eukaryota; kingdom Viridiplantae; phylum Streptophyta; class Pinopsida; order Cupressales; family Taxaceae; genus Torreya; species Torreya grandis. The sequence continues at coordinate 428,113 of JARHVA010007692.1, read as the reverse complement.
GGTTAGGGACTTATAACCCATTTTTCAAATTCAATATAGTGTTTAAATTAAAGGTAAGGTTTTAAGTCAAAGATATTCAAAATCATAAAATATGCATAGGATTACAGGCAATAAAATTCACAAATATCACCTGTAAAGGTACACACAATGAAACATGGAAAAATAGACCAATAAAGTTCGTGTAGGTGAGAAATAAATGTCAAAATTTAATGGCTATCTCATTCCTATAAATTATCTAGCATTCAATATTTAAAAAACACAAAATATATACAATAATAAAGACACTGTTTTTTTTTATTAATTAATTCAAAGACAACATTATGTTCATGCTACTTGCATGCTCAAATATATAATCCTTCCTTGTGATATTTATTGGATCTATAAAATATAATTCCTTAAATCCATGATTTATCTTTCAAAACTCTTTAAAAAGTCTCTCTTTATTAATGTGTGTTCCCTTTTTATCTTACTATGAAAATCCCCTTTTGATTTTGCATGAGATCCCTAACCTATTTTGTTTTCCTTTATTTTCAGTATTATTGTGATTTTTTTAAATTCCCATGATTTTCAATGAAAAATAAAAATATGAATGATTTAAATACCCCATGATCACAATTATCTTAAGCTTAAATATATTTTCACTGATATCTTACACACCTAGTTTGGTATCAACATGTAAAATTTATGGTCATGAAAATATTTATATGTTTCCTTTATCCCCGTGTTTAAATTTTAAATATGAATTTTTATACATACCAATTTTCCTATAGACTCATTAATCTATTAATTATTAGATTATATTCTTAGTGATTGGTTAACTTAATGTGTTAAGTGATTGGATTAGTAATATGTTGATTATAGACAATTATTTATTACTTTTTATCATGATATTTAACTTGTTATTAGCTGCTCATATTTTGTTATGATATATTTTAATCATGATTTTGTAGTTTATTTTGTTATGGTAATTTATTATGATTGTTTCATGATATGGTATAACTACTATTCATTGTACTGAGGTGGATGTAAGATAGATTCCACCCTCATGACTATGACCGAGGGAGGGTATTATCAGAGAGGATGGAGTAGATGTTGATGAGTGAGGGATGAAACAATGAAATGAGAACCCTGCAAACACCTATTAGAATATAATTTTTTTATTTGTGTTAGTTGGAAAATATTTATTTTTCACATCATGCATTTAATTTATAATATTGTTTTCATTTGGTAGTGTTTGATTATCATGATTTGATATTGCTTTATGTATCTAAGATATATTTTCATAATTTAGTATTTTATTTGGTTTTAATCCATGTATATAATCATCATAAATTATGCTTCAATGTCCTTGTATGATCTTTCTATGATGTAAACTTTTATTTTATTATCTTGTTAACAATTACACTTATGACTAGTAATTTATGGGTTGATTACCATGTTAGCATGTTATGCAAAGTAGTTAAGATGTTATTTTATTAAGAAAATTGCATAGTTATAAGGTTTTGGACTAACAATAGAACACATTGGATTAAATTAAAGTCATAGTTTATAAGGGAAAGGGCTTGGTTGTTTAGTTGATAGATAGTTTTACTTAGACCAAGTTTGAGCTAGTAAAGGTTTTGAAAATTAAATCAAGGCATATTTGTTTTATACAAAGACATATAATGTTTTTATTAAGGCATGATTATTTTGTTTTTTTTCAAAACATAATCTTAATTTATAATGATAAAGTGACTATTAACTTGGGCATATTCAAGAATGCAAGGTTATGAGTTATTTGGATTCTAGACTCTTTGAGCTATAATGTGAAGCTTGGTTGACTTTATTTAGTTGCATGGTTTGGTCATGATTGTTTCTTAACCTAGTTAACTTGACTGTTGAGTATTTTTTGGCAAGTTATCATGTTGAAATTTCATAAAATAATTATGGAGAATTGGTGTTTGGTTATGAAATAACTAGTTTTATGGAGTTTTTTTGGTGAATTTTGGCATGAAAATTTGGGAATCAAAGGCATAAATGGGAGCCAATGGTTTTGGTGAAGATAATGGTGGTGATAAGAACATGGTAGAGAATGGAATTACCTAGAATTGCATTTCAAGGCAGGGTTTGTTTAAAATCATTCTTTAGTTAGCATTTTTTAATGTAACTCTATATGCTTGATGTCATTTATTTTTTAAAATGAGTTATTTGGTATCCTAAATACTGTGTGTGTGTGTGTGTGTGTGTGTGTGTGTGTGTGTAGGTAAATTCATGTGCATGGCCCTAGGGATGGGTACAACCCATCCCTATGGCCACATACATACAATCCCCCATTTCATTATTAATGGTTGTGTAAAATTTGCATTCAAGAATGATGGGTAACTAGTGTTAACACTTTAGTTATTGTGAAAAGAGAGCCACACCTAATTGTAGATTTGATTGTTTTGTTTTATTTTTCAAACACTTTATTATTTTTGATGGATTATTAAAGGGTCAACTTTAATGAAACTATACACAAAAATTATACTTGTGTTCATTTTAGGTTTAAATCTTAAGGTTTAGTTTATGACGAAAGTTGTGTTTATTAGGAATTATATACTATTGATTGGATTTTTGAGACTTTACTATATTTATATAAAATAAATAGGTTCATTCATAAATGACCCTAAGGATGGGCTCGACCAATCCATAGGGTCATGTACAAATGAACCCTAAACCTACCATTTTAAATGGCTATGTAGATACAATAGTTGAGGATACAAATCTGGCTTTGTATATTTTATTTTAACTAGTATAATATAAATTGAGCTAGGGTTTTGATTAAAGTTGATTCAATGGAAAATATGGAAATTTGGGTAGGATTAAGTTTATTATTTTTTAATTAACATATTCAAATTGAGATTTGACTATATTGTTTTGATTCTTGTTATTTGGGGAAGTCTAACATGATTTGTGTGTTGATGTCATTTATTACTTAAATGTTTGGACTATTGAAGTAGGGTGTTTTGAAAACAAGTTAGACTATGAAATTTATCAAGGCATATGTTTTTTATGGTTTTTATATTTTTACATTTATTAATGATTATATTTAGTCAGAATAAATGTGATCTTGTATAAATAAATTTTGATTGTTTTATATAGTTATAAGATTGACTAGTATATAATAGTTGAGCTTCTAACTATTATTTAGTTCTAATGAGAAATTTAGGTTTTGTATTTGTGACTAGAAAAATTGAATCAAACTATTTATACATAATTGAGGACTTAAAGTTTTTGAATGGTTATTTTTAATCAGTTATTTAAATGGGAATATAATTATGACTATATGTTTATAAATATTCTAGTTGAATCTCAATTCAGATTTGGGTACTCATTTAAACTTCAGTATAGCATACCATCTAGAAAAGGATAGACAAACTGAGAGGGTGAATCAAGTTTTGTAAGATTTTTTAAGGATGTATTGTATGGACCAATAGTACATTTGGGAAGAATATCTTTCATTGATTGATCTTGCTTATAATAAATCATACCAATGAACTTTAAAAATGGACTCATTTGAGGTATTATATGGAACAAAGTGTAGAATACCAATCAATTAGGATAGGTTAGAAGACAAGGTAGTCTTTGGTCCAAATATGCTTCTTGAATGGAAGAGCAAGTTACATTAATAAAGAAAGAGTTGTCTAAATAAAATGATAGGAAAAAGAGATATGTTGATCTAAAAAGAACAAAAAGGTAGTTTTCAGTTAGAGATAAAGTATTTCTATGAGTTAAACCATAGAAAATCTCTAACAAAATTGGAAAATAAACCAAATTATCTCCTAGATATGTGGAACCCTTATAGGTCTAGAATTTGTCAATCATATGAAATATAAGATTGTTTTTCCATTTTATTTAGCACTCATGCATAATGTTTTTCATATTTCCTAGATTAAAAAGTATGTTGTTGATCCTTATCATGTATTGGATTGGAATGATTTACATGTTCTAGATCCTTAGGTGGTCATAATAGAACTAGTCATAATAATTGACACTTGTAAACTTAGTTTTTATAATAGAGAAGTGTCATAGTGTAAGGTCTATTAGGTCTAATATTCTGAAGATAGTACTACTTGAGAATATTATGAAGATTTCATAATATATTTTCACATTTGTTTACAATTTTTTTTTAGACATTATGTTTATTTCCTTCTAAACACTGTTATTTCATAACTTTTGTTGAAATAAGTGTCATTGAGATGATTACCAACTTTAGAGGGAATGAATTTATATCTTGGTTTTCCTCTAAAATCATTAATCTATTAATTACTAGATTTTATGGTTAGTGACTAGTTAACTTAATGTGTTAAGTGACTGAATTAGTAATATGGTGATTGTAGATAATTATTTATTACTTATGATCATTATAGTTAACTTTTTATTAGTTGTTCATATTCTATTATGATACATTTTGATCATGATTATGTAGTTTATTATGTTTTAGATTAGAGGTAAAAGCAGGTTTTGAAGGGGCCCCAAAACCCTTTTACAGAGAGCAAAAAAAGAACAACAAAGCCCATAGGCAACACCTAAAAAACACTATAGAGAAGTAGCAAAAACATGTTTTGAATGGTCCTGAAACCATAAGAGATACATCCGGTCAAAACCCAAAAACAAAAGTCTGGAGGTACAACAAACAAAAGCAAACAAAAGAAGAACAAAGATCTGTACTAGTTTCTTTACCAACAAGAAGGACCAGATTATTCATCCAGTTCCAGTATCAAGTTCATGGCTTCTTTTTCTTTCAAAGTAGTTTCCTGGGTGGTAACCTCCAGCAAAGCATCTTTTTGTGTATCTTTCTTTCTAGAACTTTGCCTTGTCCTTTTGCTGGGACCCTCTAGTGCTTTGGTCCCCTCATTGGCTCTTTTACCTATATTGATAGCAGCTGCACAAATGTTGGACGTTACTTCCTCCATTTTCTTTCTGTTATCCTTAATTAACTCTCAGAGATTATTTTCGTAAGCTTTGAGCTTCACAGGGATCTCGCTTAACTGATTTTCCATGTTGTTTACTTTGTTCCAAGCAGCTTTCAGAGAATCTTCCAAAGTTTTCACTTTTTTCTTGAGATCAATGATCTCCCTACACAACCAGGAATCTAATTGGGAAGAAGACTCAGCTTTACTGTTAACCCAAGTCATAGGAGTGTGTATTTCATCATTCTGATTCTTCCCTCTCCAATCCTCAGACTTTTTATTTGGGCTATTCCTAGCTTCTTCAAAGAAGTCATCTTTGTTCTTTTGTTCCCGCTCATTGATTCCATCTTCAATTTCCATCTCCATGTTTTGAATATCTCCCTGGATAGATATTTCCTTTTCTTTCTTAGAAGTTGAGTCCTCACCATGATCTTCCTGGACAGTGTCTTCCTCCGCCACTTTCTGGTTTTCCTCCATCTCTTCTGTTCTGGTAACAGAATCCTCCTCAGTATTGACTTTATCCTTTTCAATTTCCTCTGATCCTTCATCATCATTACTAGAGTTGGTATCCCAACTCTCTGCTCCATCTTCTTCCTCCGATTTTTCCTTCTCGGGTTCTTCAAATCTCTTCTGACCCCTTTCTTCTTCTGCATTCTGTTTATTAGGACTAAGGGTCTTAATTTTTCCTCTTTTGCTTACATTTTCATTCTTTTTATTCCCTGGCAACTTATTTTTCCCCTGTTTGGGATACTTAACCAATGCCCTATTCCTGCAATAGCCTTCAATAAGAAAAATTAGGCCTTCATGAAGAATAGGGTGCAAATCCTTTTTCCTATGAGCATAAAGGCTTTGAATCAGGGAGTAGCGAAGATAGAAAGGAAAAGACAAGCTAACCTTATGCCTGAAGTGGTTGAGGAAGACAAAATAGAACTTATGCACTTGTTTGCTTCTTCTGTCTAGGATGAAATACTCCCTTATATAACTTAGGACGTCCCTCCATATCCCTTTAATCTGGTCCAGCTCATAAAAATCCCCATTTTTGACCAACTTCTGCTCCTCCTCATCCGTTTTGGGGAACTTGCAAAATGCCTCGTTTGAAATGCTGGTCTGCTTTGAAAATTTGATTCCTTCTATTGACAACCCTGTAACCTCAGCAAGAAAATCCTCAGTTAAATTTACAGTTATACCATGCAGGGTGACCCTGTCGTCAGACCAATTTTTGAAGAAGGCCGTCGTGATATGCGGTTTAGAGCCGTGAAGTCTTTCCATGTAGCTCGTTACATTTCCTTTCTAAAAAATTTTCCAGACTTGGTGTTTCTCTCTCCATTTTGCACAGCTCTTGGGCTCCTATTTACGAGGTTCTCCCTTCCTTTCACGCGCCATGCTCATTTTCTTTGAAACCCGATTACTGTGGATATTACCCTGTATCCTCCTGCTGTCAAGTTGATTGGGACGTCAAATTTGTTTATGGCTTTTCAGGATCCACTTCTCCCTCTTGAGGGCCTTGCTTTTTAATAATTGGGTTCCTTTCCCCATACTGCCACTCCTCCTACTCATTAAGATTTTATTACACTCCAATCCTACCTTCTTTCGCATGTGTGGCATCGAGATGAATGATTGCCCTTAAATCCACGTTCTTTACTAAGGTTTCATCCCACCTCACTTTTTGCCCTTCCTGGACAGCACAATTGGCAAGCCAATCTGCAACACCATTTGCTTCATGGTAGGTATGGGTGATTTTTATTTCTTCAAATTTATTCAAAACAGTTTTCATCTCCTTTACCTTATCCTCTATTGTCCAAGACACAGTATTCTTATTATTAAGGATATTTATAACATTCAAAGAGTCACCTTCAAGCCACAATTTGGAATAACCCGAGTCCACAGCTAATTTAAGGGTCTGGAGGGCAGCTGTAGCTTCGGCAATGTGGCAGTTAGATATACCAATGGGAATTGCAATAGCATCAGTAACCCTTCCCACATGGTTTCTCAGAACACCACCACAACCAGCATTTCCCGGGTTCCCTTTTGCTGCACTATCAAAGTTACCTTTAATCCAATCTTGAGGTGGACTAATCCAAGTCACACATGATCTGGGATTATCAAGTTCACCGAGAATAATATCCTTCCTCAGAGGATTATCCACATTGAGATTAGATCTTGGATTTTTTTGAGAAGAAAAATTTTCCTTTAGAGCTCTAATGATGTTCTGGCCAACCACCCATCCAGGGAGCTCTTTGTTTCTGAATATTGGGTTATTTCTTTCCTTCCAAATTCCCCACCAGATATGGGGAAGAGTAATTTTCCATAAGAAGAGAACTTCAGGATTCTTTGAAGGGCAATACCAGCTTTTGAGAGAAAGTTCAACATTTTTTTGATGAATCCATGTAATGCCCCACAAGTTGAGAACCTCCTTCCAAACAAGCTGAGTGAAGGAACAATTCACAAACAGATGATCTCTATCTTCAAGGTCTCTCTTACACAAAATACACCTGTTAACAATATTGATTCCGCATTTCTATAAATTATCCAGAGTCAAAATTTTATTTTGGAGAAGGGTCCAGAAAAAGAACTTGATTTTAGGAATGAGCCCCTTAATCCAGGCTCTTGTCCATAACGGTTTTCTGCCATTTCCCTTGGAGATGAAGATGGAAGAGACTTTAAACTGTCCACTTGGCTCCTTATACCAAACAATTTTATCTTCTTGATTAGGATTTAGGGATATAGCTTTTAGGGATAATTGAATGTCCTTGAGATCTTGATCATAGTCAGTGAGGTTTACCCAAGTGTTGTTCTGCCAGTATTGATTAACCATTATCCCCAAGTGTTATGTATTTTATTATGTTATAGTAGTTTACTATTATTATTTCATGATATGGTCTAGCATCATTCATTGTATTTAAGGTGGATGTATGATGGATTCCACCCTCTTGACTATGACCGAGGGAGGGTATCATCAAAGAAGATAAAGTAGATGGAAATGAGTGGGGGATGAAATAATGAAATAGGAATCTTGAACACACCACTTAAAATAGAATTTTTTTGTTATGTGTTAGTTGGTAGATATTTATTTCTCAAAAAATTCATTAAACTTGTAATGTGTTTTCTTCATTTGGTAGTGTTTTATTATCACGATTTCATATTTCTTTAGGTATTTAAGATACAATTTCATAATTTAACATTTTGATTGGTTGTAATCCATGTATATAATCATTATAACCTATGTTTTGATGTCCTTGTATGATATTTTTATGATGAAAAATATTATTCTATTATCTTGTTAATGATTTCACTTCTAACTAGTAATTTATGGGTTTGGTACCATGTTAGCATGCTATGCAAAGTGATTAATATGTTATTTTATTAAGAAACTTTCATAGTGATAAGTTTTTGTACTAACCATAGAGCATGTTTGATTAAATTGAATTCATAGTTTATAATGGAAAGGTATTGATTACTTAGTTGATCAATGCTTTTAATTAGACCAAGTTCAAGCTAGTGAAGGTTTGGAAAATTAAAGCTATGTATATCTATATTATCTAAAGGCATAATGCATGTTGAATGGTTGAAGTCTTATCATAGACTATGTTTGAAGTTTTGATTGAGGAATGATTAGTTTGTGTTTAATCAAAACATAATATTAAGTTATAATGTTAAAAAGATTATTAACTTGGGCATATTTGAAAATCTAGGGTTGATTGACTTCATTTAGTAGAATAGTTTACTCAGTTAACTTGCCTATTGAGGATTTTTGGGAAAGTTATCATGTCAAAATTTCATAGAATATTTATGAAAAACTAGTGTTTGTTTATGAAAGACTTAGTTTTGTGGAGTTCTTTTGGGGAATTTTGGCATGGAAAATTGGGAAACAGAGGCATAAATGAAACCTGAGGGTTTTAGAGAAGAGGATAGTGGTGAGAATAAATTAGTAGAAAAGGTAATTACTTGAGGTAGGGTTTGTTTAAAATTATTCTTTGGTTATCATTTTTGAATGTAAATTGATATGGTTAATATGCTATTTATTTTTTAAAATGATTTATTTGATATATATATATATATATATATATATACATATACATATACATATACATATAGATATACATATACATATACATATACATATACATATACATATACATATACATATATATATATATATATATATATATATATATATATATATAGTCACACACACACACACACACACACACACACACACACACACACACACACACAAGGAAATACATTTATATGGCTTTGGTGGGTCCAACCCATCCATAGGGCCCCATAGGTAAAAACCCCTAGTTCATTGTGAAAGGTTGTGTAAAATTTGCATTTGGCAATGATGGGTAACTAGGGTTAGCACATTAGTTGTTGTGAAAAGAGCTAGCCACAACGAGCAGTAGAATTGATTGTTTTTGTTTTGTTGTTTGAACCATTCATTATTTTTGATATATTATTAAAGGGTTTAATTTAATGATATTATGCACAAAAATTATACTTATTGTGTTCATTTTAGGTTTGAATTTTAAGGTTCAAGTTTTGAGGAAAATTTTGTTAATTAAGAATTTTATATTATTGATTGAATTTTTGAGACTTTAATGTATTTATATAAAATAAATAGGGCCATTCATAAATTACCATGCGGATGGGATCAACCCATACACATGGCCATGTATGAATGAAACCTAACCCTTCCATTTTAAATGGAAAATGGAATATTTGAGTATACAAATTTGGTGTTGTATATTTTTTTTAACCGGTATAATATATAGTGAACTATGGTTTTGATTAAAGTTGATTAAATGGAAACTTGGGTAGGATTAAATTGATTATGTTCTTCTTCTCATATTAAAATCGATATTTGACTAGATTTTTTCAATTTTAATTATTTGGGGAAGTCTAACGTAATCTATTTGTTAATGTCATTTATTATTTTAATGTTTGGACTATTGAGGTATGGGTATTTTAAAAACAAGTTTAGAATGTGAAATTGGTTGATGCATAAAATTTTAATGGTTTTTATATTTTTAAATATATCAATGACTTCATTTATTTATAATAAACATGCTCTTGTATAAATAAATTTTAAGTTTTCTATATAGTTAGAGGATCGACTAGTATATAATAGTTGAGCATGTAACTCTTATTTGGTTATAAGGAGATATTCAAGTTTTGAATTTATGATTGGAAAAATTAAATCAAACCATATATATATGATTGAGGACTTAAATTTTTTTGAATGGTTTTTTAACTAGATGTTAGGATGGGAGTATAATTATGATTATATGCTTATAAATATTTAGATGTTGATTATTCTATAGTTTTGAAATAATTACTTAAATTGATGATTGAACTCAAATTGAGTAATTCATATATATATATATATATATATATATATATATATATATATATATATATATATATATATATATATATATATATATATATATATATATATATATAAACTAAGGGTCAATGGTGTAATGCATAAAGACCATACTATTTATTTATGTGTGTGTCTGTGTGTTCATGCATGTGTATTTAAAATTATTAAATAAAAATAATATTGAGGCTTATTACTATTAAATATTATACTAGGTTTGTATTTTCTTATAATGGTATTTAATTCATACATGGAATACTTATCTCTTTTGAGTATGATTTATGAATATATACATGTACTATGTTAATATGGATATAATATGAGAATTACATGGAATTAAACTTTGATCTAGCATAATTTTTTCAATTAATTGTATTATATAGTTATTGAATGAATACATAAATTGGTCCCAATGTTATGAATCATGCCAGACAATTACAATGTATAGGAAACTTGACTCAAATAATGCAACACCTAAAATATTTCTGAAATTTTCCCTAGTGTTACAAATTGTGCCATGCAATGACATTGGTATGGGAATAGTTCAACTGAGAATTTAGAATGAAGAAAGGACTATTAATTGGCATAATATATTATAAGGATCTTGTTATATTTTAATACTCTGTTATGAGGCTATACAAGAAATAAGAATTATGTAGGTATAATGATCAGAAATTTATAAATAATCTGATCCAAGTTGAAAGTTAGTTTGTATAGAAAATGATCATTAATTTTAATGGAGAATTAGATGTTGAATACTATTGAGCTTATATTAAATAAATCAACTAGTTTATTTGTAAGGTTGTATATAATGATATTTATTAGTTTATATTAGTTATAAACATGAGATGAAGTGTTTGGTAAATAATGATTTACTTGTATTCTTATGTGTTGTGTTATTTTTATGGAAGTCTATTATTTGAATATGTTGATTTAATTATAGTTTAAATATGATTAAATCTGATATTAATGACTCTAAGCAAGTAAGAGAGATGGATTTATCTACTTATTTAGTGCTACTAATAGGAAGAATGAAGTTATTTGAATGAGTTATGTGTGTGAATTTGATTGATCTTGAGATCAAAAAAAATATATTAAAAATTTGGCCAAAGTAATGTTTATGGTTTGAACATTATCATTTAACCTATTTGATTTAGTTTGCATGTATAACATGATTTCATGTTAAAATGTATTTCTTTAATAAATGTTACATGTGATAGTTATCTTATAGCACATGGGTTTCTAGTTGACTTTCTGGATCTCCATACTATCACTACATGCCCATCCATTAAGGGAGGGCCATTACTTTGTTGGGAGATTATGCAAAGGATCAATGGTGTATGGTTGGTGTGGAAAATAAATTAGATAACACTCTCCCTCCCCTTCCATTAGTCAACCCTAGATGCTTTACTCATATTACTTATAGATATTAATGATTTAATTTAGACTCATATGTTTTGTGGAACATTGTATATTTAATCTGATATTTAGATAGGTAATATTGTATTCATGTACTATTTCATGTTAATTTGAATAGCAGTAATAGTAAGTTATATGTGTGTGTACTTGTTATATTATTTAATCAATAGTGGTTAAATTATTAACTTGGATAATTTAGTATGTTATCATGTTGTATTTGTGAAAATAAATCAACATTTATTATAAAATAATCATAGCTAAATGAATCAAATAATTAACATGATGATTAATAGCATATTTAATTTTAAAGATGCATTTAGTTAAATATCATTAGTGTTGAACTAATTTATTGTGGAATTTTTTAAAATAACCTAATTTTTGTTAACCCTAAGGGGTTTTTACAAATTTTGAGTTCCTATAATCATGCCATGTGGCATAATCTTGTTTCTACCATACTTATGCTTTTGTTTAGCCCATGTGACCTTTTACATTAATCATGAAGCTATTGGATCACCTAAATTTTTATCACCTTAAATGCATACAATCAAACCTATGCTTCAATAAAATATGATTAGATAATATAATGTGTCTCCAAAATTGTCCTAAAATTTATTTTTGAATTTTTATTATCTTTTAGATTTACCCTTGTCATAATTTTAGGGTTTCAAACTCACATGACTTCCTGACTACTTTGTGGGAGTAAATTTAGGCTCATACCATCTTGAACATGAATTTAAATTTGATGACCATCATAGCCTATCAAAATTTAATCCAATAAACTCAACACCCCATGATTATACCATATGTACACTAGATATTACCCGTTCACACTATACTAATTTTGATGCTCTCTAGTACATGTCATCCTATCATGAGATTTAGTTGCAATAAAATAATTGAATTAGTGTTGTATATATATCTTATAACTTGGAATATGTGTGGCCATTTAGATGTGTGTATGTGTACACATGTGTTCGCATGTGTGTATGTTATATATAAGTAACATAAAGACTATGACTACCACTACCCTTGAGAATTAAAATAAATTATGATCATTACTACCCTTAATAACTTAGGAAATATGTAACCTTGTTTTCCTTAGAGACTTAGGGAATTGTTTTTTAATTATAAATATAAATATTAAAGTGATCACTAGGTCATATTAACATAGGTTTCAAATTAAAAAATGTGATTATGTGATACCCAAATGTGACCATTATGATCACCAATAAAAATAAATTATGACCCAATAAATATATGATCCTTGTGAACTCATTGATCCCAAAATGTGACTAATGTGAACTTTAAAAACATATAATGTTAAAAAAACCTCTCAAAAACATCCTAATATTTTTTGAACTAAGAATTTTTCACAATGGTGTATATAATAATTTTCTAGTTCTTTATAGAATTGAGCCATAACCCTTTTTGGTTCTTGCTACCCTACATTATTATGTAACAACCAAAAATCATTTATCAACTTTGGTAAGACATTTACCTATAAATTCACCACAAGTGATGTCTAAAACTAAACCAGGTGCCTATTAAATATAAAAACTACTTGGAATCATTGATTTGCATATAGAGACACCTATGAACTTTATATTTCATGATTCTATCTCATAGTACCACATTATTGGAACATATTACATTATTTAAAGGTTTATAATTGTGATCTCATTAATTTATATTTGTATATGCATTTATGAAAAGGATTGTGATACAAAAGACTTATTACCCTAGTTCTTAGTCTTAAATTGGTCTAATTTACATTTTAAGACCAATAGCTAACAAGAAACATTATTAAATTTATGGATGTAATTTATGGTTCAACTCAAATTCATATCTTATTTATGGTTTATTATAAATAAATATATTTTTAAAAATCTTATCACTTATTCATGAAATTATATATTTGTCTATTTTCAATAATAAATATAATATATTAATGACAAAAAAATTATGTACAACATAAAATATATATGTATGCATGTATACGTGCATGTATGTATGTAAACACAAACACATACTTTATGAATTATTAATCCTTCCTTTTATTGATTCTAAAAATAAAATAACTTTCATTATTTACTAAATTCATAATTAAAAACAAAACATAATACACTTACATAATATAATGATAACTTTACCACATCACATGTTCATTTTCCAAGTTGAGATCAAGAATTCACATCATAAAATACTAATCTAGTTAATTAATATAATATAATATTATCAATATAAATTTCAACCTTAAAATGAATAATAAAATAAATTCATAGCATATATTCTACCTATACTATCATAAGGTTAGAAATATTCATGTGTGTGTGGGTGGGGGGGGGGGGGGGTGGTATCCAACAATACAAATATAGATTTATAGGTATCTAGGACCAATGGTTAAACATTAGATACAAAACCATTACCAAAATATAATTCCATAATCAAAATTTGTAATTATTTATTCAATAATTTAATTCTTTGCAACACAACTAAATATTCACAATGTAATTGAGCCTTCTATTCTTTTTTTATTTACTTGTTTTTTAAATAAATAATTAGTAAACATTAACAAAATTATAATTGAACGACATAAAGTATCAAAGGAATCTATATTATCCAATTAAATATAATGAATTTAGAAATTTTATTTCAATTTAGATTTTCTTAAAAAAAATGGTTCAACTATAGCATCTCAAATCAAATTTGTAAATATCTAATGTAAACATTAATTACACTTTAATTAAAAATGAGTAAATGAAAACATGGATTATCATTTTATTATTTATTAGCTACATACAAAAATTCAATACTTTATATAGAATCAGACTATGTTCAAAATTTAATCCAAAGGAATGAATGTTTAATCATATATTAATTTCCAACCAAGACTTATATCTAATTATCCAAAAATACATACTTCAAACAATTCTCCTTACCTAATAAATGAAAATGCCACACGAATAGAGATTAATAAGTCTTGGCTACATAAATTATGCTAATCATATAATTTTAATAAGATTTTGTGATATAATTATCAAAATATTTATGTTCATTCCAAAAAAGAAAATAGTAAATATTAAATATTGAATTATGTGTTTTCATTTGACTATGAATACTACTTCAGTCTAACTAAAACAATATTTTTAAACATCTCAACTATGTTCAATTCTTTTTATAATCGTAATAAAATATCCATAAATAACATAAGGGAATGTATAATAATTTAAAATTATCTAAAAATTAGAATACATATTTACAAATATGTATACACCATATGAAAAAATAAACACAAATAGGAATTTTTATTTAAAAAACCCAAACCTTCTTGACTATCTTTTGATAATAACCAATCCAAAATGGGACAATATACTCCCAATCATTAGTAGACAATATTTTATCCCTATGCATCCCAATAATCACATTTAGTGTGGTAAAAATCTTGAAACAAGAATACATAAACTATAATAAGAGAGACTAAAGGTTTCCAAGCTTATACTAATCATTCTATGAACCAACTAGTTAATAATTACTTATAGTTACAAGTTTAATTTATTAATTCTAAACCAAAGTTATTTTTCTAACCATAATGTATTTAAAGTTATATAAGGTCATTTAAATACAAATTTATATTTATTAAACCTATTTTAGGTTTTATTAAACTTAGTTATTCTTTCATAAAATGTGATACTTAAAGATTTTTAACCTTTTCCTAGTGATCTTTCAACTATGCCATGTAGGGTCTTAGATCTTACACAAAGATTTTGACAAATTATGATTTTTATTTATTTTTCATTACAAAATTTAGTGAAAACTAACCCTATACTTATTACCTCTACCACAAAGTCTTTAAATAAACTCAATGGTAGAGATGGGTTGTTTACAAACTCAAATTCCTCTGATCATTGAATAATATTTCCTAGTTTAATATGAGATTGTTTTAAATTTAATAAAGGTAAAACCTTGTTATAACTAAAGATAAATAATAAACCTCAATAGGTCTACAAATTACTTATTAAACTCAGGCTATAATTTGTTATAAATGCTTAGCTTAAACTCATTTTCTGAATTCCTTTGTTCAACTTAACACCCAATGCCCATTAGAGTTTATTATTTTTTGGTTCATTTACATGAATAGGGTTTTAAATTAGCTTCACACTACATGTTTATTGATATTAATATTTACAATATAATTAATACATTATTTTTCAATAAAATTTTAAGATTATCTTCACTTAGTAATTTATGTCCAACATATTACACCTAGTGAGTTACCTATGTGAGAATGGTGATAAAAACTAACCATAATCTTCTAAATGAATTCAATCACAAAATTTAAAAAATAATATATTAATATAAATTATATATTATAATTATATTTAACCTCATTTATTTATATAATAAAATAAGAATGAACCTAATGATTTTATAATAGATCTCAGTTGCTTTCCCAACTTAATTATATCAGCACAATGCACTTAAAGACTCCACATGGTCTTTTTTTTCTCCTTTAATGTTCCTCTACATTGTGTTATTTTATATCTCTTACCACTTATTTATTTTATTCTTCTTCCTTTCATTTCAATTCTATGGATTTCGGTAGTTATTCCTTACATGTTTACCATTGCCCTTATACATGGCATCTATTAAATTTTGTATGGGTTTATAATCTCCTTTAATTTCCATTTTCATGTTTCAAAATATGACAAGGTAAAAATGATAAAATTTAATTTCCTTTTGTGTGATCTCTATGTATAATAATCCATAGTTTAAAAATAAAAAATGCACTTGATGTGGTTCTAAAAAAACCCTAACTACTAGTCAACCTAATAATAGGGAATCCTATCTCAACCTTAATTTATGTGTTAGACCTATTATCAAAGGGGATTTAAGGTTAATATTTGACTATGTTTAGGGTTTGGATTAGGTTGATTCTCCTTCCTATTCTATTTCTACAAAATATTTTCATTTTTTATTATGTTGTTTCCTTAGTGGTATTAAAACTTCCTAATTATATTTTACAAGACGTGGTGTCAAGGTGATTGGGATAATATCATAAAATGATAAATGTGAAATATCATTTATGAAGCTTGTTACAAAATTTTAATGTTTATAAAATTTATTAAATTGGTTGGTATAATGTAGAATGAACCCCATTTCTTTTTCAAATTTATTACAACACACTTTCACACACTACTACATAGTGTGAGATTTAATTATAACATTTGATACCAAAATATTCCCATTTTGGTTTTTATTTCACATATTGGCATTTATACCATAAAAAAAGAGTATCATGTGATTATAAATCTTGATGCAATCTTGTTGTCAATTATGACTTACTAATTAATTTAAATTTGTTACACAGGTTAAAATTAATTAAATTATTATTATGACCACACCTTTTTACAATCTGTTTTACTGTTAAAAAATTATTATTATCGTTATCATAAAATAAACTATTGGTTGTTTACTTTAGTTGGATTATATGAAATTAGTACTTGGTGCAGTGGTATTTAAACTGCATGTTTAGTTCTACACTTGGTAATTTTATAGACTCTTATTATAGTTGATACTATTAAAATTCTATAATTATTTATAAATTTTGATATGTTACTATTGATGTAATTTTGTGGTTGCATGTACTATCTTATGAGCTAGGCATATGCTAGTAATGGTACACCTATCATTGAAGAAAATTATCAATAGTTGGACAAGTTCAATAGGTATACTTATTTTTAATTATATTTTCCATCCTTTGGACATCTTAGTTGGTCATTGCTTATGTCATTGTCAAGACATTGGTACTTGTTTCATTTTATTATATGATGTAATTTTATCTTATTGTCACAAGTCATTATTTTTTGTTATTTTGTTTATGGTTGCAATCTTTTATTTTGCGTCCATGACTAACTATAGCAAGTTCCTTCCACACAAAATCCTATTTACTCTTTCACACCTTCATAGATCCTATTAGCCTAATTGGATTAATTACCTAGGACCTACCTTAACCTACCCTTAACACCCTTTGGACTATTCTTAGACCTTATAAAAAACCTTACATTCTTAAGGTGGTGACATGGTTATTTGTGGCTTGTTATATGTGTGATGGAAATAACATTAACATTTCAACATGGTTTAATTTTTTTATTTTAATCAACAAAGGGTCGATGGTATATTATGATTAACTAATTTATGATAATTTATGCTAGATGGTGACATAAACTATCAGCCTTGTTAGCATTAATTATGTTATTTAAATCATTAACTTGCATGTTCATTGGATAGTTTTTTGAGTTGGTGGATTTATCCTTTGATATAGGTCAATTAATAACCATTTCATTCAATGATGATTTTGGTGGGGGTTGCATTGGAGAATGGAGGAAGATTTCTCTCTCGTATCATTCAAAAAATATTGAATGGGTATAGGGTAAGTAGATGGATGGAATGGGAAGTAAAGTGATGGACAAGAAGAGTTGATGGGGTTAGGAAGATTGAAAAGAAAAGAGGAAAATAGTGGACCTTGACTAGTTTTTATGGTGGTCATGGTGGATTTTAGACTCATGGCTTGGAAAGTTAGAGTTTTTGGTTTCTATCTTATTAGATTTTGAGATTTCTCTTTGTGTTTTTAGGTGAGTCATATTTTTTCATAGTTACTTTTATTCTGTTGATAAAAACCAAAAAAACTGAAAAGGTTACATACATATCCATAAGTCTTAGGACTTTTGGATGTATATGTAGACCTTGACAATATTTGATGTGAATCAATATTTAACATTTTGCATATAAACATGCAAAATAAAAATATATACATTATTCTAGGATTATAACATTTGAATCTTGGATTTTGAATATATTTTATTAACTATACTTTTGGAAAAATTCATGGGTTCATAATCTTTTGTTGCCCCTGTAAGGATTATTTATTTAATATTAAAGGATGGTTGGTACATTTCCTACTTTCTTGTGTATGTAATTTTTTTTTGGTATTCCATAAACTTATTTATGAGGGTTTTCATGGCTTCTTTTTGCATATATATATATATATATATATATATATATATATATATATATATATATATATATATATATATATATATATATATATATATATAATGATGTGTTTATGTATAATGGTTGAATTGAATTGTTGGCCATTTTAGCTGACATACTAAGTTTCTACTTCGTTTAAATAGATGAGCAAGGTTCTAAGTGTTGGAATGGGTTAGGTGGCTTACAAGTGATCTCAACATTACAAGTGGAGGGATCTAATTATGTCTTCATGGTTTTGAATAGTTGTAATAATGGGTTTATAAAGAGCCTAAGTTTACATTTTTTCAACTTTTAGCCAAGTGTAGCATTCAAATTTCCTTCTGAGGAAGTGTTCCAAAAAAATCCCACAACAAAAGTACAAATCTTAATTCTTTTGAGAGTTTTTTCACACTTTATTTGTTTAAGTGTTGGAATTATTTCAAGGGTTTTATTATGGGTTTTTTAGCTAAGTTTCCTATATAATTTACCCAAAGGGTTTTTTTCTTTTGAGAAAGTTACCAAGATAAAGTTCTAAGGGTCACTTTTAAAAAGACTACGGATGATTTATTTCAAAATATTTATCCAAGACAAAAGTTCCAAAGGCATATATTTTTTCAAACAAAATGGCCAAAGCAAAAGATAAGGGTTATATATTTTAGGATAATTATTTGAACAATTTTCATGAAGGGTCATTCTATAGGAAAGTGGTCTTATATAGTTTTACCAAAGGGTATTTTCTCAAGAAAATGGTTCAAACTCAAAATATTGAAGGATATTTCTACAAGAAAGTGACCCAAAGTAAAAAATTTGAAAGGTAAGTCTTCAACAAGGTAGACCAAATAGAATATATGAAGGTAACTTTTTAAGAGTTTTGAAGGCCATTTTCAAAGGGAAAAGAGCTATTTTGAAAAGGATGAAGGACATTTCTAAGGGCACAATTCCTTTAAGAAAATTATCCAAGATAATTTTATCAAAGGTAGATTTATTTTATAGCTTCTATTTCAAGGCAGAAAACTAAGGATGATTTCTTTCAGACATTTTATCTAAGATAGAGATCCTAAAGACTTGAATTATTTTAGACATTTTGTCCACAAGAATTTTTTAGGTCAAATATAAGGCAAAAAAAATTATTTAGAGAAAGTGATCAAAACTCAAATCCTAAGAGAATGTTCCAATAAAAGGTTTGAAGGAAATAGCCAATAGGATTTGTGATCTAAACAATTACACAAACATCAATTTCAAACTACAACAAATAACTATTTGATTTCAAAAGGTCCTAAATGACCCCATATATGTAAAATTTAAGCCCCTATAAATAGCCATTTGGATTTGAAAATATAAGGACATTTTCATAGATGTCAATTTTGGGCCTCATAAAATAGATATTTACATTAAAAAAATCATCAAAGGGGTCCCTGACTAAGCATAGGCTTGATAAGTGTCTAAATATTGGGTGCTTGGATCAAATCTAATGACAACTAGGTAAAGATAGGATAATGGACCCATATTAGATCAATGGCTCATGTTTAATCATGGATTCAATATCCACAACATGTGAATAGGTTAAAGAGTTAACAAACCTTGAGTGTAAAGTCATGATCGATAAGTGGTACAAGTGTGTGAGTCATAGTAGAAGATATATAGGTTGTATTTGCTCACATCAGGTAGATCAATATAGTGATATGAGTCAATAAGCCAAGGATTTGAGTTATTTATCGCTATCTAGTAAAACCAAGGAGAGCCCAAATAACTTAGACATAGGTCAAAGGGTTAGTTATCAACTAAGGAAAGAAAGTATGAATGGATCTAAGCTCAGGCAAAATCTAGTTTCATCCAAGAGAAGATATTTTGGGATCAAATGGTATTATTAAGAACCTATAAGTGTAAATAAATAAGATATGGTAGGGGTTCCTCATCTTTAAAACACAATTCATGACTTGGTGAATTATTGATCAAAGTATAGATGGAATATCTCTTTCAAGATATGAGGATCTAATCCTTATAATGAGTAATAAGTGGTAGATGGCATGAAAATGAACACATACACATAGACTTCAACAATAGTCACTAGATATAATTACATGAAAGTGACTCATCTCTCCACTTTAGCACAATCAAAAAACTAGTCATGAGTGGTTTTACATTAAGACAAAGTAAAAAACAACTTTATCTCATCATTACAGCTACCATGGAGCATAATTAAGAGAATAATGTAATGATGCAATGGACTGGAGTGACCTAAATTAATTAGGAAGGGTTTGAGTGAGCTTGATTTGTAGAGGTAGTTGTAATAACTTTTTAAATGGTTTGAGATCATTTGATTCCATTTTGAGAACCAAAAATCCCCCTCTCTTGCTTCTTTCCTTCTATAAATATATCCTTTGAGCTATTATTTTGGATCCCTCAAGTTGGTATGACTAGACTTTTCCAGAATTGTATTCGACACCTCTTGGAGTAGTGAATAGAGTATTTGTGTAGTCATTTGCTAATCTATATTTAGTGTTATATGTTTGATTAATATTCAAATGTGAATTTTATCTTCTTCTTACATGACCAAACTTAACCTAAGTGATAGAAAATTTATTTACATGTCATTTAGTGTGTCTTAGCATTGATCTCTCAAAGATATAATGGATGTCCAAATGTAAGTGTCTTTAACCAAACCTTATTTTCATTTCTCCCTAGTTTGAGTGTATTAAACTAATCTCTATACTAAATAATTTTGCATAGAAACTATAATAATCATTTCATTATCTTCTTTCAAAGTTCATTAGTGTGTTAAGGAGTCTAAGATTAAGAGTGGATCTGATAAATTCCTAGTGCATCACCACATATTAGAATAGTTTTTAATTTATGAAAACGTATTAAATATTTTCACCCTAACCAATTTTTTTTAGGTTTTAGAAGTAAAGGCCAAAATTATAAAATTTGAGGAGATAGCCTGATAAAAAATCCTAGAGGTCTAGTCTAGTTATAGCCATCCCACACCCTTAAACAATTCCCATGTTAGTCCAGGTATGGGTAAAACTTAAATGAATATAACCTCTATTAGGGTGCTATTTTGATAGATAAAAGTTTTAGCATGCTTGATGGGACATCTAATTTTTCATATCTGAGTATAGTATCAAATTTTAGAGTTTCATTTCTAGATTTGCAAATTTTCATGCCCCCCAGAGTTATCACAAGATCTCTGTAAAAGGGAATGAGAGATTTCTCTAAGCTACCTTTCCAATAAAAAAATAGGAGTAAAGCCTCTCAGTCAAAGCCAATACCTACCCCTCTTATTCCACCTATTATTGCCCAAAATCTTTTGGTTCAATCCAATATTGTTCAGCCAAACACTATTATAAACCCCATAGCTCAAATGGTTATTCCTAGAAGGTAAGCCTTTATGACATTAAATGGTGGTAGTCTTCTAAATGTTACTCAATGGGATGATATTATACTATAATGTTTTAAGGTTCTTACCTAATATATAGGAAAAACTCTAGTTACTCCTATAGACCATATTATAGATATTACTAACCTTTGTTTAGTACATCATGTGACTCAATAAAATGTAGCAATGAGGTTATTAGCAACTTCTTTTAAGGATAAAACACTACAATGGTACAAATATTGGCCCCTCCATCAACTAATAGCTAGGATGATTTTGGAAAGGTCATGTGCAAGCACTTTGAGGACAAGAGTGATCATCTTTCACTTGTGGATTAGATTACAACAATCAAGAGATTCAACGATGATTTCATGGTGGATTTTAACTATTGATTTTAGAAGACCTAGGATAGAATTCTTATAATGATCAAACCTATGCCCAACTATGGATTTTTTTACTATTTAAAGGATCTCAATTTAAATGTAGATGTAATGATTCAATCCATGGGAAGGAACACCTTACTTAGAGCTTTTTGAGTAGCAATTACGGATAAAAACTACCTTATACAAGTAAGCAAATTGGCTCCAAGGCCACCAATGCCTCTCTTTCTAGAGATACATCATCCTACCCTAAATATTTCTCTAGTTATAGATTCAAAAACTTTTTATCAAATATAAGGTGAGAAGACTAACAAATTGGGGAATATAGAGATTCTTCTCAGAGCCATGAACAATAATTTGGTTATAATGGAGAGGCAACAAGCTCCACCATATAGGCCATGCCAAAATAGTAATAATTTTTTTTAGTACAATAGGCCACCCTATCAATCCAATCAAAAAAGAAAAGGACAAAATCCTCAATTAAGGTAGTAAAATCTTAATGCTCCAAGTAATTCTAGAGCTGTTGTGTGAACTTAGAACAACTATGCTCAGGAAGGTCAATGGCAGTCAAAGGGATAGTCCAATGAGATGGTGATGGCCCCTACTAGAGACATGTATCAAGACCCTATTTAATAGCATGCTCCTTTGTTTCAAGGTCATGATATTATTCCTCCTACACTATAATCCCCTAAATGAGTCGAGATAACATGCCTAGCATGTCATTATTATAAGATCAAAGCCAATAACAAGGTAGCATGGGTAGAGCACCAAATGATAACACATGCATGAATTTTCAAGAAGGGGAATATGTATTTGAGCATGTAGTAGCTAATATGGGACAAGCTTCACAAAGGAAAAATGAACCAATAACATCTCAAATAAGGGCTAAGAAGAGGATGTTGGAGGAAAACTTGGGTCAATCTAGGGTATATTCATCCTCTCCATAGACTAGTCAACAACCTACTTCTTCAGATGTAACTGATAAAACTCTTGAAAATCAATAAGTGACCAAACCTCATGGATAATAGTAGAGGTTCCCCTTTATTCATCATGTTACTCAAATTACAAGTAATGTATCCACTTCCAAGGTGAAATCCAAAGGTACTAATATTAATTTTAATATTACAAATCATTTGAATAAGGCTAATGTAACTATGTCCATGTATGATGCAAGAGCTCTCCAAGCTTTCTCATGTGGAAAACGTTTCTGATAAAGTGAATACTATTTTCATCAATTATAGTTAGCTTAACCAAGCCGTTAGCCAAGTTCTCAATCGAGTTCTGAGCATAAGTCAATCTTAAAATGTTGTTCATCCTTCTAAGGTTGTTAAGCCTCACCCAATTTATTTGTCAATCATCATAGGGGATTGTTTAGTACATAATTGCATGATAGACTTAGGTTCTTCAACCTCAATAATGCCTAAAGCAATAAAAGATAAGCTTAGGCTCAAATATGTGCCTAAAAAGGGTGTTCTTTTATTTGATGGCTCCCCCACTAAGATAGTAGGAATTTTGAAATATTTGCACATTACATTAGTTGTCTATCTAAATTTTATCATTAATCATGATTTAATGGTGGTAGAACTACCTCCTTATTTTTCCTATGCTTGTCTAAGGACTTTACTACCGAGATTGGGGGATATTTGTCATCTGATTGGTCATATATGGTTTTTAGAAAAAGATATGAAACCAAAGTCACTAGAGTCATATAGAATGTCTAAATTGGTATTTTGAGTGTGGCTTGTGACACCCAATCCATTAGTCCTTCTTATATGCTCTTGTGACCCTTCTAGAAACCTTTTCACTCTTTTTCAGTCATCCATAGCCTTCTAAATGGTCATTCCACATTAGCCAGGCTACTTTTCCCAAGCCAATTATATCCCCCTATGTCCCAAGTTTGTATGATATGATTGTTATACCTAGAATATAACACCAAACCTTAAGGTGTCCCATTTTTTGTGTTTATGTCCCTTTGTAATTTGAGCCCAAACAATCATTTTCATTTGATTCTCATCCTTCATTATGTCAGCCTAGCATGAATAAATTTGACCTATGACTAATTTTTCCCTATAAAATCTCATCCAAATTTCATTTACAAGGGGAGGTGACAAAATTTTACAAAGCAAGCAAGAATACAAGCAAACTACTATGGTAAATTTGCCTATTTTCTACATATAGTCACCCAACATAGTTGTAAACATATTCAAACTCTCATACCAATCCATAGCTACCTAAACCACTATTAATTTGGCATATTTTAATCTACATCACACTATTTCATAAATCACATTAAGTGGGATAACTACATATGGCTTGATCCCTCTTCGAAGTATTGGTATATAGGTAATGTGCCCACACAAGGGGTGTAAATCACATGTTTAGTACATCTTACACACAATAACCCCCTATTTTCAAGTGATTAAAATATAATTTATCAAGGATGATGGAGGGTTAGGGTTTGAATATTAAATCATCTCTACATTGAGCTCCATCAACATTCAACACTCAATATTTCACAAGAAGACTCACATAGGAACAACACAAAGAACCCAAGAAATTTAGGCCTCTATGACTAGTTTGGACAAAAGTGGTAGGAATGGACAATAACATCAAACCCAAAAGTGTCTTGTTTTAATTGATCCTATCCTTTCATTGAACAAAATATATATTCTAATTTGTGACACTATCCCATTCCTGCATAGCTAGTTTCAGACCATGTACCATCCATCTTAGTCTATTTCAAGACAAGTTATATTTTATCCTTATTTAATGTTATTTTTAGAAAGGTAAAAAAGATAGATAAATTATAAAAATTAGGACTATAATTATTTATTTATTAATCTAGACCCTTAACTAAAATATTAAAAAAATCCATTATTTCTAAATAGTTAAATCATTTGGTGAACCCAACTTACTTCATTTGCGCACAAAAACCTTATAAACTCTAGGGAAAATTCCTTGTTGATTTTTCCAATATTTTTTTGATTTTTCCTACATATTTAAATAAAAAATTCCATTTAATTTTCTTACCTTATTAATTTTAAAAATAATTTATTTCAAACCCTATTTGAATTTACTAGGTCTCTTTGCTTCTTGAGGTATCACCTTACATGTTTGGCAGATTCGTATCCTTTTTAAGCATATTTCAATTCACCAATTAGATTATATTTATTTAAATTATCTTTATTTTTTCAATTTTTTTCCTTATACCATCTAATCTCCTTGCATCTTTTCCTTTGAGATGAAGTGCAAGACTTAGTGGCAACCCTCCTGAATTCACCCAAATTCCTCTGACCTCTCCATATACCATGGATAAACAACCATCTATGCTTCCTGCTATAGATCCTACACATCTAGATTACACTAATTTCTTCCTTCACTAATTTATAGGATCTTTACATGAGTTAATAATATTCAAAATTTTCTCTTCCTTCACTAAGTTATGTCATACATTAAAGGAAAGGTAAGTCAAACTAATTTCAATGGGTAAACTCAATTACACAAGCATATAAAAAATAATAAACAACATTAATAGTAAATTCCCATATAAAGTAAAGGTTAATGATAAAAAAAGGTCAAAATTAAGCTATATTTAATGCAACTTTTAGGCCCCCTTAGTGAGTGGTTTTATAATCACCTCCTCAGCAAACCTTTACCAATATACCACTATCTCCAGCCATAGTATTACAATAGTGATTGGAATGAAATATCATATCTCTCCATCTTATTTAGGAATTTGATAAAGTGAAGCCTCTTTCATGTGGATATGATCAGGATGCATTTTTTGACTTTCACAAGGTTCCAAGCCACACTACAGACATATGCATCAGTTTGAAACACAAGATATAAGACTTGATAGATGGAAACCTTATTAATCTTAGTATTCTAGTTGGCACTCTAGTTGAGCTTCCTTAGGCAAAGCAAACATATGAAAAGGATCTAAAAATTTTCTTGGATACTTTCACATAGTATTCTATACAAGATACAAGGGATACATCAAGTGTTCACCATGCATATCATGCACATCCTCTACAAACTACATATCAGGCACCTTCAGTTGAGTCACATATTTTGAGCAACATGATTTTTGTGTATAATTCCAAAGTTATATCTAGACCTTTGATCTACTTTTCAAAGAAAGAGATAGTTCAGGATAATTTATATTACCATGCATTCTTTATTAGAGCCCACATTGATTGGCATCCCATTCATAGTGTTCTCATAAATAATAGATCCAATGTGAACATGTGCACTATGACATTAATACAACATTTGGGATATTCAAAGTAGGATATTACCCCAATAAACATAATTATAAATGAATTTAGTAGGCACATATAAAGTTTATTGGGTGATATTTTACTTCCTCTATAGGTTAGACCTACACATGTGGCCACACCATTCACTATTATTCCTAGTGTAGGAGTATTCAATATGTTTCTTGGTCGACTATGGATTAAATTTTATTGATAAGTACCTTATATATTTCAAAATTGCATGAAATTCATTCATGATAATTAGGTTTTATAATTGGTGGGGTTCTATATGAGTTAACACTCCCCACATTAGAGCCATCTCTTACTTTGTAGTTACTAGTTTCAGCTCTTCTACTAGTTATAGTTCTTCCTCTCATTGAGATTCAGACATAGTCAAGGCCTCTCTTGATATCATAGAGAGTTTATACACTTTTATAAAAGCCTCTCTTAGATCAACCACTACATCAGTGATAGTTTTAGGACTCTAGATAGTTTCCAGCTATAACATTCACATCTAGGGTAGTATCATTGAGATCTCATGCCTCTACACATAGATCACATTTTTAAAAGAGATTTTTATACTACCAAATGGGTCCATAAGATCCCCATAGTTACATCCACTTCTTAGATTTATAAGGGGACCCCATAGTCAGTTTCCACTTCAAATATTTCAAAGCATTTATAGCATACAAGCTCTCAGATTCACAGTCTCAACCCTTCTATCATGCTTCATGATCATGCATGTTCCCTCTCTTTGATACAAGACACTATGATAGGGAGTCTATCATGAGACTCATCAATTAGTATCATTTCTTCTCAACCTTTTTTATACATATCTTATTTTAAATTACTTGTACATAGTTTCCTCATGATTGATTTTACATAGCTTATTTCAAAAATACCAAAAAAATTAGAAAATTTAAAAATACAAAAACATCCAAATAAATAAAAAAACCAAAAACATTTTAATTGTATGCATTATCCTTACTTTACATTTTTACTAGTATGCTAGACTTACATTTTATTTTTCTATGTTATTATATGTTGATATATCTACATTACTATGCTTCACTTGATCTTCTTTGAGTGTGTGCAGTGACACAAAAATATTTGATTACTTCACTCTACCCATTGAGGGGGCATCCTACTTCTACATTAGAGACATACACCAATTTATATACCCACTTGAGGCATCTTCTATAGGACTACACCATCTAGGTTATGTCCTTACATTACACACTCTAGTTATCATGATGTTGTACATTAATTACTATCTTATATAGATTATTCTATCGACACTCATTAGTATATAAAACTTGTGTATTTCTTAACATTTACCTAGTCTTGTACTCCATTTTTTACATACTTTCACTTCTTTCTTTGATTATTTAGATGTATTTGTATTTCCACAATTTACATGCCTTCCTTTCTTTGTTTACATAGTTAAATGTGATTGAATTTCTTGTTTTATCTCTTATTTGTGCCTTAGGACATTTTCCAATATCCTTTATTTCTATTTTTGTGTGTGTGTTAGGACATTTGCCAATGTCCTTTGATTGTACTCATTTATGTGCATGTGGCCCTAGTACCCATCTTGTTTGTTTTTAATTATATGTGTATGTGGCATTGGAACATGATTTATATGATTGATTTCCTAGTTTTAGTGCCATGTTCCCATGTCCCTTGTTTGTTTGGGCCCTTTTCCTCTTTTGTATATTCTTATTTCTTAACTTGTGTGCTTGTTTGCTTGTTTATTTCTCAATTGTT
Source organism: Torreya grandis (assembly GCA_037957365.1). Lineage (NCBI taxonomy): Eukaryota > Viridiplantae > Streptophyta > Pinopsida > Cupressales > Taxaceae > Torreya > Torreya grandis. Next base: position 399,566 of record JARHVA010007692.1, on the reverse strand, counting down.
TGTAATGCCATGATCCACATCATTCATTCTATTTCTTTCTTAGATGTCATGATTAAAATCATGCTCCATCCATCCTTTACAACTAAAAATTAACCAGATTTCCAATTTTAGTTCAATATAATTCACATGCTATCACATTATTACATTTATCTAGGCATACCCCTATTGATCTAACAAATTCCAATATAAATTATGTTATATATTTAGATATATTTTTTATTATCATTTATATATATATCATATATTTAATATCATAACACACTTTTAAGGCTCTTTATTTTAAGGGAACTCATTATAGGGTATTCATTCCTACCCTCAGAATAGGGACAATAATCAGGGGTTTTGACATAGAGAGCAAAGCCCTTTATTGATCAAAAATCAGTTTTTAGAACACCCAAAACATCATTCAAAACCCAAAACAAGTAGAATAGACTAGAAACATAGTGATGAATATAGAATAGTAATAAAAAACAATAAAGGACAAGAGTGCCATACTTGGACTACAACATTGGACATTAAAGTGTCATGTTTTCATTACTCATATCCAAACAACAAGAAAACTAGATTTTATAGAAATAGATAAAAAGGTAAGTTCAATTATAGTTTTTTAAATAATAGTTTAATTCAGATTCAAAAATTTCAATACATTTTTTCTCAGAGAATCTAGATATAGGGGCATCATGCATGGTATGATGGCCCTCACTTCTAGTTTTAGATTGAGTAGTTATTGTAACTTCTAGATCAGAATCCTATTATAGACACCAATGATTGGGGTTAATTTAAATATCACATTTGCCTTATTTTATTTCAATTTCATTATATTGCCTAATTATTTTTAGTATTTATGTTCCTTACTCCATTTGCAAGTGGTTGGCATCATTTTAGAGTGGCTTTCATATAAGCCTAGTTCCTAGTTTTAGAGTGGCTTTCATATAAGCCTAATCTCCACCTTTAAGAGTGTCCAAAATTGCCATAGTTATTATTACACATTTATCTATCCATTTTACATTATTATATTATAGATTATTCATGGGATTCAAGATCCATCTCATAAGATACACATTATTACTAGTATCAGTTCATATCTTCACTTAATGGGAAACGATGGAGCTAAAGGACTAGATAGCCTTTATATTTTTGAGACACATAATTAGAGGGATTGGAAACATATTCCAAAAACCAATTAAAACATGTATGATCACATAGCTTCACTTAGTGGGTAATGATGGAGCCAAAGGGCTAGCTTTTGTATTATTGAGCCACCCTTGGGGAATTGAGCACTCATGTCCATTCATGATATTACTCTTGGTTCAACACATACCTAGCATCATAATAGGTTTTTTATTGGTTCACATACCAAATGAGGTGTATTCAATCATTTATCTTCCTCTCTCTTTTACCTATCCTTTGTACATTCTTATTTTAGATATAGTGTGTCTAGTAAGAACTGATCTACTCTTTATTTTCTCCTATATATTTACACTGCATGATGTGATCTCTCTCTACACACTCAGAATCACACATATTCATGAACTTCACCTTTAAAAATAAGATTAGGTATGATTTATACTTTTCCATTATCCTAGTATTTCACTTTGCTACATCACTAGAACAAAAGGGGGGTAAATATAGTCATATAAAATGTCCAAATTGGTAGTTTGAGTGTGGTTTGTGACACCCAATCCATTAGTCATTCTTGTATGCTCTTGTGACCCTTATAGACACCTTTTATCTATTTTATGTTCATTTTTAACCTTCTAAATACTCATTCCACCTTAGCCAGGCTACTTCTCCTAGGCCAATTTTATCCCCCTAGGTCTTGAGCTTATAGGACAAGAGTGCCACACCTAGAATTTAGCACTAGACCCTAGGGTGTCCTATTTTTGGGGCTCCTATCCCTTTTTAATTTGAGCCCAAATAGTCATTTTCATATGATTCATACACTTTATTATGTTAGCCTAGTGTAAATACATATGACCCATGACCAACTATTCCCTATAAAATCCCATCCAAGGTTCATTTATAAGGGGAAGTGACAAAATATTACAAATCAAGAAAGAATACAAGAAAAATACTAAGGTAAATTTCCCTATTCTCTACATATAATCACCCAACATAACTACAAACATATTCAAACTCTCATACCAGTCCCTAGCCACCTCAAACACTCTCAATTTAGCATTTTTGCATCCACATCACACTATTGAACAAAACACACTAAGTGGGAGAACTACATATTGATTGATCCCTCTTCAGAGTATTGGTATATAGGTAATGTGCCCACACAAGGGATGTGACTCACATGTTTAGTTCATCTTACACACACTAACCCATATATTAGCCATCTTAGCTTGTTTCAAGATAAGTTATATTTTCTCCTTATTTATTACTATTTTTAGAAAAGTAAAAAAGATAGATAAATTATACAAATTAGGATTGTAATTATTTCAATATTATTTACTAGTTTATTAATCTAATACTTTAACTAAAATAGGAATAAAACTCCATTATTCCTAAAATAGTTAAATAAATCACCATAAGATTTGAGCCTATCTCTGAGTTCCACCTAGAACCTTATATGCCTAATCTTGTCAATACCAACTATACCATAGTTGAAGAGGTTAAAGAGGTTAATTAACAAGAACCCCATGATGATATTGAAATCATCTTAGATATGTACTTAGATGAATGGGTAGTTGAGAGTCATTGATTTGATCCATTTATCAACATTGAAGAGACATAATTAGAAGTGTATTAGACGCATGAGGAAGGTTTTGTTATCCCTTGCTTGACTAACACTACTCAAGATGAGGATGATATATGGACATTGTTATTTGATGGCTAAAGGTCAAATAATGGAAGTGGAGTGGGAACCATTTATCCCTCATGTCAAAAGTAACATTCTACTACAAGACTTCAATTCAGTTGTACCTCAAATATAGTTGAATATGAAGATCTTTTGCATGGTTTTCATGAAGAAATAAAGAGAGGTGACATGCTCCTTAAATTCAAGGGTGATAGTGAAATTGTATTTCAACAAGTCAGAGGCCTAATTTCAGCCAAGAGTCACTATTTGAAATCATATAAGCACCATGTATCTGACCTCATGGAGGATTTATTGGCATTTGATATCCAATCCATGCCAAGAGAAGTAAACTAGCATGTAGATAGGATTACTGTGATTGGTGTTTAATATGAGATAGTAGGAGTCAAAGGAAACCCATTCCAGGATAAGGTCAAGGTTATATGTAGACTAAATATACATGACAATGAGGTGAGTTGGCAATTCTTTGACAATGATGATCAAATCATATGTTTTCTAATGCAAGAGGTATAAATCTACCATAAGAACCAAGACAGGTTACAAAATGAATATGATGACCAAATACTATAGTTAAGATCTAATAAGCTTCTTAAATGGATTATGACATTAAAAATAATATTAAATAAATATTACAAAGTAAGAAAATGAAAAACATGCATCTCAACTAAGGAAGAACACTATGAAAAGATAGAGATATTTAAGGGCAAGCGATTGAAGCTAGGAAAGGTAAATATAGCAGATGAAAGAGATAAATTTGTTTCTTTGTGCCAATAATTTTTTAATATTTTTTTTTGGTAGTACAAATACTTGAAAGGGTGACCCCAAACTTTCACAACACACCATTGAACTAGAAAGCAATGCCAAGTCAGTTAGGTAGAAATAGAGGCCTATCAACCCAAGGGTGGATGACCTCATGAGAAGAGAACTATATTAATTGATCAAATCTAGGATAATATATCTAATTAATCATTCCTCTTGAGTGGAAAACTTTGTGCCAGTGCGAAAAAAATGGAGAGATTCATTTATGTGTTGACTTTATGGACCTCAATAAGGTGTCCCTAAAGGATCATTACCCACTGCCCTCTATGGATCAAATTATACAAAAGGTAGTAGGCTCTCAAATTTTATCATTAATTGATGTCTATTATATCTACAATCATATCATGGTCAAAGAAGAAGATAGGAATAGTACTACCTTCACTATAAAATGGGGAACATATGCATATTATAAAATGCCTTTTGGACTCTCTAATGTTAGAGCCACCTTATAAAGAGTAATGGATGTTTATTTTCATGGTCTTTTAAATGACATGATTTTATTTTACCTTGATTATATAACAATTTTTTCTAAGAATATTGATGAACATATAATGCACTTAAGAGCTACTTGTGATAAATGCAAATAATTTGGAGTTTCTTTAAATCCAAAGAAATGCATTTTTTTAGTACATGAAGGAAGACTTTTTTGAAATGTGGTGTCCAAATATGGTCTTTCCATTTATATAGAGAGGATACAATAAATCATATCTAAACATAAAAAATGATTGTATTTCTTCTTAGACATGATCAACTTCATTATGAGGTACGTTCCAGGCTTTGCAAAGATGGTCAAGCCTCTCACTCATATGTTAAGAAAAGGAAAATATTTTTCATGAATAAGAGAAGCTTTATGGCCATCAAGGAGGCCATATCTCATTCCCCCACTCTTTTAAATCTAGATTTTAATATGGAATTCTATTTTTATTCCTTATTTACATTAGATTCAATTTCAACTATGCTTATATAGTAGAATGGTCAAGGTCTAGAGAAACCCATTAATTTCATTAGCCAAGCTTTGGAAGGTTATGAAGAAAGATATAATTTTTTGAAAAACATGTGCTTGCTATTGTAATAAGTTTTAAGAAATTTTGAAATCTAGTTTCAAAGAGTAAGATTATAGTAATTGTGGCTTATCCAAGTGTGAAGGATTTTATCCTTAATAATGACTTAAATGAAAAAATATCTGGATGGGCAACTAAGTGTATGGAGTACAACATTTAAGTTAGTATCAAAAATCTAGTCCAAATAAAGGGGTTATTTTAACATATTTTAAAATACATGAGAGAAGAAAAGGAGATAGTTCTGATAACTCAAGACACTCAACAAGAAGATGAAGCTACTCTTCCATCTAACTAGACATAGGATATTGCTAGATTTCTCTAAATAGGAGTGTCCAATGAGTTTCAATGCATCCTAACGAAGACACTTTAGGATTTAATCATTTCCATAAATCCAAATATATGGAGTGTTATTCAAAAATGACATTGGAGGTATGCTCTAAAGATGTATTAAAACTAACCAATTTTATAATTTTCTCAAGCAATTTCATGATAGTCCTCAAAGAGGCCATTTTGTAGCCAATACCAGAGCCCTAAAAATAATTAGAGATGGTTAATTTTGGCCTAATTTATTTTTAGATGCACATGCATTGGTAAGGAAGTGTTCAAAATGTGCAATGTTTACAAGGAAATAGAAACTAGTTATTATGTCACTGAAGCCTATTCAAGTTGAACAACCTTTCATATAATGTGGTTTAGAATTTATTGGCATGATTAATCATCCATCCAATGCTATATATAAGTGGGTTTTTATATCTATATACTAATTCACTAGATGGGTGGAATAAGCTCCCTTGAAGGAATCAAATGATAAATTTGTACTTGAGTTATATGAGAGCCTAATCACCCATTGTAGATCACCTTCCACCATAATATCAAACAATGGTTTATCATTTATAATTATGAAGGTATGTGAATTTTATCTTTATTAGATTATATATTTGACATATTCATATAATTATTATCCATAGGGTAATGGACTAGATGATTCCACTAATAAGACCATGATTCAGATCATTAAGAGAATAACGGAAGATAATCAAAGATCCTAACACACAAAGTTGAAGACTACCTTATGGGATGATAGGATAACCCCAAATAATTACATTAGTAACTAACATTATATTTTATTCTATGGAAGAGAATAAATGCTACCAATTTCATTGAATCTTTTAGCTTTGTAGCTTGCACACTAACTAGAGCTTCTAAAAAGTGATACAATAGAGGTTAGAATGAATGAACTTAAAGAAATAGAGGAAAGAAAGGATGATGACATGCATATAATGTGGTATAAATAACATAAATTCAAAATTAATTTTGATAAAATAGATTCATTGAATACATTCCATGAAGGTGTCATAGTCCTCAAATGGGATGAGGATCGTGAAAAACCAAGAAAACACTCCAAGTTTGATAGCCTTTAGAGTGGACCCTATGTCATCACAAGTTGAAAAGAGATAAATGCCTTTGAGATTGATATATTTAATGGAGATATCCTTCCAATCCCTATTAATGGTAGGTATCTCAAGTTATGTTACTAGTTTCATATCTTACCCCTTGTACACTAGTACATAGGTATGTTCTTTTCCTCCAAGTAATTTTGCACATTATTGTTTTTAGTTGTTATTTTTGTATTTTAGGTTGTTTATTTATATTTTATTAATTTATTATTGTTTTTCCTCCCCATTAATCCAAATGTGTAACCAAAAGTCAGATTGTAAGTAACATTTCATAAGAAAGTTTGATCAATGTCTAGGTGCCATGACCAACAAGTTGATCAAGCTAGCTGAGTCATCAAAAATGTTGGCCATTTTGGCCCACATACCAAAATTTCACCAAGTTTAAATAGATGATTATGGTAAAAAATTTTGAATTAGATTAGGTGGCTTAGAATCAGGCTCAATATTGCAAGTGGAGGGATCCAAGTAGGTTTTCATTGTGCTAAAAAATTATAGGAATGGGTCCAAAAAGAGTGTACGATTACACTTTTTCAAATTTTGGCCAAGTTTAGCATTTAGATTTAATTTAGATGAAATTTTCCACACAAATCCCATAACAAAAATAAAAGGCTTAATTATTTTGTGAGTTTTTTCACACTTTATTTGGCTGTGTTGTAATTCTTTCAGGGGTTTTGTTTCAAGTTTTTTAGCTAAGTGTCCTATGTAATTTCCCTGAAGGGTCTTTTTCTTTCAGGAAAGTGACCAAAAAAAATTTATAAAGGGCACTTTTAAAAATAATAAGGATGATTTATTTCAAAAAAAAAATTCCAAGAAAAAGGTTCCAAAGGCATGAATTCTATTAGATAAAATGTCTGAAGCAAATGACAAGGGTTATTTCTTTCAATAAAATTATCTAGATAATTTTCCTAAAGGGTCACTCTATAGGAAAGTGGTTTGATACAATTTTAATGAAGAGTCTTTTACTTCACCAAAAGGTCTAGTGAAATCTTCTTGAAGGGTCTTTTATCAAGAAAATGGTTCAAAATCAAAATCTCAAAGGATATTTCTATAAGAAAGTGGCCCAAAGTAGAGATTTTGAAGGGTAAGTCTTCAAAAAGGTGGACCAAATAGAATATCTAAAGGTAAATTTTAAAGATTTATGAAGGGAATTTTTAAATTTTAAAGGACTTTTGAAAAGGTTGAAGGACATTTCTAAGGGAACAATTCCTCTGGGAAAATTATCCATGACAATTTTCTTGAACATAGATTTCTTTTGGAGCTTATATTTCAAGGTAGAAGACTAAAGATAATTTATTTTTGACATTTTATCCAAGACAAAGATATTGAAGACTTGAATTATTTTATAAATTTTATCTACAAGAATTTTTTAGTGCAAACATAAGGCAAAAAAAATTCTTTAGAGAAAGTGCCCAAGACACAAAGCTCAAAATAATTATCTATCAAAAGGTCTAAAGAAAATAGCCTATGGGATTTATGATCTAGAGAGTTATGAAAATTTCAATTTTAGGCTACAAAAAATAGCCATTTTATTTCATAAATTCCTATATGGCACTACACACATCAAATTCAAGCCCCTAAAAATAGCCATTTGGATTTGAAAATCTAAGGATGTTCACATAGATGTCAAGTTTGGGCCATCAAGAAATAGTTATTTGCATTCAAAAAATCATTAATGGGGTCCTATATGAGTGTAGGATTGACAAGTGTCCAAATCTTGGGAACTCAGGTCAAATCTAATGAAAATTGGGTAAAGATAGGATAATAGACCCAAATTAGATCATTGGCTCATTTTTAGTCATAGATTCAAGATTAATGACATGTGAACAAGTCAAGGAGTTAATAAGCCCTAATTGTTAATTCATGATTAAAATATGGCACAAGTTCATGAGTCTTTCTAAAATATATATGGGTCATGTTTGTTCACATCAAGAAAATCAATCGAGTGAGATGAGTCAAGAAGTCAAGGATCTGAGTTAGTTCTTGATGTCTAATCAAACCAAGGAGAGCCCAAATGACTTAGACAAAGGTCTAAGGGTCAATTCTCAACCAAGGCAAGCAAATATGAATGTATCTAAGCTCAACCATGATATAGTTAAGGCCAAGAGTTGATATTTAAAGATTAGATGGTGACATTATGAGAATATATGGGTAGATAAATGAGATATGGTAGGGGATCCTCATATTTCAAACACAAGTCATAACATGACAAAACACCAATCAAAGTATAGATGGTGTGGCTCTTTCAATATATGAGGATCTGATCCTCATAATGAGTAAAAATTGGTAGATGGCATGAAAATGAAGGTAGACACGTAGACTTCAATGGTAATCACTAGAGATAACTACATGAAAGTGACTCCTCTCTCCACTTTAACACACATCAACAAACAAGTCATGAGTGGTTTCACATCAAGACAAATTAAAATAATACATGATCCCACTATTGAAAATACCATGGAGCCTTAAAGAGATAATAATTTAATGATGTAATGGACTAGAGTTACCTAGATTAATTAGGAAGGGTTTGAGTGAGTTTGATTTATGGAGGCAATTTTAACAACTTTTCAAATGGTTTGAGCTCATTTGATTCCCTTTTGAGCACTAAAACTCCCCTTCTTTCTTCCTTCCTTCTATAAATATAGCCTTCTAGCTATTGTTTTGGATCCCTCAAGATGGTATGATTAGATTCTATCAAAATCATATTTGACACCTCTTGGAGTAGTGAATAGAGTATTTATGTAGTCATTTGCTAATATGTATTTAGTGTTATGTGTTTGTTTAATATGAAAATGTGAATTTTATCTTCCTCTTCCCTGACCAAAATCAACCTAGGTTATAGAAAATTTCTTTACAGGTCATATAGTGTGTCTTATCATTGATCTCTCAAAGATACAATGAACATCCAAATCTAAGTATCTTTAACCAAACCTAATTTTCATTGTACCCTGGTATGAGAGTATCAAATTGATGTCTATACAAAATATTTTTGCATATAAACTATAGTAATCATTACATTAGCTTCTTTCATAGTTCATTAGTGTGTTAAGGAGTCCAAGATTAAGAGTGGATTTGATAAACTCTTGGTCCATCACCACATATTGGAATGTTTTAATTAATGAAAATGTATAAACTCTTTTCACCCCAACCAATTTATTTTAGGTTTTAGAAGCAAAGGTCAAAATTATAAAATCTGAGGAGGTAACCTCATAAATAATCCTAGAGGTTTGGTCTAGTTATAGGCATCCCATAGACTTAGACCACTCCCATGTTAGTCTAGGTATGGGTCAGACTTGAATGAATCTCACCCTTCTTAGGGTGCTATCTGGATAGTTAACAGGTATTGGCTAGTTAAATCCATGTGTGTATATCATTATGTGGAATAAAGGAGTTAACTTCTTGTTGGGGTTCTTGATTTTTATAAAAATCTATTATTTTATTTCTTGTTTTCATGCAAAGATCTAGATGGTCAGTTTGGTTTTCAAGATTTTGATTGTGTTTCCTATTATGAAGTATAGAATGAGTTTTGACTTGGGGTTTCAATAATATGGGTCAGTGGAATTTCGGTGTGTTATACATGATGATTTTGAGTTATTTATGAAGTGAGACTATGTTTATCCTTGTTTCATTTGAACCACTTGATGTTATAAAAAGATATTTAAATGGGTCTCAGCCATGGTATATTTGACTGTGTATTCATATCTTATTGCTTTGATTGTAATAAATTTATGTTTGATTATTTTTGGATCATGGAAGTGTTATTTTAGTAGGGTTTCTATATTGACGCAATTCTAAAATGTCTTTTCTATTGGATTATTAAGTTACTGAAGTCATCACAGGGTTTTTGGTTATGTTTAATATTTTATAAAATATTTTGTTATCCACTTGCTTTATGTTCTTAAATACCACATTGCATTATCCTAATCTTAATCTATGTCTTTCTTTGACTACATGGTATATAATCATGACATGATTCTTTAAGATATAGTCAACTAGGAACTATGTTATATTCTGGCTATATTTATGTATTGGCTTTCATAAGTTAGATTAGGTTTTAATATCATCGACTGCATTATAAAATATAATGTGCCTAAGGTACTGTACTTTTTTTTAAAGAAGGCACACTTTGATAACATCCCAAAAATCTTATGTTTTCACAATTGTTATAGAACCAACTTCAAATATTCTAGATGTTCCTCCTATGATTATGAATAGATGATGATATCATCTAAAAAGATCAACAAAAATGATCTAGATAATATTTGAACACACTATTCATGAGATTCATAAATATTGTTGGTGCATTTGTTATCCCAAAATGAAGAACTATGAACTCATAATGCTTGTATCGAGTCTTAAAAGTTGTTTTTGGAATGTAATCCTCAAAAATCCTTAACTAATGCTATCATGATCAAAAGATCAATCTTTGAGAAAACTAATGTTCCATGTATTTGATCAAAGAGGTCATTAGTACAAGGTAAAAGATACCTATTTTTAATTTTTTCCTTTGTTTAACATCATGTAACCAATACATAGGTAAAGGGTTCCACCCCGTGGTGACACACTTGGTCAATTCAACCCCTTATATAATATCTCTTGAATTTGATCCTTTAACTCCAACAATTTAGTTGTTTCCATTATATAGGGGGATTTAGAATATAATTCAAACCCTAGAATGATGTCAATTTATAAATCAAAGTCTCTCTTAGGGGATAAATATGATAATGTTTTTGGAAATACATCTCAAAAAATATAGAGAAAAAGATAATATTTGATGGAAGGTTCCTTTGATTATTCCATATCATTTATATTTACAATAAATTCTTGACACCCTTTTCTCTAGGATATATTCAGTTGAATTATTAAAAAACTATCTAATTTTAAACTCTCTCTTTGCTCCTTGAATTTGGGTTTGATTACCCAAATCATCTAGACATTCAACTTATTTAAAAAGATAATCTACCTTAGATTCATGTTGAGCTAATACATTTACTCCTAGGATCACATCATATAATCCTAGTGGAGCTTCAAATATATCCACTACAAGTAATGAGTTCAAGTAATTTGATCTTAGATTCTACCAAAAATTCAAGGAGATTTGTTTATGTATTGAACAAACCATGCATTTGGCATAATTCTAACTTTTATAAATAGCTTATTAAGCATTTTAAGAGCATTAAAACATTTTTTTGTTTATTGTGTCAATCAAAATTAAAAATCTATGACCAAATAAAGTACCTGATAGCTTAGGAGAAGCCCAAAACTTAGCTTGATGGTTGTCAATAGTTATATAAATTATCTACTAGAAAGATCACTACTATAGAATGTAACCCTCATTCTTACCATCTAGTCTCCCCTAAGTATATTTGATAGCATAGTGATCACTTCTATAGATGAAACATCCACTAAGTGGTCCCAGTTTCCTAGTTTATTGATTTCCCTGAAAACCTTGCTTGAATACATTTCCTAATTTACTATTTCTTGTATCACTACTAAACCTGGGATTCTTCTTCTTGAACTAATTTTTAGAGATTCCACTCCATTTTTAATTATTATTTTTGAAAGTATTTTTGGGACACCTAAAGTTTTTATTGAATTTTTCTCTGGCCTATTCAATTTCTAATCCCAATTTACTACCTTTTCCAAAACTTGATCCATAGGAGATGGCCTATGCACATCCATCTCTCATCCAATTTGAGATTTTAATACCATAATGAATTTTTGATGTGAAACCTTTCATTAGCCTGATATTGGGGAACATAATTTAGGATCTTGGTGAATTTCTCTTAGTATTAATTCACTTTAAGGTCTCCTTGCTTCAAATTTTTAAAATCTATCAAGTGTTTATCAAAAAATAGTTGGGGAAACCATCATGATATGATCAAGGTCATAAACTATTACCACATGGTGGTAGTGCAGTCAAGATTCACCTCTAATTTATTATTTTCCTACTATGTTTTTATTTTATGAGATAACTAGTAAGCTTCCCAAACTAATTTTTTAACTTAAATTAATTTTGTATCTTTAAATACTTTTCCATATTAGTTATCCATACTTCCTCTACATCTCCCAAAATGGTTCCATCAAAATTGGGTATATTAACTTTCTTCATGTCATGTACAAGATCAATAACTACCTATGATCTTACATCTTGAGGCACCTCATCTTGCCTACATTCTTGAGGAAGTTATTATCCTATAGGATGCTCTTCATGTTAATTTTGATTATTTTCCTTGACATGGCCATGAACTTCCTATTCAAGGGTATATATTTAATCCCTAGATTCATTCATGGCTATGAGAATGTGATCAATATTTTTAGCTTCTCTAACGATAAATAGATTTGGGTCAACTAGAGGGTTAACATTATTGGGATTGGTTGTACCATCAAAGACTAGCCTTCAATGCGACATTTTTATTTTTAAATATATAAAAATAATAATACATTAGTGGAATCACTAAGTCCAAGAGTTTGAGCCTCAGCTCTAATACCACAATGTAACAACCCTTCAAGGTTAACTAGAATTAGGTTTTTTTAACTCCATAACAAAGTAATTTAACATTAATGATCTTTAACTAAATGCATATGTAAAATAAAATATGCTATTAACCAACAGGTTAATTTTTTGATTCATTTAGCTAATGATCATTTAATAATAAATTCTTATTTATTTCCACAAGTATAAAATATTAAAGTACTAAATTATCCAAGTTAATAATTTAGGCACTAATGATTAAAGAATACAATAAGTGCATATATGTATAAGTATATACATATCTATATTCAGATATGTGATATTGTATTAATGTATTATTTGATGTTGATTTTAATAACAATAGTAGTTGGCTCTGTGTGTGTGTGTGTGTGTGTGTGTGTGTGTGTGAGAGAGAGAGAGAGAGAGAGAGAGAGAGAGAGAGAGAGAGAGAGAGAGAGAGAGAGAGAGAGAGAGAGAGAGAGAGAGAGAGAGACACACACAGAGAGAGAGAGAGAGAGAGAGAGAGAGAGAGAGAGAGGAGAGAGAGAGAGAGAGAGAGAGAGAGAGAGAGAGAGAGAGAGAGTGTGTGTGTGTGTGTGTGTGTGTGTGTGTGTGTGTGTGTGTGTGTGTACTACTGTTATTAAAATTAACATCAAATAATACATTAATACAATATCACATATCTAAATACTAGATTAAATATACAATGTTTCATAGAACATATGAGTCTTAATGAACTCGTTAATATCTATAAGTAATCTTGAGTAAAGCCTCTATTGGTGGACTTCTATATTAAATGATCATAGCTAAAGTATTTTGAGCATTTTGTTAATGTTAATAATTTTAGAATTACTCTTCTAACATTAATTTATAATTGAGTTGAATTATTATAAATCTTGTGTATTATTAACCAAATTAATCATTATGATATCGATTCCTTGGTTTAAATTAGATGATCTTGATATTCAAATTAAATCTATTAGATGTTATCCTAAATAGGATTTATTTAGAAAATTACACAATATTTCTTAAAATCATATAGTGTATAATTAATAAGCATATGAATCTTTCTATTATAATGTAGGAATAATCTTTTGGTTAGATTATATAGACAATTAGATACATATTATGTTGTTTTGATTCAGAAATACATAGTCTTAATTTAAGAATAACAATTATGTTTGATTTACCACATTATATATTATGAAACTAATTACATATATGCATGGTATATGGGATACTTAGTTATTTCGAACTATTCATAAATTATCCAAACATTACTAGTTGTTGGTGAATGCAATAACATAAAAATAATCCTCATTTCTAAAACTCATTTTAGACATACTTGGATGTGTATAAAGGTATGTATGTTTCATATATCAGATCTAAAAATTATTATTATTATTCTTAAATTTAATATTAAATGAGTTATAAGTTAACCTATTTTCTTTGCTTAATTAAGACCTTTTGTAAACATGCATAATATACCTGTATAGGTTAGTTATGTAATAAAAAAAGTTGAAAGACCTTAAATGGATTGTTTGAATTTAATATTGAAATTATGAACCAACTAAATGATATGAGAAAATTGAATGTTTTTTTTCTACTTCATTTACTATTACGTAAACATATTAGTAAAATATGCATGCTTCTTGATTTCTATTTCTTGGGCTACATGTGTTTTCCCTTTCCTTTCCAAAAGTTGAAAATGCTTACCTTGCTTCCCATGGCTTGCCTAATAGAAGTTTGTAAAATTTCCTTAAGTAGAAAAAGTTATTTGGGTTATACTCAACTTGAAACTTAGTTGAATCTTGTTGCATGTGTTTGTGTTACATTCTATTGTATGTGAATCACTTTTTTATCTCTTATAGTTCTTTTAATTATGAGCTTCATTATTGAATGTGATGTCTCATTATGTATGAATTTCATTATATGATTATGGAAACATTATATGAAAATAATTGATTCATTTATTATATAGTTACATAAGAATGAATTAACTAGTGGATTAATACATAGATTCTTCTCTTGAAATGATTAGATAATTAAGGACTAATTAAATAGATACCTTGGATGAATTGTCTTAAGTGTTCACATTCGATATGTCAATATAATGTTGATAGATGGATTCATTTTTGGACTACCTAAAGGTTATGTTATGAATGATTGTATTGATTATAACTATATCATTAATCATTATTCTAAATAATGGCATCCGTGTTTAATAAATTAGTGTTATATGATATATTAAAATAATATTACGATGACATTAAAGGTTGTGAGGTGTTTATGACCTCGACCAGTAGCACTGTGAAACCTTGAGTTTAAATCTTCTCTTCTCTTTATGAAATATTATTTTTGTTACATGATTGTTTATCAATCTACATGTGTTGAATTGATTTCTAGTTGCTAATTACGATTACTTATTTGAAATCATGTTCAATTATATGGTTATAAACTTGTAATTTTAACATAAACCTCTTTTATCTAGAATGATAACTTAGGATGTTAAATTTATCCTTCTTGATTAAACTAATCCTTAAACTTAACCATCCTCGAGTAGGACTGAAACCCACTAAAGAGAATGAGGTATTTACATAAGGTTAAGGACACATAATTGGTCCTATGTAGAAGTATGAGTTCTAAATATGTTACTTAAGTCCTATCTATGTATGCATGCACTAACCCATAATAAATATATTAAAGTAACATGCTTCCCCAGAACACCTTTTGTATGTAGTTACCTCTAGCTAATTAGCTTGGTTTACCTCCTTTAGTTCTAGTTGTACATACATGAGTGCATTGAATGTTTATCACTTGCATCATTAAATGAGGTAATTGGGTCTAATATGCATCCAAAATGTACTCTATTATACAATTCTATTTTTTTTGGTTGTTACATTTGGTATTAAAGCAATTTTTTACTCTAAGGAACTTTGGGAACAAGTTTTCTTAGAATTATGTAATCTATTGAGTTATCAATCTGTAACTCTCAAGATGGTTAGAATAAAATCAAGTGGAGGTAGCATTATCAAGAACCCTTTTAATGTCAACCCATCTAGCAGTATAGTTAGATGATGAGGAAAGGGTTTTTCATGGTTATATCCCCATTCATAAAAAATAAGAGTTGCTCTTGAATAATGTCGAAAGCAATACCAAGGTGCCAAATGATGATGTAGTCAGTGGGAATATAACTAGTAAAAATGAAGATATCCTTAGTGGAATCTTGATAGCCCTTAATACCTTGTAAGGAAAGATTGATAATCAAGAACAAAGGTTGAATAGTCTTGAAGGGATATCCTAAGAAGAAGTGCCCAAATTAGAAATGGGGCAAGTAGGACTTATGATTTAAGTATTAACTTTGAATACAGTTGACTCAATCATTAAAGAGTTGAAGAAGATTCCACCACCTACATTTTTGGGTGAGTAATCAGGTGACACAACTAATGCATGGCTAGTACACTTGCAAAAATATTTAAACTTGCATAACATGCCATTGAATGTGAAATATAGGGTGGCAACCTATCAGCTAGTTGGTCCTACAGCTTTATGGTGCAATCAACTTTGTGCCATTGAAGAATGTCACCCCTTGAACCTAATTGGTCTATTTTTGAGACTTAGTTTTAAAAAAGATACTTGAAAGTAAATTATAAAGAGTAGAAAATCATCAATTTTCAACTTCTAAAATAACAAAGCATGCCTATTGTTGAGTATGAAAATAAAATTTTAAATTTAATACAGCATGTAAACTATATGCATGATGAAGAAACCAAGATTGATAAGTTCAAACTTGGGATTAAGTAAATATTGATGTATGATATCAATATGGTGAACCCAAAGACATTGGCTATAGTAAATGAATCAATATATAGGGTAGAGGAAAAATAAAAGTCTCAGCAAAAGGAAGGACAAGAATTTAAGATAAGCAAGTAGAAATCTAAAGTGAAAAACATTTCTCCTCTAAGCAAGAACTTCTATAAAGTAGATTAGAACTATAGATTTTTTGGTGGAAATAAGAATTACAAAAAGTTTTCTAATCAGAAAAAAAATTTCAAGTCCCATGGATCCTCTAAATCTAGTTTTTATAATAAGGAACAACATCAAAGAAACCAACGTGGACCTACCATGGTTCTAATACCATTTTGATAGCATATTATAGAAATATTATTTTATAGGAATGTTGTAACAACCATTATAAAAAGGACTATCCTAAACTAAAATCAAGCCAAGTAGCCAAGTAGCCAATCACAGGGTAAATGCTATTGTTGATAATCATAATGTTGATTTTTATGCCACTCTAATTGAAACTAGATGTACAATAAATAGTTTTCCCTTGACTATTTTGATTGATTTAGGTGAAATTTATTATTGCATCTCTCCTTTTACTTCTAAGTAATGTAAAATTAAACCTATCTTGATAAAAGAAGATTGGGAGGTTGAGTTTGGTACCAACAAGAAAGTGTTTATTTTTGAGTGCTTGGAACAAGTGAAACTTGATCTTGGTTTTCTTTTAAAACCAAGGTGACTCTATTTCTTACACTTTTATGGTCTTATGATCTCATCCTTACGATGGATTGGTTACATGAAACATCAAGCCACACTTAATTATGTGAGCAAATATGTTGTAGTGCATCAATGACCTTAGACAAATTGTAGAATTGTAAGGAATACAAGGGCCCACAAGATGTAAAGCACTCTTAGCCTTACAGCTAAAAAGGGTTGTTAGAAAAAAATATAAAATTTACATAGTCCAACTATAAGAATTACCCAAGGAAAAGGAGTTAGTACATGTAGATTTTCCTATATTGAGGGAATTCATGGATGTTTTTTTTTGAGAAGCTACCTAGTTTACCACCTCGGTGAGAATTTGATTTATTCATTGATATAATTCCTAGATTTGTCCTTGCTTATAAATCCCCCTATCACATGAATGTGGTTGACCTGTAAGAGTTAAAAGTTCAACTACAAGCAATTTTAAATAATGGAAGCATCCATTGAAGTGTGTCCCCTTGGGGTGCTCTAGTGGTATTTGTGAAGAATGATGGTACATTGAGGCTTTGGCATTGATTATCACTTGTTAAATAAGGTAAAAATAGAAAAACTATTATCCTTTGCCTAGGATCGATGACTTGTTTAACCAAATGAAGGTTATTATAGTATTATCAAAGATTGATTTTATATCAAGCTACCATTATATAAGAATCAAATAAGAGGACATTATTAAAACAAATTTTTAAAACTCGATATGGACATTAAGAGTTCATGGTTCTACCTTTTGGCCTAATTAATGCATCTTAAAGCTTTCATGAATCTTATGAACATCATATTTAGAGACTTCTTGGATAAGTTTGTGTTGATTTTTCTTAATGAAATTATCATTTATTCTAAAAAATAATGATAATCATGATCAACACCTTTGTTTAGTCTTGCAAAGATTACGACAACATAAGATAAATGGAAAACTCTATAAATGTGTTGAATTTAAAATTCATTATTTGGGTCACATTATTTTTAAGGCTTGATTTTTTTTTTATCCCATAAAAATTAAAGATATTCAAGATTGGATTGCTCCTACTAATGTGCATGTAAATGTGAAACTTCATGGGTTTGGCTAGTTATTACCATCATTTTTTTGAAAACTTTTCTAGTGTAGCCTATCCCATTACCTCTTTATAGTGCAAAAGAAATAAATTTAGGTGGACCCCTCAGTATGAAGAGGCTTTTAATAAGTTGAAAGTGTTTCTTAGAATAACACCTATTCTTATTTTCTTAGACCCAAATGGTAATTTTGAAGTTTGGAATAATGCTTTTAAGGAATAATATGGAAGCATATTGACCCTAGATGGCAAAGTTGTGGCTTATGAGTCATAAAAATTAAATGATCATGAAAAGAATTATCCTACACATGATATGGAGCTTGATGCCATTTTCCATAAAACTCAAATAATAGAAACATTTCCTATTGGGAAATCCTTTCAAAGTGAGGTTTGATCACCACATCCTTGAGTACTTATTTTCTCAAGATGATTTAAATGCATGCCAACATAGGTGGCTATAATTATTGATAAATTTTGACATGGGCATATCATATTTCAAATGTAGGGAAAATTATGTTGCTAATACACTTAGAAGATGCATGTACATTTCTTCCTTATTGGTTTTATAAGGAAATTTCAAAAGTGTTATTTTGTAACAATAGCTTTGTTGATGAATTCTGGCCATGATGTAAGAGTAGGTTTGGATGATGAGCCTATACTAAAAATATTTGTTGATTTTTTATGTTATAATAAATAGCCTTATAAGGAATAAAAATAAAATTTATGTATTTGATTTGGGTGACTTAAGATTTTTTTTTACTAAAATAAGTGCATAAAACACATTATTCTGCTCATCTAGGGGCCACAAATATGATGCATGAGTTAAGTGAGATCTATTTTTTTCCCTAGAATGAAGCATGTTGTCACTAATTTTTATGTTGAGATTATTGGAATACCAATGGTTTTAAAGCTAATAATTTTCCATCCAGGAGGGATGTTGTACCCTCATGATATTGTAAGAGAAATGTGGGTTGTAGTCTAACTTGATTTTATTTTACGGCTGCCCAAATCATGTAGTAAGCATGATACTATCTATGTGGTGATTGATAAGGC
Source organism: Torreya grandis (assembly GCA_037957365.1). Classification (NCBI taxonomy): domain Eukaryota; kingdom Viridiplantae; phylum Streptophyta; class Pinopsida; order Cupressales; family Taxaceae; genus Torreya; species Torreya grandis. The sequence goes on along the minus strand of JARHVA010007692.1, from coordinate 380,283 downwards.
CACTAAAATGGTCCACTTCATTGATGGAAATTTAATTTATGACACTTCTATGTTTGAAAAAAAAATTCATGAAAGAAGTGGTTATACTTCATGGCATACCTAAAGTGATTATTTCATACTATGACAAGTTATTTACTCCAAGATTTTGGTGTACAATGACTATATCATTTGGAATAAGGATAAATTTTAGTTTCTTCATATCATCTAAAAATGGGATGGACAAACTAAAAATCTCAACCAAATGGTTTTTATATATGTTTCACACATACAATATGGATAAAAAACTAACTGGGAAGATTACCTTAATTTAGTTGAATTTGCATACAATATTTCATACCATTCTAAAATAAAGATGTCTTTGTTTGAAGCTTTGTATGGGCATAAGTGAATAACTCCTCTTAGTTGGGACAACTTAGATAATAGAGCTATTACTAGACCTGATTTGATACTATAATATGGAATTACTAACTTATAATTTAAAAATAAATTCAGATCAGCAAAAGAGCTATGCTAATCAAAAGAGAACTCCACGTGGGTGATAAAGTCTTTCTGCATGTTAAACCATATAAAAGTTCTATAAATTTTGGCCAATGCTTCAAAGTGAGCTCCATGATTTATCAAAGCCCTTTTACATTGCGGAAAAGATTATTCCTATTACTTACCAACTAGCTCTCTCTCTCTCTCTCTCTCTCTCTCTCTACTCTCTCATCTCTCTCTCTCTCATCTCTCCCTCTCTCTCTCTCTCTCTCCTCTCTCTCTCTTCTCTCTCTCTCTCTCTCTCTCTCTCTCTCTCTCTCAAGGATTCATGATGTATTTCATGTTGCTTTTCTAAGAAAATATATACCTAATCCATCTCATGTTTTGGATTGGACTCATTTACAGGTCATGAAAGAGGAAAAGATATAGTTGGAAATAGTGATAATCTTGGGACCATTACAACATTAATCTATTAAATAGAGACATATAGTAGGTTTTGTGTGTAATAGGACCCATTGAATGAAATAAACACTACTTGGGAAGATGTACATATTTTTAGGAAACATTATGCATTGCTATTTGATTAAGTCATCAAGATGGATCCCTTTTAAGGGGGGAGGATGTTATGAACCCACATTTTTATAATTTTTTTTTATTATTAAAACATTATTATTATCATTAAAACTGACTACTAGTTATTTACTTTAGTTGGATTATATGTTGGTACTTGTTGTAGTGGTTATTTGGACTGCATGTTTAATTTTTTCACTTGATAATTTTATAGACTCTTACTTTAGTTGATATTATTATGATTTCTATAATTATTTTATCAATTTTTGACATGTTACAATTGATGTACTTTTTTAGTTATAGGTACTATCTTATGATCTGGGTAGATGCTAGTAGTAGTACAATTGGTACTAAAGAAAATTCTAAGCAGTTAGACAAGTCTGATAGGTATACTTATTTTTGGTTATGTTTTTCCATCTTTTAGACATCTCAGTTGGTCATTAATTATGTCACTATCATGACATTATTACTTTTTTCATTTTATTGTATGTTGCTATACTTTTATCTTATTATTGTAAGTCATTATTTTCCATTATTTGGCTTATGGTTCTATAGTCTTTTATTTTGCCTCTAAAACTAACTCTACCCTACTCTTCCTATGTAAACTCTTGTTTACTCCTACACACATGTGTGGATCCTACTCACCTAATTGAATGAATTACCTAGGACCTACCTAGACCTAACCTTGAAAATCCCTTGGACTATTCTTAGACCTTATAAAAAAACATTACATTCCTAAGGTACTCTTCCTATGTAAACTCTTGTTTACTCCTACACACATGTGGTGGATCCTACTCACCTAATTGAATGAATTACCTAGGACCCTACCTAGACCTAACCTTGAAAATCCTTGGACTATTCTTAGACCTTATAAAAAAACATTACATTCCTAAGGTGGTGTGAAATGGTTATTTGTGGCTTGGTTATTTGTGTGTGGTCACATTGACATTAACATTTAAACATGGTTTAAAATTGTTTATTTTAAATGACATAGGGTCAATGGCATATTATGGTTAATTAATTTATTAGCATTTATGTTAGATATAAGTATAGAACATGGGGGTTTAGGATGTTAATCAGCCTTGTTAGTGTTAATTATGTTGTTTAAAGCATTACCCTAAATTTTCATTAGGTGAATTTTTTGGGTTGGTAGATTGATCCTTTAGGATAGGTCAATTTAATGACCATTAAACTCAATGATTGATTCATTAGGGGATTGCATTAGGGAATGGAGGAGGATTTCTCTCTCATCTCATTCAATGTAGCCATTTTTCTCTCTCTTCTCATTCAATGTAGACATTGAATGGATATGGGGAAAAATAGATATATGGAATGGGGAGGTAGGTGAAAAATGGGGAAGAGATGATGGGGTTAGGAAGATGGAAAGAAATAGCAAATAGTGGATCTCAACTAGTTTTTATGGAAATCATGTTAGATTTTAAACTCATGGATTTGAAAATTTAGAGTTTTGGGTTTATATCTTATTGGATTTTGATATTTCTCTCTCTCCATTTTTTAGGTGTCATATTTTTTCTTGGTTATTTTGATTCTTTGACAAAAACTTGGAAAAATGAAAAGGATAGATATGTAGTGAGAAGTCTTAGGATTTCTAGATGCATATGCAGACCTTGACAAGATTTGATGTGAATAAATATTTGACATTTTGCATATAAACTTACAAAATATAAATATATGAATTATTTTGGGATTGAATCATTTGAATCTTGGATTTTGAATATATTTTATTGAATGTACATTTGGAAAAATTAGTGGGTTCATAATATTTTGTTACCCTTGTAAGGATTGTTTTTTATGCTAAAAATGGATGGTTGGTGTATTTCTTGCTTTGTTGTGTATGTAAATATTTTTGGGTATTCCAACCAACCTATTCATGAGGGTTTTCATGGCTTCTTTTTGCATAGATATAGGGTGATGTGTTTGTGTATAATGGATTAATGGTTTTGGTTGGTTAAATCTATCTGTGTATGTCATTATGTGGAATAATGGATTTAGTTTCTTGTTAGGGTTCTTAGCTTTTATAAAGATGTGTTATTTTATTTCTTGGCTACTGCAAAGATATGGATGGGTTGGTTTGGTTTTAAAATGTTTGACTGTGTTTCTTATTATGAAGTATGGCATGAGTCTTGACTTAAGGTTTCAATAATATTGGGTTAGTAGAATTTTGATGTGTGTTATACATGATGATTTTGTGTTCTTTATGAAGTGTGACTATGTTGATCTTTTGTTTCATTCAAATTAACTATTTTTATAAAAATATATTTAGATGGGTATCAGGCATGGTTATATTTTGCTATGTATTTGTTTCTTATTATTTTTCTTATAATATATCTATGTTTGATTATTTTTGGACTATGGAAGTGTTATTTTAGTAGGGTTTTTTATATTAAATTCACTATAAAATGTATTATTTATTGGATTATTAAGTTATGGAAAGAATTGTAGGGTTCATGGTTATAGTAAATATTTTTTAAAATATTGATGTTATTCACTTGTGTTATGTTCTCAAATACCATGTTGCATTATTCCTGATATTAATCTAGGTATTTATTTAACTGCATGGTTTACAATCATGGGCTATGATTATTTAAGATTGGAGTCAACTGGGAACTATCTTATATTCTAATTGCATTTATGTATTCAATTTTTATAAGTTTATATTGGGTTTTAATATCTTTGATTGTATTTTATATCTTATGTAATGATTGTTAACAACATAGTCAAATGAGGTCTAGGTGTTTAAAAATTGACTATGTTTTAAATGACCAAATATGATTGGATAGTGGTTTAATTAGAACTATTGTTGAATTTTGTGGGCATGATTAAATTAGTTATTTTTATGTTTTTATATCCTATATAAGACTTAACGACTTACCTTTCTTAATTTAGATTGAATATATATATATATATATATATATATATATATATATATATATATATATATATACATATACATACATACATACATACATATATATATATATACATATATATATATATATACATATATACATATATATATAGATACATATATACATATATATATATATATATATATATATACATATATACATATATATATACATATATATATACATATATATATATATATATATATATATGTATATATATATGGTTATATCCTCATGGGTATGAGAGGGCATAAAAGAAGTCTTAAGGGGTTTCTTTTATTTACCTAGGTTTGTGTTGAGCTTGTAAATATTTTAAATGTTATATTGAATCCTAATTTTAATATTATGTACATCTGAATGAAATAAGTGAATTATTTGGATTCTTTTAAAGTTGTTATATAATTGGTTTTAAGTTTATATGTTTGCATGGTGAATTGGTCACCATTCCTAGACTAGACTTTAATGATTAAAATAATTGGTATATAATATATATGGTATAAATTGGTAGTTAGGATGGTTAAGGCTAATCATAAACTTGGTTAGGGATCCAAGGTGGTTAACTCAAAGACTATAAAATGGATTAGTTGTAAATCCATTATATATTATTTTGAAGCCATGTTAGTCATCCCTACTTCTGATCTATATTAAATATAGATTAAATTACTCTCATCTCACCTCAGAATGGAATCACTATCTTTTATTGTATTATTTAATTGTTGATAAGTCTTGTAGTTTGGAAATTTGATTGCTCAAAATTCCCTTCATGTCCTGGTTTCCATAACCACCATCCTACTAATGGCTAGGGTGGTAAGAGTTTTTGATGGTTGGGTTCATAGGGCTAGGTGGGATGGCTTGTCTAGTCCATTCACTTTTTTCTCCATGCTTTGGTGATTTTGCTTACACATGAAGTTGATAACAATTTCATTATGTTAAATTATGTTTTATTTACTTAGTCAATTATAGTAATGATATTTGAGTTACATAATATGAAATATGATTTATTGTTGGTTAGTTGTTCTATTACTAACCTAGGTTGAATTGGAAATTAAATGGGAGGCTAAATATTGCTTAAAGAGTAAGATGACTGATTTGATATATGTTGCTAAAGGGAATACACTTCATGTATTATTAATTTATTAGATATAACACTATATCATGTTTATAAATAATTTTTTTAACGTTATTAAATTTTAGAATTACTCTTCCAACATTAGTTTATAATCAAGTTAAATTATTATAAATCTTGAGTATTATAAACCCAAATTAATCATTATGATGTCAATTCCTTGGTTTAAATCAAATGACCTTGATATTCAAATTATATCTCTTAGATGTTATTCTAAATAGGATTTATTTAGATAATTACATATGATTTCTTAAAAATCATATAGTGTATAATTGATAAGAATATGAAGCTTTATATTCTAATGCAGGAATAATATTTTGGTTAGATTATATAGACAATTAGATACATATTATGTTATTTTGGTTCAGAAATACATAGTCTTAATTTAAGAATAATAACTATCTTTGATTTATCATATTATATATTGTGAATCTAATTACATAGATGCATGGTATACGGGATTTTTAATTGTTTCCAACTATGCATAAATTATTAAAATGTTACTAATTGTTGGTGCAGGTGGAAACATAAATAGAATCCTCACTTCTAAAACTCATTTCATACATACCTAGATGTGTATAAAGGTATGTATGATGCATATACTAGATATAAAAATTATTACTATTGTTCTTGCATTTAATATTAAATGAATTATAAGTTAACCTATTTTATTTGCTTAATTAAGATGTTTTTAAACATGCATAGTATTCACGTATATTTTAATTATGTAATAAAATGAAGTTGAAAGAACCTAAATGGATTGTTTGAATCTAATAATGAAATTATGAACCAACTAGTTGATATGATTAATCCAAATGTTGTTTTCTACTTAATTTACTATGGTGTAAATATATGACTAAAACATGTATGCTTGATGATTTATATTTCTTAGGTTGCATGTGTTTTCACTTTCCTTTTCAATAGATAAACATGATTGCCTTACTACCTATGGCTTTCCCAATAGAAATTTGTAAAGTTCCTTAAGTGAAATATTTTATTTAGGTTCCACTCAACTTAAAACTTGACTGAATTATATTGCATGTGTTTATGTTGCATACTCTATTATATGTGAATCACTTGCTACTCTCTTATATTCCATTTAATTACAATCCTAATTTAATAATGAGATGGTTCATTATGTATGTATTTCATTATATGATTATGGAAACATTGTATGAAAAGAATTGATTTATTTCTTATATAGTTACCTAAGAATGAATTAGCTAGTGGATTAATACATAGATTCTTCTCTTGAAATGATTAGATAATTAAGGAATAATTAAATAAATACATTGGATGAATAATGTCTTTAGTGTTCGTATTCACTATGCCAATATAATATCAATATATGGATTCATTTTTAAACTGCCTAAAATTTATTTGATGAATGATGTTATTGATCATAACTATATCATTAATCATTATTCTAAATAATGGCATCCATGTTTAATAAATTAATGTTGTATGATCTATTAAAACAATAGTGTGATGACCTTAAAGGTCATGAGGTGTGTATGACATTGACCAGTAGCACTATGAAACCTTGAGTTTAAATCTTATCTTCTCTTTATGAAATATTATTTTTGTTGCATGATTTTTTATAAATCTACATATGTTGAATTTATTTCTAGTTTTTTATTATGATTACTTATTTGAAATCATGTTTAACTACATGGTTATAAACTTGTACTTTTAACATAATCTTATTTTAAATAGAATGATAACTTAGGATGTTAGATTTATCCTTCTTGATTAAACTAATCCTTGAACTTAACCATATATAAGTGGGACTAAAATCCATTGAGGAGAGTGAGGTATTTACATAGGGTTAAGGACCTAGAAATGGCCCTATGTGGAAGTACAAGTGCCACATATGGAGCTCAGGTCCTATCTGTGTATGTGCACACCAATATACCTTAAACCCCATAAGATATATATTAAAGTAATATGCTTACCCATAACACCCTTTTTATGTATTTACCTCTAGTTTATTACCTTAGTTCACCTCCTTTAATTTGAGTTGTGTGTATGTGAATGCATTGAAAATTTATCACTTACATCAATAAACAAGTTAATTAGGTCCAACATTCATCCAAAATGTATTATGATATATAATTACAAATTTTTGGGGGGGTTGTTTCAATTATCTAATATGAATATAAAATTAATGATATTAATGGTTAACTAGGTTTCTTACTCTATCTTGGCATGGTTTATTTTACCTTATAATTTCATTTGTGTTTTACTATAACTAAGCCTATCTATGGTGGCCAATATAATCAATTGTAAAATAATGACATAATATCAATAGTACCTGGTCTATAAAATATAATTCACAAACCAATTGCATGTTGGTAACTACCAAGCAATATAAATTTGATAACATTTATTTATTCATAAAACTAGAAATATTACTAATGAAGAATATAAATATAGTGAACTATAGTCTATTTAATGTATTATCTTGTAAACACAACATAATGTCATGATGAATCAAACTTAAGTAATCATAATTGAATATAAATAATGTGTAAAACACATAATAGTAAAAAATTAATATTCCTAATGCAATAATCATGCCTATTGGAACTTATTATATTATAAAAATAAAGTATCATTGATGGAGATATGATATATGTAACTTGAGACAACTTATTGAAAGTGTACATAAATTCACAAAATATATTTAGATGAAATATTTCCTACACACCATGAATGTTCCTACATTAGACACCCATGGTAATAAAAATTACTCGTGAGATCTTACTCATGAACCTAAAAGTTATATAATTGATCTACTATGCTTTGAAATCTCAGATGCATTCATCCAAGTGATATATTTAGATGATCTACTTTTAAACTTCACTGAGTATTTTTAATAATTATTACCTTTCATCTTCTTATAATACATCTATTCAAAATGGCATCTATTTCTTCATTTTTCTTAGTTGGTAGTTTCTCTTTCCAACTAATGAATATAGAATCCACAGAAAACTATCTCTACTCTATTTATTTTTATAAATATAGATACAAATATGAAACATTATAAATTATAGAGATATCCACTTTATCTTTAAATTCAATTTCATATACATTTATTGAAAACTTCTTGAGAAAAAAATTAAGGTCCAATTTTGTTCCTCTTGATCTCATTATACTCACCTTTTAGAAATACATTTTTATTCTTGTGGGTTAAAATCAAGTCCTCGACCTAAAAATTACATTTTATTCTTTTATGATAATCATGTTCCTTATATTTCTTTCCACTTTATTTTAATATAATTTTAACTTCCAAATGTACATCATGCATCATTTTTGTATAGTCTCGACCTTTATAACTTTTTACTCAACTTAGTTATACTCATTAATTCACATACATTTGTGGGGTTGATACCATATATGATGAAAAAATTATCCATACATATAATCTAATTTACTAAATTATTGTAAGAAAATTCATCTTCCGTTATCATTGAATGCCACTTTTATGGATTATATCCAATTAAGCATCCTAGTAAATTACTAAGACTACAAACCAAATATTCTATTTTACCATAACTATGAGGGTGATAGGATAAGCTAAAATCTAACATCAATCCCATTTTACACCAAAATATTGTCCAAAAATTCCCATCAAACAAAGTATCCTTAACTAATACAATACTTCTTAGAAATCCATGTAATCTCACAACCTCATTGAAAAAAATGTTATCAACATTCATAAAAGCACTAATATTATTTAATTCTATAAAATGTGCCAATTTTTAAAAAAATTCCAAAAAAGAAAATAGAATCATTTCCTTGTTAAGTTCTTGTTAATCTAAGAATGAAATCCATGATCAATACATCCCATGGTTTGTTTGAATATGTGATGGATAAACTTGTATTCTAACTTTTCCCATTTTCATGATAACAATTTATACATATTTGCAAAAACCTATTCACATATACACTTAATTATTTTCCATAATATTGTTCACTCAAGTACACTAATGTTGTGTCATACCCAAAATGACCAATTAAACCTTCGATGTGTTTTTACTTCAATAAATTCTCCCTCATAAAGCATTGAGGTTTACACAACATCTTCCCTTTAAAAATAAATCCACCCTAAATCATTTATTTCAACCATGGTGTTATATTTATTTTTGTGATAATATTATAAATTTCAAAATATTCTTGAAAGTCCTTATCTTCACCATAAATTATTTCATTGAATCAAACCAAAAAACTTCAATTTTGAGTTCATTCACAATAATAAATTTCCTACAAAAGGCATCCTCAAACCTATTTGATTACCCACTTATATGTTTCAAAATAAAGGATAACTATGAATAAATTATACCATTTTATATGCTTCTTATTTAATTTTACTTATTTGTTTATGATCAGTAAGGCCTAGTGATCCATATACAAAACAAATTATTTTATAAATAAATAATGTTTCCATTTATTAAGAAATTTCATTATTATGTAAAAATATAAATCATAAACATAATTTTTTATGTTTGCCTCATTTAACTTATGATCACTAAAGTATGAAATTGTCTTACATTCTCGATGCTGAACAAAAATAATGGTTGTTTTTCTCACATTACAATCCACTTAGAATACTTTATAAAAATCAATAAACACTAATTTTATCTATCATTTTATCTTATTCTTCAAAATATATTATTTTCTCTATTTTGTTTGTCCAACAAAAGTTTACTTGTCTATTTTCATAGTCTGTGTGATTGTTGAACATATACTTCTAACTTTTATAATAAGTTTTCTTTTATAAACTAACTAATCCATGAAAAAATTTGGCCTCAAACATACTCTTTACTAAAGGCTACTCCAAAATCAATTTAAATTTTTCAAGGTCCATATGTAACTTAATTTTTGAGACCACTAATTCCAAATATAGAAACTATTATTTCATGAAGCTACACATTTTGAAATGAATTAGTAATTTTTATTATTTTAATTTATCTATGAATATATTCAAATTATTTGAATTTTATTCCTTGAAATAAATAAAAACTAAAATGTCATGTAAAAATGCAACTAAAAATTTACTTATGAATAAATTCATCACCTAATTCATGAGAGTCATAAAATTAATTAGATAATTTGTCATTCTAAAATGGTATAACGAACCACTAATATAACCCATTATTTGTTTAAATTTCATTTTCTATTTGTTATCTTACCTTTTATATATTTATTGATACTCACTATTTAAATCTATCCTAATAAAGCAATTGGATCCACTTAATAAATCCATTAAATCATCCATCTTTAGTAAAAAAAATATGTACTTGATAATTATATTATTTATTATCCTTGATTTTTTATACTTTTTTGGAAATTTAAATGGTATCAAACTATTTCTAATAAATCCTTTACCCAAAAACTCTTGAACCTATTTATTTAACTCTACATTTTTAATTAAGGTTATTATATAAGCTACCTTACTAGGTAATATATTTTTTGGAATAGTATCCATATGATGGATGATTATTATCATGAGAATTAATCCATAAGTAAAATAATTTATCAAAAAATTATCTCTTATAGTCATACTAAGGACCATCAAATGTTGGTAAATGAACAAATTATCTACCATTTCTTGAGCCACCAAATTATATGTGCTTCTACTATCAATGAATACCATACAACAATTTACTCTTGATTTTTAAATATTTTATTACATTATTTTAATTTTTAATAGTTTTTTCACATATTTTTTTTTCTATATCTCTCTCTTCATCATAAGATATTTTCCATGCCTTAGTGCTTCTGCGTGAATTAGGGATCAAACACTTTCTTAATCACCATGAGTAATATGATCTATTATTTAAATTATACTAACACATTTTTTAAGGATATTTTTAAAAATAAATATATTTATTTATATTATAATTAATATTCTTAAAAAAATTACCTATGAATCCTTATCCTCTCTTTTTTCCAAAATATCCTCTTTTGTTGACAATTTTGGCACCATTAGTCAAAGTTGCTTATATGTAGGTTTTCAAGAAGAATACATTCATGGATTGAATATTAAAATGTCTAAAAAACATCATAAAACCTTAATTATAATAAAATTCATGCTCATAAATAACTCACAAGTCCAAATTTTGACAGAGGTTTCTTTTATTCCTCTAACTAGCTACTACTTGCAAGCTAGTGAAGGCAATTTTCAAATGCTCAATACATGAAGGTGAATAAAAGTTGGTTAAATTATAATAATGTCAATTTTTTGTAAAAAATTATATGAAATTTTTTAATATTATAGTGGGTTAAATTTATTAACAATTCTTAAGAAGAATAAGTGCTCTAAAATCCTTCTTAAACCCTAATGGCTAAGTTTTAAGAGATATATTTATATTTTTGAGTTCCATATTTAAAAATAAAATTTCTGTCAGATATTATGTGAAATAAATTAAATTAATAAAATTTCATAAATAAAATTTATTCGGTTAAAAATGAATAAAGGTAAAGGTATAGGTATCAAGGTTTAAAACAAGTAAGAGAGACTATCAGAAAAGGCAGTTTTTGAAAGGTTTAAGAGATTGGTTAAGAACATAAAATGGTTTTAATTATGATATGGGTTATTATATATAATAAATAAAAAATATTTAGGTATTTAGGCCTCATAAAAATTAATAAAATGGAAAAATTTAGATGTACATGCATTCAAAAATGAAATTGTGCAAGCTAGGAGAAACCAAAACGTGCATATTTTGAATTTTATTAAATGAAATATCATGAAATTTTACAAGAATTTTTTTTTATGTAATTCAAGGTCCAAATTTTTTTTAATTTATATAATATGCCTTAAAAGATATAAATTTCCAAAATATAGGTCTATTCATGAAGGAAATCAAATTTTCTTGAGTCCAAGAGAGCATAAAATGGCTTTTTTTGGAGTTATATATGGATTTTAAAGATTATTTTTTTTTTAATGTGTGTTACACAATATTTATTATTTTATAATAACATTTATACTCCTTCATTTATTAAATAATTAAAATTTATCAATTTTTAGGTTCTCACAGTGCATTCAAGAAGCTTACTAAAACCATAGAAGATGGGCATATCCAAAAGAACTAGTATGAAGAGTTATGATGGTCATCATCAAATGAATAATTATTAGAGATATTTTATGAAAAATAAAAAATTAAAATTATTCTCTTTATAACTTACACAACCCCCTTTTTATATATTTATAAAATTTCATGTAAACAGTAAGAGTCTTTAGTTATCCCTAGAAAAGTGGAGTTTAAAACATACAAAAGTGGAGAAGTTGAGTTCAAGCCTTGGTTAAGATTTGAGGCCCTATTTTCATTCAAAATATTCCTTATAATTTCAAAATAAAATATCCATCCTAGCATTCCCTCCTTTTCACTAAATTTATAAATTTAAGAAGCCAAACATGCATACAAGTTGCGAGTGAGATAACTGATAAGCCAAAGTCAACTCTAAGATGAAATAAAGGTAAATCAAGTAAAAATTAAAGATTCATGAAAGTTAAAAATTATTTAACTAAAGATAAAAAGGATTTCAATACAAGTTTCAATTTCAAGATGAGTTAACTAAATATCTCTTCAAGACTAAAGTCAATAAAAACATGCGTAAAGAATCTTCAAGTTTTCAAAAAATAAAAAATGATTATCTCCCTAATTAATAATTCATAATTCAAGGAATTAATTTTAAAACTCCAAAATTGATATGTATCAATTTTGAATGGAGTTTTAGTATGTGAAATTAAAATTTTAGTTGAACTAGGAGTGAATTTGACTTACATGTAGACTCATCTTTAGCTTCTTGTCTTCTCTCTCTATTCTTATGTTATATATGTACATTCATTTTTTAATGACTGGTATGATATTATGCTTTTATATTACTAAAAATATACTAAAATTTGCTATAACTTACCTTTGAAGTAATAAAGACATGATTTTTCCTCCATCTTCAGGATGTTCATGAAGTTTATTCTTAATGTTCATCGATGTAACTTAGTGAATGACTAATTTTTATATGTTTATATATAAATATATTAACTTTATGTATAAAATAAGAACCCATAAAATTAATATAAAGTGTCTATGTCTAATTTATACCTAATATGGAAGTGAATTCAATCATTGTTTATTTCTCCCAAGCTAGTGTGAGTGTTTGTCTAGACCTTTGTGTGAAATAATAATGAAAGAGTAATTGTATGAAGATGAAATGAATGTGTGAGGGTTATTAAGATTTAAAAGTGTCTAAATTATAGGAATAATTTACCTTGACATTGGCGCATCACCCCAATTTTTCGTTTTCATTTTTATTTTTAACTTTAGCATTGCTCTTTCTACCTTTTTATTAGTGAAGAAAGCACATAATCAAACAGTTTAGAGAGAGATGGGTGAGTTATCAAAGGTAACCAACCATTCATATGGATATTATCTTCCATATAAGTTCTACACCTTGGATATTTTCCACTATATCAAAATGAGTAAGAATAGGGACACATTCTTGCAAGGGTACACTTTTGAATGATAACAATTTCTAACATGCCCAATGGGATAACACATAAGATTAATAAATATTGGTGATAATTTTAATAATTTTAAACAAAAACATTAAAAAATTACTTAGTATCTAGTAATTCCAAGTTATATATAGTTGGTTTTGTTGAACACACCTATCTACTAAGAGGGGGGGTGAATCAGTAGATCTCAAAAATGAATTTCTTACAATGTTCAAGAAAAATTTAAACATATTAAATATTAAAAAAATAAAATAAATATATCACATGTAAAAAATAACAACACACAACACCAAATTTATACATGGAAACCCAAAGGGAAAAACCATGGTGAGAATGCTACTAGAAGCTACTATTCTAATATAGTCTCACAAAGTTTATCTCACTGACTGAAACTTACTAGTTACATTTAAGGACACCCATCCAAAGGAGATACCAATACCCTATTTTAAGAGAAACAACTCTAAAAAATAACCCACTCCCTGTACTTGATCACCAAGCTAGATTAATTTAAGGGCACTTACACTTCAAATTCATGAATCAGATTCACAAAAGAATCCAAGTCTTTGTTATTTGTTTCATTTCTAATATTCAACTACTCATTTCTCATTCAAAACACTCTTGTGTGATATTCACTCTTCTTTCACCATTTCTCTATGTCTAAATTTATTTGTTTGACACTGGTATTTTCCAATTCGACCATTACTAGTCTATGCTTAGATGAGTCTCATATTTTTTCATCTATGGCTTGACTCCTCTTGACTCCTCTCATTATAAAAATGAAAGGATGAATATTTTTCTCTCCTATTATTCATCACTTAGGAATTTTTCATCAATCAGAACTTAGATGAGTCTCTTTAATTTATACATTTTTCATTCATTGATTATCTCTTCGCATTCCAATCAAATGACTATTTGACTTCCATTCTCTGATCCTCTTCAAATTCTACCATTATCACATCAATTACCACACTCATAAAATTATAATCATCATCTTAGTTCAACCATTGTTGTTTATATCCTTAAAACATCTCACCATATTCTTATAACTAAATCACTTTAATAGTTATACATTTAGTTTCATTCCAACTTTGAAACGCGTTCATCAATCTTTCCATTGAAGCTCTACATGTTATTCAATCTCTAAATATGCATGATCTTTATATTGGCTTGGTAATTAAACTTTCACATGTTAACCTCATCTCATTTTCTTTGACATTCTTGTATTGCTTTTGTTCCTTTGATCTCTTTAGACTTGCTTGACCTTTAACTCACCTTGATCCTTTGGCACTTTTTAAAATGCCCTATGAGACTCCATAATTATCCTTTGGAAATGTTTTAAGTGACCTATATTTCTTTTGAAATATCATTTGGAAACTTTGAAAGAGTCCATTCCATTCAAAAGTATCCTTAAGGAACCTTTTAAGTGTCCTCTCCATTTGGAAGTATCCTTTGGGAATTTTTAAGTGTCCACCTACCTTAGACAAATTATCTAAAAGAATTCATTAATGCCATTCTTTCAAAAGTGTCCTTCAGAAATTCTATAAGTCATCTATTAAAAAAAAAAATTTGGATCACATGCCCTTTAGAGCTTTAGCAATGTACCTTTCAAAAAATTTGTTTGGGTCACATGCCCTTCAAAACTTTGGCAAATTACCCTTTGATATTTTTGTTTGGGTCACATGCCCTTCAGAACATTGGCAAAGTACCCTTTAGGATATTTTTTTGGGTTGCATGCCCTTCAAAATTTTGAAAATATCCCTTCAAAACTTTTGTAAAATACTATTTGAAAAATTTAAATGGTTCACTTACCCTTCGACTTTTTTGAAAATATCCCTTCAAAAAAATTGAATGGTTCACTTACCCTTTGGAATTTTTGAAAATATCCCTTCAAAAAAATTGAATGGCTCACTTACCCTTCAGCATTTTGAAAAGATCCATTCAAAAAATTTGTTCAAAATAATTTTTATAACAAAGACAGCCAATTTTTTTAAAAGAATTCACCAAACCACTTTTTCTAAAAGAATTCCAAATTGCACTCATTTCCTTTGAAACTATTGTTCGAAACAATTTTTTTGAAATAATTCCCAAGATTTGAAACATTTATACAGGCTTTTTGTCTGAAGAGTCTTCAACATTTATTCAAAATAATTACCTAAGCCACATATTTTGAAATAATTCCCATAAAAATACAAAGGTGAAAAAATGACTAAGTGTAGAAACTTAGTAGGCTTTTATCTGAGGGAAAACATTATGTATTTTTAACATTTGCTCTACTCATCCTTATGACTTAGAACTTAGACCAAAAATAGATATATGCAAATTACTTTAACATCCACCTATGTACTTAGCCATATTTGTCAAGATAACCTTTTGACAAAAGACATTCATATGACTATTCTTGTATGTTCATAGTCATTCAAGGTACACACACAACTCTATGGGGCTCTACAATAAGTCTATTCAACTCAAATCCTTTTTCATTAATGTATAATATAAATTTCTGCCTTTGTCATCAATGACAATCCTTCATACATCAATGACTATTTCCAACAATATCCCTTTTTTCATTGATGGAAAAACATCTACTGTAAAGTAGCACAATCTCTATTTTACTATAAAAGTAGCACAATCTCTATTTTCCACCTACATCTTGTTCTTTTCTCCCCCTTTAAAATTAATGACAAATAATCTTTGCCATAATATGTCAACAATCTTCTCCTTTTTTTGCATCTTGGTTGTTCTTATCCTTAGACCTAATAGGCTAGAACACTTTTTAAAGAACTCCCCCTTAGGCAATGACACATCTGCCTAAACTCTTCTTTTTCTAGGAGTTAGTGATGTTACTTTTATACTCCCCCTGGAGACATGCCTGATCATTAAGAACTAATGATGTGGTGTAGGAGCTACCACTCCCAAATGTTGTCTTAGATATTCAAATTGGTCCTTAAGAAAAGGTTTAGTGAATGTTTGCAACTTGATCTTTTGTTGGAACATATTCCATTGTGACCTCTTGATCACCAACCTTATCTCTCAAAAAGTGATACTTTATTGATATGTGCTTTATTTTGGAGTGCATCACTAGATTATTGGATATATTTATATCAATTTAATTGTCACACAGAAAGGGAATTAGTCCTTTAAAATCCACTTTAATATCTTTTAGTGACTGCTTCATCCACAACACTTGAGTGCAACATGCCACTACTATAACATATTCTAATTTTGTTGTAGATAGTGTAACTAACTCTTGTTTTTTACTCAGGCAAGAAACAAGTTTGTTACCAAGGAAGAATGCACCACCACTAGTACTTCTTTTATCATCTATGCTTCCTACCTAATCAACATCTATGTATGCTATCGAAGTGAAATCATCACTTGAAAGATATCATAAGCCATAGTCTAATGTGAATTTGATATATCTAAAGATTCTCTTTACTAGATTTACATGTGTTTTTTTGTTGCATCTTGGAATCTAGCAACCATGCATATAACCTACATGATGTCTAGTCTTGATGCAATGAGATATAACAAACTACCAATCATAGACCTATACATTGTATGATTCACTTTAGAAGGTTCATCACCCTTGCTCAATTTACATTCAATTATCATTGGAGTGCTAAATGGTCTATTATCTTCTATACCAAATTTCTTGAGCATTTCCTTTGCATACTTGGTCTAGGATATGAATATCCCTTCTTTGGATTGTGTAACCTGTAGACCAAAAAAAATGAAAGTTCTCCTAGCATGGACATTTAAAACTCCTTTTGCATTTGATTTGAAAATTCTTTCTATATATTATTATTGTTGCCATAAAAAATGACATCATCAACATAGACAACTATGATCAACATATGTCCATTTTTAGACTTAACATACAAGTTAGTGTCTACACATCCTTTGATAAATCCTTGTTGTTGAAAATATTGATGTAGCCTTAAATACCATGTTATAGGTGCCTATTTTAGACCATATAGTGCTTTATTAAATTTTCACACATAGTCTTCTTCATTTTTTAGATGAAAACCCTTAGGTTATTCAATATAGACTTCTTCTTCCAAGGTTCCATTCAAGAAAGCCGACTTAACATCCATTTGATAGACTTTAAAATTATTAAAGACTGAGAATGCTAAAAACATTATGATGGATTCCAATCTTGCCACTAAGGCAAATGTATCCTCAAAGTCTATTCCTTATACCTAAGCATATCCGTTGAAAAATAAGTCTAGCTCTGTTTCTCACAACATCTCCATCTTCATTCAACTTGTTTTTAAAGACCTATTTTGTGCCTATGACATTATTGTATGTGGGTCTTGGAACTAGCTACCAAGTTTTGTTCTTTTCTATTTGACTCCATTCCTCATCGATGGCCTTTTACAAATTCTCATCTTTGTTGGCCTCAACATAGCCTTTGGTCTCAATTTCAAATAGTAAAGTAAAACTTGCCTATTTTTTTCTCATTGCTTCCCTTCTCATCATTTAGACTCCATTCATGTTGCCAATGATCTGCTCCTTAGGATGATCCTTTTGAACAAACCTTGAGGATAATTTTTAGTCCTCCTTATCTCTTCTTCATTATCTAATATTTCACCCTTAGCTTATTCTTTAAGTTCCTTAATTTTGATCTCTTTTACAGGTTCAATTTCTTCTTTGTGTATCTCTTCAAATTTAACATAGATGTTCTCCACTAGCTTATGCAATCTTTTGTTGTTATAAATATAGGCTTTGTTATGAGTGGAACAACCAAGAAATATTCCCTCATCACATCTTGACTCAAAACTACCTAGCTTTTCCTCCTTCCTTTGAATGTAGCATTTGATTCCAAACACTCTAAAATACTTGAATAAAGTAGGTTTTCCATACCATAGTTCATATGGAGTCTTGTCATTGTTTACTCTCAATTAGACTCTGGTTAAGATGTATACTATTATTTGGACTACTTATCTCTAATAACCATCTGACAAGTTGACTTCTTTAAAAATTGTTCTAGACATCTCCTTGATAGCCCTGTTCTTCCTCTAAATAACTCCATTTTGCTATGGAGTTCTTGAAATAGAGTAGTGTATTTTAATTCCATGTTTTTCATAGTAGTCTATGAATTCATTTTAGGTGAATTCAACACCTTTATTAGATCTGAGGCACTTGATCTTTTCACCAATTTCATTTTCAACCATGAATCTAAATATTTTGAATCTTTTAAAGGCTTGAGACTTTTCCTTTAAGAAGGTTACCCATGTCATTCTAGTGTAGTCATCTATGAATAGCATGAAATAATAGTCTTTTAGAACCTCTTATCTTGGTTGGTCCATAAAGATCAGTATGAACTATCTATAGAGGTTTTGTAGTTGGATATTCTTTAGTTTGGAATGAGACCCTGGTCTATTTACTGAGATGACATTCTCTACACATTGTGTCTACATGATTGATCATCTTAGGCATATGTCTTACACACTTTTTAGAACTTACTTTTACTAAATTGTCAAAGTTAACATGACCAATCCTTTTGTGCCATAACCAACTCTCATTAATCTTTCCCATGAGAGAATTTATATCATTTACCTCAATTAGATTATATATGTTACACTTAGTCATTTTTCCTTATGCAATAGTTTTTCTAGACCTTCTTAATTCATAACCTTCAACATCAAATATGAATTTATATCCATTGTCACACATCTGACTAACACTCAATAGATTATGTTTCAATCCTTTAACATAAAGAACATCATGTGCAAGGAGCTTACCATCAATTTGCAAGGTTGGTTTGCCTCTAATTTTGATTATAGTATTATCTCCCAAGCTGATAGTCCCTTCCTTAAATTAGCTCAATTTGGTGAACTTATTCTTGTCACCGGTCATATGCTTTAAGAAGCCACTATCTATGACCCATATATTTTTCTCTTTAGCATGTAGTGTTGTTTGGGTGATCATAGACTAATTTTTCTATTTTTATATCTCCTTGGGTTTCTTGACTATACTTTTATTTGTTGTGTCATTGATTTGTGAGCCTTTGTTCACTTTAGGAGTCTCAACCCTTGTTGCATTGTTAGAATTTGATTTAGCAAGCTTTGTTATACAATGCTTTGTTATATGCCAAAAATTATTATAGTTTTAACATAAAACATCTAGATCTATCAAAGGGGAAAATGAATTCTTACTTAAGAAACTTATCCTTCTCTTAGATAAAATCTTATAATTAATTACATTATGGCCAAATTGATTACATCTTTAAAAATAACCATAAAATGATGAAGAATACCTAGTTATCATTCTCATTTGGGGATATAAAAGAGGTCTCCTGAACTCTATCTTCTTCATGCTCCTTGTTGTTATGTTATTTTTGGTAGCAACAACCTTGGTATTTATAAGAATAGAGTTATTACTTTTCTTATTCTCTTCAATAATGTGATTTTCTTCTTTTTTGATTCTTTATTTTATTACTGCCTTGAGGTTTTCATACAGATTCCCAATTGTACTCAACATGGAACTCTTTCTTTTCTCATACCCAAGACCTAATTTTTCTTTGAGGGGATTTTTTGATTTGATCATCTCATCTAGTATTACAGATCCTCCTTTCAATTTCAAGCATTTATCAATTTAATCTTTGGCATTTTTGATCTTGTCTCTTAGGTCCATGATTTCTTCCTCCATCTTCAATCATTTTAAGGATTTTGCTTGCAAATTAGTTTTGACCACATCCTTTATCCTCTTTACCTCCTCAACTTGGGTATTCAAACTTATTATTATTTGATCTAATTCCTCATTTATTTAATTTAATTTCTCAAACTCATTTTGACTAAGCTTTTTTGTTTAGAATTTTCTTTTCTAATCTTGTCAATTTATTTTAAAGCACATATAAGTTCACATTCCATATTTACCTCTCCTTCATCTTCTTCATCATCATCTAAGTCCTCTTCTTCTTCTTCTTCATCATCATCTAAGTCCTCTTCTTCTTGACATAAATAAGTTGATTCATAAGCCATGAATAGAACTTCATTTTTTTGGGCCATGAAACCAATATCATGCTCATCACTTGAGCTATTATTTTATCAACTGAGTCACTATCTTCTTTTGAGTACAACCCCTTTTTATATTTAAAGAATATTTTCTTCTTCTTGGGATAATAGGATTTCTCCTTTTGATTTTTTTAGTTGAATAAGAATCATCCTTCCTTTTATTTGGACATTTAGAATCAAAGTTAACTATGTTTAGAAAATTAAAACATTTGAAGGGTAACTTACCTTTGTATTTACTTGAGCCCTTCTTCAATTTTGTAATGAAATTGGTCTCTACATCATCAACCTCCTCAGATTTAGAATTAATATCCTCTTCTTATTTTACCTAATTAGAAACTTTGAAAGCAACTTCTCTCTTGGATGACTCTACATCTCCTAGACTCATCTCATATGCAATTAAAGTTCCATGTAACTCATCTACTATGAGCTTGTTAATATCTCTTGATTATTCAATAGTAGAAATTTTAGATTCATACTTTGTTTTCAAAGATATTAAAACCTTTTTGATAATGAATGATTCATCCATTGTCTCTCTAAGTCCTTTGATTGAATTTACAATCTCATATACACTAAGGATGTAGTTTACAATCTTCTCTTCCTCACTCATCTTAAGGCTCTCCAACTATCTCTTATGTGTTTAAAGCTTGGCTTATTTTACTCTATCAACTCCATCATATATGCTCTTTAATTTTTCCCATATGTCCTTTGTAATTTGACAATGCATTACTTTGACAAACTCATTATTTGACAATCCACAAAGAATAACATTCTTTGCTTTGGCATCATTTTCACATGCCTTCTTTGTTACTTGATCAATAGGATACATAGTAGGAGGTGTGTATCCATTATCAATATACATCCATACATCAAACCCTAAGGAGGTCAAATACACTTCCATCCTTATGCTCCAAAAGGTATAGTTAGACCCATCAAATAAAGGTGCCTTATTTGATGAAGTTCCTTCATGACTAGCCATTTTGTGTTTAGACTCTAAGATCAACCTAAGCTAATTAAGATTATCTTTTGAAACCCTTGTCTTTGACACCAATTGTTAAACACACCTATCTACTAAGAGGGGGTAAATAAGTAGATCTCAAAAATGAATTTCTTACAATGTTCAAGATGAAATTTAAACATATGCAATCTTAAATAAATAAAATAAAGATATCACTTGTAAAAAAGCATAACACACAACACCAAATTTATACATGGAAACCCAAAGGGAAAAACCATGGTGAGAATGCTATTAGAATATACTATTCTAATCTAGCCTCACAAAGTTTTTCTCACTCATTGAACCTTACTGGTCATATTTAAGGACATCAATCCCCTATTTTAAGAGCACAAACTCTAAAGAAGCACCCACTACCTATACTAAGAACCAACCTAGATCAATTTGATGGCACCAACCAATCAGACATTTACACTTCAAATTCATGAATCAGATTCATAAAAGAATCCAAGTCTCTATTCTTTATTGCATGTCTAATCTATAATTGCTCATTTCTCATTCAACACACTCTTGTGTGATATTCATTCTTCTTTCACCCTTTCTCCATGTCTAAATTTATTTGTTTGACACTTTGGTTTTCTCCAATGTGACCATTACTACTCTATGCTCAAATGAGTCTCATATTTCTACATCTACAACTCGACTCCTCTCATTCCAAAATGAATTATTTCCTATTCTTCGTCACTTTGGAATTTTACATCAATCAAAACTTAGATGAGTCTATTTACTTTATACATTTTTCATTTATTTCTTGTCTCTTCTCATTCCAATAAAATGACTATTTGATTTCCATTCTTTGAACCTCTTCGAATTCTACCCTTGTCACATAATTTACCACACTCAAAAAAGTATAATCATCATTTTAGTTTAACCGTTGCTATTTATATCCTTCAAATATCTCACTAGATTCTTGTAACTAACTCACTTCAATGGCTCTTCATTTATTTTTATTCCAACTTTGAAATGTGTTCATCGATCTTTACATCCAAGCTCCATGTGCCATTCAATCTCTTAAGATGTATGATATTTATATTACCTTGGTCATTAAAATTTAGCATGTTGACCTCATCTCATTTTCTTTGGCATTCATGTATTGATTTTACTCCTTTTATCTATTCAGACTTTCTCAAACTTTAATTCACCTTGATCCTTTGGCACTTTTGAAAATGCTCTATGAGACTCCACACTTATCCTTCAGTAATGTTGTAATTTACCTATACTTATTCCAATATATCCTTCAAAAACTTTATAATATTCCATTCCATTTGAAAGTATCCTTTGGGAACTTTGTAAGTATCTTCTCCATCTAAAACTATCCTTTAGTAATTTTTTAAGTGTCCACCTGCCTAGATAAATTCTTTGAAAGAATTCATCAATCTCCTTCTTTCAAAAGTGTCCTTTTGGACTTTTATAAGTGACCTATTCATAAATTTTGTTTGGATCACATGCCCTTTAGAGCTTTAGCAAAGTACCTTTCAAAAAAAAATTTGGGTCACATGCCATTCAAAACTTTTGCAAAGTACCTTTTGGGATTTTTATTTAGGTCACATGCCCTTTAGAACTTTGGAAAAGTACCATTCAAGATTTTTTTTTGGGTCACATGCCATTCAAAATTTTGAAAATATCCCTTCAAAACTTTTGTAAAGTACCCTTTGAAAACTTTGAACGGTTCACTTACCCTTCAACATATTTGAAAATATCCCTTCAAAAACTTTAAACGATTCACTTGCCCTTTATAATTTTTGAAAATATCCCTTTGAAAAATTTGAATGAATCACTTACCCTTAGACATTTTGAAAAGATCCCTTTGAAATTTTTATTTGAGATATTTTACCAACAAAGACTTAGCCATTTTTTGGAAAGAATTCACCAAACCACTTTATTTGAAAAAATTCTAAATTACACTCATTTCCTTTGGAATTTTAGTTTGGAATATTTTTTTTGTAAGAATTCCCAAGCTTTGAAAATTTGACTAAGTGTAGAGAACAAACATTTTACCTAAAGAATTCCAAAGCTTTAGAACATTTGTTGCATGATTTTTGTCTGAAGAGTCTTCAACATTTCTCTAAAAGAACTACCTGAGCCACTTCTTCTAAAATAATTCCTAGACAAATGCAAAGGTGAAAAAATGACTAAGTGTAGAAACTTAGTAGGATTTTAGCTAAGGGACAACATTATGTAGTTGTAACATTTGATCTACTCATCCTTATGACTTAGAACTTAGACCATAAAGAGATATATGAAAATTGTGTTAACATCCACCTATGTACTTAGCCATATTTATCAAGATAACCATGTGAATAAAGACATTCATATGACTATGATTGTATGTTCATAATCATTCAAGGTACACACAAAACTCCATGGGGATCTACAATAAGTCTATTCAACTGAACACCTTTGTCATTAATGCATAATAACACTTGATACCTTTGACATCTTTGACAATCCTTCATAAATCAATGACTATGTCCAACATGTTTAAGTAGTCCAAATTCCTAAAGAACATTAGTTGGTATGTATTTCAATTCTCCATTTTATGAAAATATAGCTTTTATGCCTTCATATCCTTCATTCCAAGATGTGAATATTTATGGATTCACCTCAAGTGGTAATGAACCATTAGTATATCAATATTCTTATTATATTTACCCCCTCCAACCCCTAATCATGTTTCCAATCAGCCTTGAAAAAATCACGTTCTTTCAAATCATCCTAAAAAAGTGTGAAAGAAATCAAACTTGACTTTGAGAGACAATTTATGGAGATTGATAGGGAAGAGGAATACAATAGGCATAATAATAATTATAACCCCTTGAACCTTCAAGAGTGTCTACTTTCTTCCATATCTCAAGTTTTAGTACTCTTAATCCTATGAAAGAGCATATGCCTATGAAATATTCACTTACTCTTCCCAAATAACCTAATACCATTCCATATTGGAAACCTTCTTGGACCAAGACCACCAATTATGTCATGCTTCCTCTTAGAAAAGAGCCTTTTCCCATGCCTATCCAAAATTAAGAGAAGTAGAAGGTTTTAGAATCCAAACCAAGAAAGTTTTCAATTTTTTGAGCCATCCATCCATCCTTCAAGTTGAAGTTGTCCATGGAGATCAAGAATCTAAGAGGTTAATTATTGAGTGGAGAGAGAATCATGAAGCATTATTAACACAAGCTTATTTATCTTCTTTGAAATAAATATTGAATGAAAATATTACTTCTAGGTCTCAAAGCCTTCTTAATGCCCCTTAAATCCCTCAATATATCTCTCAAGTTGTATCCATACATGAATTTCAAGACACCTCCAAGTTTGAAAAGGCAATTGAAGAGTGGAAAAACAAGAATACAACATGTTCAATTCTCTTCTCCATTCCTTTAAGAACATAATAATAAGACTAGTAATCCTAAAGTCCCAAGTTGTAATTAAACTTTATAAGGTTTCAAACAATAAAACAAGGTCTCTTTCCCTCCCACCATTTCCTTTTCGAAAGGAGAACCTATTATATGGAAGGTAAAATAAGAAAATTCAGGTAAAGAGGAAAATTTGTCAAGAAAGGATTTTCAAGAGTTATGTTAGTCAAATGATCTTAAATTTGGCATAAAATAAGATCATTTTAAATCCCTTGAAGAGAAAAAATCATATTAAAATTGTAAGTGAGATTCAATAATTATATCATGGAGATGTTCTAGAATATATGGAATCAACTAATGGGATTACAATAGTGGTTTCCTAAGGTAACAGTCCTAAGATACAAAAGAAGATGCAGGGATTCTTAGTAAACCTAAAGAAGCTACAAGTGAGGATAAAAAATGTTTTGATTACTTATGGTAGCATTACCTCAAGTTGATTCAATACTTTGAGAATGTTTCTATGCTTACATCTCCTTATGAAGACATTGATAAAGTGATTGTGAACGTAAATCAGAATGTGGTTAAATTAGAAAGATTTCTTAATGTGAAAGAGAAACATGAGGTAAGTATTTAAATACATAGTGATTTTTTTATATTATAGATATGTTTCTTTATTTTATTCACTTGGATACAAGCCAAATAAGTTGACAATAAGGAAAATAGATGATCCAACCAAAATGGGACTTAAATAACATTTTGTGAGTCATCTTCATCAACCACATGGAGAGGACCTGAGAGGTTTTTGTTTTGATCCAAGTGGATATTGAGTGTTATATGTAGTAATGATAGATTTAAATTTACTCCATTTTATTTTTTGCACATGTTCTATTACGTTTTTTAGTTTTTTCATTCCTCTAAGTTTTAACTTGCACATTTTTCAGTTGGTAGTTGTTCTATTTTTCAATTTAATAAGTGCTTATGCACAAGTGTTGTAGTTGTTTGAGGGAATTTTTAGTTTATTTTTTTTCATAAATATATATATGGATATATATAATGTTATTTATTTTTTATCATGAAAACATCCTATTAAAGTCACCAAGAATGTTGATAATTTTATCACCATTGGTCAAAGTTTCTTATGTGCAATTTTTTAAGAAGAATCCATTCATGGAGTGAAGATTAAAAATGTATAAAAACATAATAAAACCTTCATAATTACAAAACCATTATCACTAACAACTCACAAGTCCAAATTTGGACATAGGTTTCTTTTATTCCTCTAACTAGCTTCTACTTACAAGCTAGTGAAGGTAATTTTCAAATGCTCAGTACATGAAGGTAAACAAGAGTTAGTTAAAAATGTATTATTGAGATTTTTTGGACCCTATTATATAAATATTCTATGAATTATATGTTGATGCTTAAAATTGCACTTGATTCTAATCAACAACAATGAGAAGTTTCAAGCTGTGGGATATTGCGGCTTGAAATAACCTCCAGATTTTAGAGAAGCTAGTCTCTTCTTTTGTATTAGGGTGTGGGGAGAAAAGGATAGAAGATTAAACAAAAAGGAAAATGTAGGAAATGAAACCTAACTATGGTGATGTGCCTGAGTGTAATTTGATCCTAATCCTAAGCACAGTGAGACTATATGTAGGATTCATTTACATTTACAAGCAAACAATTGCATGATCAATGTAAAAGATTGAAATAATAGAAACAGAGGATCATAATAGAGGATTCTTTTGTTGAGATACAAAAAATTTCAACAAAGGCATAGGGTTCAATTTCATTATAAGAATATTTTGATTGCATAAGAGGCACAAAAACACATACAATTATGTAGAACTTCTGACTCAAGAAAATGAGAAAAAAGTAAATGACATTCCTAATCACAACTCTAGAAAATCTATATTCTAGACTAATTTTGAAAATGACACAAATAGTATCAACAAAGGCATAGAGTTCAATCTTCTTAATTCATTTAGCCATATAAAAGGCATAGAAACATGCACAGTTACATCAACTTTACAATTCAAGAAAATGAGACAAAAGCAAATAATATTACTTGGTCACAACTCTAGAAAATCTAAAACTATATAATCCCCCATTTTCTATATCTTATGATCCTCTTCTTTTATAGCCTCGGATGTCTCCTTCTATCATCCCCTTTCTTGTGCAATTCTACTTTGATCTTAACTCACAAGGGACAAACAGACGGTGTTTTCAATGCCTTGGATGCATCCTGGTCTTATCAGGAAAGGCCAAGCTAGAGCAGGTGGTTGCCCTTACTGCAGCATGTCAATCCATGTCAAGTACCTCCTTCTGTGCCTGAATTTCCTCATTCCATCACCTTCTTAGCCACACAACTATCCATTCTACCTCCACTTATAGGGGACAAATGGACGGCCCTTTTAATGCTTGCAAACTCCAAAAATCTACTTGGTGAACTATTCCAACTACCAAAAATAACTCTCAACGAGTTTCCCTCCATCTCACTTTGTGGCAACAAATACACAAGACACTCTATTTTGTTGAAATGGAAGAGGACACTTAGTCAATTTCTTGAAATTCTCCTTATTACATAGAAGGCACTGGAGAATGACACTTGGCACTTTCCACCTAATTTATCAAAGACATGTGGCTCTTTTCACTTTCCCTATATCCTGCTCAGGAATGCTCTACCTTCGACACCTATCACAATCCACTTCTTTGATACTTAGAAGTTTTAACAAAATAAACTTACCACATTCCTTGCCCAAGCAACTAAAATAATGGATGCACGTGGCCATCTCTATTTGGTGACACTTGGCACTTCCAAAAACCTTTGAAATAACACCTGGGACCCACCACAATTTTTATTTGGCAATGAAGCTTGAAGATGATCTCTCAAACATTAACATGTGGTGGCCTCTTCTATTATTAGGAAGATACATGGCATCTTTCACTTCTTTAGCTAAGGGTATGTGGTGGATTCTACTTCCCCTGGGAATGGAGTAGAAAGGGGCTTGAATAGTGACACTTGGTGGCCTCCACTGCTCTTTGGCACTTAAACAAAATGAAACAAATGCCCTAATACCTTCCAAAAGGGTGTTTGACCCCTTTGATTTTTGGGACACTCCCTTGAGCTGCTCGATGAACCAAAATGGTTCAATGGTTCAACGGTTCAACACTATGTGCCATTTACACATTAACCAAGATATTGAACCAAAATCATTGAACCCAGGTATTGAATTGACTGTCTCTTAGGTGCCAACATGTGGTGACTTCCACTTCTAAAAAAGTAGTTCAGGTCCTTCCATGACTGCCACCTGGCACTTTCTGCTTCTTCCTGCTACTTAGCTTATTAAAAACCTTTACTAAGAAATAAAATGAATGCGGGTGCCGATAAGAGATGTGGATGTTGACACCTAGTACATTCCACCTAGCTATTATTGGATATGTGGCATGATCTACAACTCTCTTGAAAGTTATGAAAAGTGTCTCAGATGGTGCCAGTTGGCTGGCTCTGTGTTTCAAAAATTGACACTTGGCAGCTTTTGCTTGATTTCAACACCTAAGTAAAAATGAAATGAAGGAAACAAAAAGGGGAAACAGAACCCGTGCTTGGATAGTGACACTTGGCAGCCTCCACTGCACTTTAACACATAGATGGGAAAGAATCAAAAGAAACAAACCCGTGCCTACTCTAAAACTCTACTGCCACGACCAAGGTATGCGGGAACCAAAACTGTAGTGTGCGACTAAAAATTTTAAATGCAATGTAGAGTAAAAAATTTACTCTAAAATTATTGGCAACCCTCAGGACTTTTGAGCCTACTCAAAAAGAAAACTCCACCTTCTGCTAGATCAAAATTGTGAAGTTTATAGCTTCAAAGAGCCATCAACTTGTTTAAAACACTTATTTTAAAAGAAAAGTGGAAAAACAACAAGAAAAACAATGAAAGAAAGGGAAATTATTTAACTATAATATATTAGAGACCCAAGCTAATTGAAATGCTTTAAATAGATTTTATTTACAAGAATCTCTTCAGGTTCTCCTTCCATTGATTCTAGCTCAAATGAATTCTTCTGCTTGCATGCATGAATTTTGTACAGGCCAGTCCATAATGCTTCAAATTTGGTATGCTGACCTGGCTTGGCGGCTCTTACATCTCAATTCAAAACAATTGAGCCTACTTCAAAATTAGGATTTGAAGTCCTTTTATCAAAATAGTTATTAACCTTCCCTAATGCTTAATCAATGAATCATGGGCTATATCCCTCTTTTCCTAAACTTTCAAAATTTTTGCGAGTCTAACCTGCATGGGGCCATTTTCTTCAATTTCAATTTGCTTGATCAGCTGGAGAGCGGGGATTTCCAAGCTTAAGGGAATCACAATAGACTTTCCATATACCAATTCATATGGGGACATTTTTATCACCTACTTAGGTGTGATTTTATCAGCCCATAGTGCCAGATTAAGCACTTTATGCCACTCTTTATGATGATCAGCCCCTACTCTTTTGATGAGTCTTATTAGGTTCTTGTTGGTTGATTCTACCAAACCATTACCTTGAGGGTAATAGTTGGATGAAGTCATCAGATATATTCCATGTTTTAAGGCAAAGTCAGATACTTTAGACCCTAAGAATACTTTAGCATTATTTGAAATTATGGTGCGAGGAGCCCCAAAGCGAGTAGTGATACTCCCTAGAAAATCTAGGATCACATTCTCTATTGTTTCCTTAAGTGGGACTGCCTCGGTCCATCTAGTGAAATAGTCTGTGGTAGTTAATATCCATTTGTGACCCATAATAGACACTAGATTTATCATTCCAATGAAGTCAAGACCCCATTGAGTAAAAGGTTCATCCACAATTATAGGAATAAGGGGCATGGCTGCATTCCTCCTCATCCCCATATAATATTGGTAGGATTGACATTTTTTAACCAGCCAATAATAATCTACAAATAAAGTAGGCTAGAAATACCCTACCTCACTTATCTTTATGGATATGGTTTTTGTAGAAAAATGCCCCCCTAATATTCCATGATGCATTTCATGTAGTATTCTCTTAGCTTCAGCCTGGTCTACACATCTTAACAATTTTCCATCAGAATTTCTTCTAAAAAGGACTTGTCTAATTGAAACAAAATGAACTCCCTCTATCCTATAATATCTCCTCTTATTTTGGGGAAGTTCTCTGGAATAAATCCCAATTCTCATATAATGAATCCTACTCATGACCCAAGATTCCTGATCAACTTCTTGTATTTTTAGCACCGTATCTATCTCTCCTTCTGAATCTACTTCCTCAGGTAACATCTTTTCAAGCTCTTAGGTTATATATTGGCACAAACCCCACCTCTGACTAGCTTGGTGGGTCTGACCTCTACGTCATATTCAAGGATCTGAGTGATCCAATTGGCTCTTTTCTTAATAATTTCCCCCTCCACGATGTATTCCCTGACACTTGGGTGAGCTACAAGTATCAAAATTTTATTCCCTAATATCAGATGCCTAAATTTCTTGAGGGATTTTACCATGGCATAGGCTTGCCTTTCCACAAAATTGTACCTAGTCTCATAATCCTTGATATTTTTTGAGAAAAAGGATATTGGGTGTTCCCCCTCTAGCCTATCATTCTTTTGAGTCAAGATAGCATCAATACTTGACTCTCCTCTGTAGACATACATTACGAAGGGCTTGAAAAAGTCTAGATTTTTAAGCACTAGGGCTACTGAGATAGCCTTCTTGACCTCTTCAAAGGCTTGCCTTCCTTCTGTAGTCTATTTTAAGAATAGGTCTTTCTTTATCAAGAGTGTCATTGGTCTTACCAAGCCTACAAAATCAGATATGAATTTACTGACAAAATTGACCTTCCCTAAAAAGGACTGAACTACCTTTTTATTTACTGGAAGAGGTAGGTTCATTATAGCTGTGATTCTCTCAGAATCTATAGAGACTCATTCCTTAGATACTATATGTCCAAATAATTTTCACTAAGGTACAACAAAGATGCATTTCTTGGGATTCAATGATATCCCAAAATCTTGACATTTCTTGAAGATAGATTCTAAATGATCAAAATGATCATCAGCATTTTTTGAAAAAATAGTGAGGTCATCTAGATAGATCAGGATGATCCTATTTATAAGCTTGCCAAAGGCTATATCTATAGCTCTTTAAAAGGTGGATCCTACATTTGATAAGCCAAATGGCATCTTAGTGTATGTAAATGTTCCCCACTTGGTAGTAAAAGCAGTTTTGTACTAATCTTCATCAACCAACCAAATCTGATTGTATCCAGAGAAACCATCTAGTAAAGAAAACCTCTCTGATCCAGCCAAATTTTATAGAATTTGTTCCATGGAGGGCAACATATAGTGGTCTTTCAGAGATGCTCTATTTAGATCTCTAAAATCTACACATAGTCTTACATCTCAATTCCTTTTTCTAACTGGTACTAGATTTGATACCCAGGTTGAGTGCTTGATTGGAAATATTATTTTAGAATCTAAAAGTTTCTACAACTCATCTACCATTAGAGGCTCAATCTTTGGATTTACTAGCCTCTATTTATGTCTGATGGGCTTGGACCCTTCAGTAAATTCTATTGTGTGATGGATAATGTCTCTATTGTATCCATGAAGGTCTTCATAGCTCCAAGCTATGACTTTGTCATATCTCTGGCACAATTCAATTAGTCTTTCCTTCTCTTCTTGAGTTGTAGAATTCCCAACTTTTAGCCTTTTCCTGTCACTCACCTCCATTTCAAAATAGTCTACTTTGTCTACCTAGAACCTTTTCTTTTCTAGGCTTACATCCTCTGGGTCAAACAAGTTTTCTAAGGTGAGCAATCCCTTGGGGAGCTCCTTAATTGCATGATTTTATCACCATATGCCTCTTCAATTTTAGTTTGTAATTGATCAGTGAACTCATCTTATTATTGTAAGAAAGAGACTACCTGAGAATCATTTTCAAATACTTGCCAATTCTCATCATTATTTGGAATGGTTGGCCTCACTATGACTTTTATTGACTCATTGTTAACCAATAGGCCAGTTGCTGGGTTAAACTGTGAGCCAATCTAGACCATCCTATCAGCCTCAGAGTTTTGACTTATAGGGACTATATCAATGTTAAAACCTTCAAAATCTTCTATCAAATCCCAAATCCTATGCCAGTAGGATCTCATTCTCACATTTTTGGCTGCTGCCTTTTCTCTAATTTGTTTTACTACTAATTCTGAATCTCCTTTTACTTTTAGATTCTTTATTCCCTTTTTCTTGGCTAATAGGAGCCCATGTACTAAAGATTCATACTCAGCATCATTATTAGTGCAAGTAAATTGGAATCAGATAACCCTTAAAATTTTATCACCATTTGGAGCAGTAAGACAAATTCCTACTCCAGCACCATGTTTACTTCTAGCCCCATCAAAATTCAAGGTCTAGATCTTTGAATCTTGAGTAGTAGGTGCCTCTCCCCTTATAACATTTGGGATTGCCTAGTCCTCATCAAAAATTACGTATGTGTCCAAACCAGTAGAGTCATAGTTCCCATACGGGTCACTATGCATCATAGCCAACAACTAGCTATTTTCTTCTTCTTGATCATGCTCAGTCCAGTCACCTAGCTCTTTAATGAAAATCCTTTCTTCTTTATTCAACATGGCATGATCTACTTCTAATCTTGTTATTGGTTCATTGGTGATATGGTCTTTGGATAGTGGCTCAGATAGAATTTTCATCTTCAAACTATATCTGGTTCTCAAGATGAGGTGAGACCAGTCAAGAGACATATATCCTCCTATTTTTGTTGTAAAGTCTCTGGATAAACATAAACCAAAAATAGGAGGTATATCTATGACAACTACATCTTGGTTGACAATTATGTTGGGACATGTGTATAATTGCAATGGGAGTTGTTTGATTCTCCCTATGGTTTATACTATTTTTCATCTAGCTGCATAACTCCCTTTGCAAGGGGTTCATATTTTAATTTCAAGGCATCAGCTCTTTGCTTGGGCATCACTATTATACTAGCTCCTAAATCTATCAATGCATTATGCAAGAGTTTCTTTCCAACTATCAAAGTTAAATAGAAGGGCTCTGGTTTGGATTTACTTAGTTACACTGCATCATTCACAAAGGCTATTGTCTTTAGAGGAACTATTTATTTAATCTTTTCTCTCCCAACAGGTCCTTCCTTGGTGACAACACCTTTGGGCACTACTTGGCCTTGCAGAGCTTCTTGTAATAGTGTATTCTATTTAGGAATAGCCAATATATCCCACATTGATACCTAGGCTGGGGTCTTCTTTAATTGATCCACTACATTGATCAGTCCTAAAGATTGAGTTTTTTGGACATAGGGGTGCCTCTTTTTTTCCTGAATCTAGGTAGGAATCACCTAGTCTTGCACTGGTTGAGGCACTTTTTGTCTAATAGCAGCATTCCTTTGCCCTTGAGATATAGGATTATTCTTGACTTGACCACTTGTAATCTCAAGTTGTTTCATCATTCTCCTCTTTCATCTAGTGTAATAATCAGATTGCACCACTGGACTTTGGGAGGTAGATGATTCATTCAAGAAAACTGCTTCTTCATCTTCAATCCATGAGAACAAAGCATGCTCTGGGGCTATTTATTCCTCTTGTTGCAAGGACATTCCGTGCATCTAAGCCACTAGAACTGAATTCTACATATCGGGAGACTAGTAGGCTTGATTGTTACTAGTACTAACAAATTGACCATCCATTCTTCTTTGCTCAACCACCCTTTGTTGTAGATTACCCCTAGGACAATCTCTGGGTGTATGAGCATTGTTTCAAGGGAAACACCAAGCATTAGTATCATCCACATAATTATTATTTTGACTTGGAACCATCTCCCTATTTGAGTTGGGAGGGATGGTCTGTGAGGGTGTGGGAACTGCAACTAATTGATTCACTGGCTGATGGTTAGTTTTTTTTGGAAGACCTTGATGTTGGCTTGGTTGGGATAAAAACCTATTTCTTTGGTAGCCTTGATAAGGGGGCTTAGGGAAAGTGTTCTACTATCTCTTTATATTAATCAGCTCATTGGAGAACGTCCTTAGGATATTCTTGATATCATCCCTCTCAGATGACTGAGTAGGGACAAGTTCTTTCACAAATGATTGGGGGTAAGTGTACATAGACATAGGTGGGCTTACAACTTTAGGGACTTCTTGAGGTAAGGGCAATGAAATTTTTGGGAACATAGGCATGGGAGGCCTTGGAGGTAACTTTCCAACATCTATTAAATGATTCTCAGCTTTGACCGCATATTCATAGGCCCTCGACAAAGTGTGTCCTCCCAGTGACTGAATCATAACAGATATATCTAAATTCAAATCCTTGAGATAAAACACTATGGCCATACCAGGTGGTGGTTTAGCTATAGTAGGGATTTTGTCCCAAGTTTTCTAAAATTTGGTGTTGAAGTCAGTCATGTCCTCCTATGGTCCCCTTTGAATGGTGATTAACTATTGTAACAAAAAAGACTTATCACCCTTCTCTGCAAATCTTTCAAAGAATAGATCTTTGAGTTGGTCCCATGTAGATATGGTCTTTGGGGTCAAAGATTGATACCATTCTAAAGCCTTCCCTTTGAATGAAGCTGCTAATAACCTTATGGCCACATTTTGTTGTGTGACATGTATGGCATAGACATCTGATACATCTTGAAGATGTTTTGCAGGTGCTTTAGAGTCCTACCCACTAAACTTGGGTAGAGATTTTAGAGCATTTACTAAGATAGGATCCCAAATAGCTAGTGGGGTTAGGAGGATCAAAGGACTACCAGTGTTCTAGCTTGCATAATTTCTTGGGGGTATAGGGGCTCCCATATTTAGTATTGGTGCAAACGGGTTAGCTCTTCTTCTTGGACTTGTTATTAGAGGTGGCAAAAGAATACCTAGATTTGCAATAGACTGTGATTTGGTGACTGGTCCATAGCTCTGACTCCTCATAACTCTCTGGTTCATACGGTCTTGAAAGAAACCTCAAGACTTGTCCCACCGAGCATGCCAAAAATTGTTGATGCTTCAAATTGTGCTTGATTCTAATCAACAATGGGAAGTTTCAAGCTATATGATATTTCAGCTTGAAACAACCTCCAAATTTTAGAGAAGCTAGTCTCTTCTTTTGTATTAGGGTGTTGGGGGAAAAGGATAGAAGATTAAATAGAAACACAAATGCAGGAAATGAAACTTAACTATGGCAATGCACCTAAGTGTAATTTGATCCTAATCCTGAGCACATTGAGACTATATGTAGGATTCATTTACATTTAATAGCAAACAAGTGCATGATCAATGTAAAAGATTGAAATAATATAAATAGAGGCTCATAACAGAGGCTTCTTTTGCTAAGATATAGAAAATGTCAACAAAGGCATAGGGTTCAATTTCCTTATAAGAATCCTCTGATCACATAAGAGGCACAAAATCACATACAATTATGTAGAACTTTTGACTCAAGAAAATGAGACAAAATCAAATGACATTCCTAATCAAAACTCTAGAAAATCTACAGTCTAGACTAATTTTGCAAATGACACAAATAGTATCAATAAAGGCATAGAGTTCAATATTCTTAATTCATTCAGCCATATAAAAGGCACAAAAACATGCACAGTTACATCAACTTTACAATTCAAGAAAATGAGACAAAAGCAAATGATATTACTTGGTCACAACCCTATAAATTCTAAAACTATATAATCCCCCCTTTTCTATATCTTTTGATCCTCTTATTTTATAGCCTCAAATGTCTCCTTTTGTCATCCCCTTTCCCATACAATTCTACTCCACTCTTAACTCATAGGGAACAAACAGATGACACTTTCAATGCCTTGGATGCATCCTAGTCTTATCAGGAAAGGCCAAGCTAGAGCAGGCGACTGCCCTTACTACGGCATGTCGATCCATGTCAAGTACCTCCTTCTGTGCCTGAATTTCCTCATTCCATCATCTGCTTAGTCTCACAACTATCCATTCTACCTCCTCTTATAGGGGACAAATAGATGGCCCTTTTAATGCTTGTAGGCTCCAAAAATCTACCTGGTGAATTGTTCCAGCTACCAGAAATAACTCCCACCAAGTTTCCCTCCATCTCACTTTATGGCAACAGATACATGAGACACTCTGTTCTATTGAAATGGAAGATGAAACTTAGTCAATTTCCTAAAATTCTCCTTATTACTTAGAAGGCACTAGAGAATGACACTTGGCACTTTCCACTTGATTTATCGAAGACATGTTGCTCTTTCTGCTTTCCCTATATCCTACTCAGGAATGCTCTGCCTTCGACACCTATCAAAATTTGTTTCTTTGAAACTTAGAAGTTTTAACAAAATAAACTTACCATGTTCCTTTCTTAAGCAACTAAAAGAATGGATGCACACGACCATCTTCATTTGGTGACATAGACCTTTGAAACAACACTTGGGACCCACCACAATTTTTATTTAGCAATGAAGCTTGAAGATGATCTCTCAGATGTTGACACGTGGCAACCTCCACTATTCTTGGGAAGATATGTGGCATCTTCTACTTCTTTAGCTAAGGGTATGTGGTAACTTTTACTTCCCTTGGGAATGGAGTACAAAGGGGCTTGAATAGTGACACTTGGTAGCCTCTGCTACTCTTTGGCACTTAAACAAAATGAAACAAACACCCTACTGCCTTCCAAAAGGGTGTCTGACCCCTTTGATTTTTGGGACACTCCCTTCAACTACCCGATGAACCAAAATGGTTCAATGGTTCAACCATTTAACACTATGTGCCATTTACATGTTAACCAAGATATTGAACTAAAATCATTGAACCAAGGCATTGAACCCAGGCATTGAATTGACTATCTCTCGAGCATTGACACATGGTGACTTTTACTTCTAAAAAAGTAGTTCAAGGCCTTATGCGACTGCCACCAGGCACTTTCCACTTCTTCCTGCTACTTAGCTTGTTGAAAACCTTTATTGAGAAATAAAATGAACATGGGTGTCGATACGAGATGCAGATGCCGACACGTGGTGTATTATGCCTATCTGCTATTGGATACGTGGCATGATCTGTGGCTCTCTTGAAAGCTATGAAAAGTGTCTCAGACGGTGCTAGTTGGCCGACTCTGTGTTTCAAAAATCAACACTTGGCAGCTTTCACTTG
Source organism: Torreya grandis (assembly GCA_037957365.1). Taxonomy (NCBI): domain Eukaryota; kingdom Viridiplantae; phylum Streptophyta; class Pinopsida; order Cupressales; family Taxaceae; genus Torreya; species Torreya grandis. Next base: position 343,099 of record JARHVA010007692.1, on the reverse strand, counting down.
ATTTCAACACCTAGGTTAAAATGAAACAATGGAAACAAAAAGGGGAAATAGAACCCGTGCTCAGATAGTGACACTTGACAGCCTCTGCTGCACTTCGACACTTAGACGAGAAAGAATCAAAAGAAACAAACCTGCGCCTGCTCCAAAACTCTGCTACCATGACCAAGGTATGCAGGAACCAAAACTGCAGTGCATGACTAAAAATTTGAAATTCAATGTAGATTAAAAATTTACTCTCCATTATCTTCAATTATAGTTTCTTAACATTATTAATAATTATTAAGAAGAATAAGTGATCTAAAATCCTTCTTAAACCCCCAATGGCTTATTTTTAAGAGATATAATTACATTTTTTAGTTCATTATTTCAAAATAAAAAAATTATGTAATATTATTTGGAATAAATTACCTTATTAAAAATTCATAAATAAAAATTTTGAGAAAAAAATATAAATACAAAGGCAAAGTTATCAGGGTTTTAAGCAAACAAGAGAGACAGTCAGAAAGGTAATTTTTAAGAGGTTTAAAAGATTGGTTGAGAAAATAAAATGTTTTTAATGATAATATGTGTTATTATAGTTAATAATTAAAAAATAATTATGTATTTATGCCTCATAAAACTCAATAAAATGGTAAAACTCAGATTTACAGGTATTCAAAAATGAAATTGTGCAAGCTAGGAAACACCAAAAAGTACATATTTTAAGTTTTATTAAATTAAATATCATAAAACATGACATGAAAGTATTTTTTATTTCATTTAAGATTTAAAATTGGTTTAATTTCCTTAATATACCCAAGGAGAGATAAAATGACACAATGCAGTGCCATTCATGAAGGAAATCAGGGTTTCTTGAGTCCAAGAGAACATAAAATGGTAATTTTTGGAGTTGTATATGAATTTTAGAGATGAATATTTTATTTAAGGTATTTTAAACTATTTTTATTATGTTAAAATAATATTTATACTTATTCTTTAATCAATTAATGCAAATTTGTCATGTTCTAGGTTCTCACAGTGCTTTCAAGAAGCTTGCCAAAACCACAAAAGATGGGCATATCCAAAAGAAATTGTATGAAGAGTTGTTACATAAAAATTATTATATTTATAATTTATGTTACCCCTTTTTGTCTAAATTTATAAAATTTCAAGTCAATAACAAGAGTCCTTAGTTAGCCATAGAAAAGTGGAGTTTAAAACATGAAAAAGTGAAGAAGTTGGGTTTAAGTATTGGTTAAGATTTTAGGACACATTTTAATAATATATATTAATTATAATTTCAAAATTAAATCTCTCTCCTACTATGTCCCCCTTTGGGCTAAATTTAGAAATTCAAGAAGTTGAACATGCATGTAAGTTATAGGTGAGATAAATGAAGTCAAAATCCAAGTTGCAAATGAGATAACTGAAGACAAACTCCAAGTTTCAAGTCAATATAAGTCAAATCCAAAATATGATATGAAATAAAGGTAAATTAAGTCAAACCTCAAGATGAATGAATGTTTAAAAGGAGTTAACTAAAGATCAAAAGGAGTTTAATACAAGTTATAACTTCAAGAGGAGTTAAGTAAAGATCTCTTCAAGATTAAAGATGATCAAAACATGCATAAAGAATATTTAAATTTTAAACAAATTAAAAATGATTATTTCCATAATTAATATTCCATAATCCAATTTCTTAATTTTAAAATTCCAAAATCCCTATGTATCAATTTGGAAGGGAGTTTTTAAGGTGAAATTAAAATTTTAATTAAATTAGGAGTGAATTTGACTTGTATGTGGACTCATCTCTAGCTTCTTGTCTTATATTTTTGTTCTTATGTTCCATATGTACATTAAATTTTAAATTATTATGATGAGATTATGATTTTTTATTATTTAAAATCTACCAAAATTTGTACTACATCACCTTTGAATCAATAAAAGAGCTAATTTTTCCTCCATCTTCAAGTTGTTCATAAAGTGTGTTCTTAATGTTTATTGATGTAACATAGTGAATGAATAATTTTCCTATGTTTATGTCTAAATATCTCACCTTTATTAAAAAATTAATAAATATTTAATGTCATATAAAGTGTCCAAGTCTAATTTCTACCTAATCTAGAAGTGAATTCAATCATTGTTCATTCCTCCCAAGCTAGTGTGAGTGTTTATCTAGACCTCTGTGTGAAATACTGATGCAAGAATAATTATCTAAATATTAAGTCAATGTGTTAAGGTTATTAATATTAATTGTTTTGTAAATTATAGGCATAATTTAACTTGACATTAGTACATCACCCCAATTTTTAGTTTTCATTTCCATTTTTAGCTTTAAAATTGCTCCTTCTACCCTTTTCCTAGTAAAAAGAGCACATAATCAAAGAGTTTGGAGAGTGGTAGGTGAGTGTAATAAAGGTAACCATAAATTCATATATATTTCAACTCAAATATAAGGTCTCACACCTTGTAAAGTTTCCATTATATCAATAGGAATGAGAACAAGCGCACATTCTTTTAAGGGTGCAATTATGAGTGATAACACTTCCTAAGGAAGAATAACCTCTTCCTCTTGTGTTCTTAGTATAATTTTTAGAGTCTATAAAATATCAAATTTAATATTGGTTTCTTATAACACCACTTTTTTATCCCCTTCCTCTTGAGGACCTTCCTCTACTCTATAGTTAATTTGTTACCTCTTAGACAAATTTTCTTCTACCTTAATGCACATTGATATGTTACTTCCAAAAATATCATGTTCAAGAATATAATATCATCTTTAATATTAAAAAATAGAAAATTCACATATTTATAAATATTCTCTTGGTCATACTCTACATTCTCAACTCTTATTATGATCATGCGAAATTCCTTAATATATTATTTAATACTCATTTCTTTTTGTTTAAAATTATGTAACCTTATGAACAAAATCAATTTATAATATGTATTCAATAATTTAGCCTTTAATATGGCCACCATTAATTATCATGAATTTATTTTCTCATTACCATCTATTTAGCTCTTAATCTGCACATGATCCAACCATAGGGATGAATGACCTTTCAATTTTGTGCATAAGAATTCAAGTTTATTAGATCCTCCATTGAATCATATTAAAATTATTTTTCCATACATTTAATTAAATATATAAGTTATTAGCTTTCAAGCTTCAACTAAAACAAGGTGTGTCCATATTTGATTTGACACCAATATTTACAATTACCTTGAGAAGTTTGGTCTTAGATACATTTTCCATCTCTTCTAATTTAATTCATTGAGATCCTCAAAGTTATTGAGATCCTTATTAAAGCAATTTTTATTCATATTCACTTACATATTCAATATTCACTCTTATAATATATGTTATCTCAATGGTAACTAGAATCACTTGGAATACTCTCATTATTTTTTATGGGTATGAAAATAATATTTTTATTTAATTTTCACCACTTTCAATAGCATTAAATTTATGCCATTTAATCACTTGACTACAATTCTATCATTCATAACTTTATTATGAATCAATTGGTGTCTTCTCATACACATCCCAATAAACACATACCATTATTATGATATCTATTAGTGTAGGTGGGATATAGAGTGGGTGAAATTATTAGTTTTTTCACTCTCCATATATGATCTTAATAAAAATCACTCAAAAAACATAAAAAAAGACAACAATAAAGACATCAATTTATGTATATATTAATTCTAAGACATCATTATGTTCACAATTAATAAATTGAGATCAAATTCTCATGCCATAATTGTATGCTTAAATATATGATTCTTCCATGTGATATTTCTTATCTATGACAACTTATTGATAATTAAATTCATGATAAAACTCTTATAAAACTTTCCAAAAAACTCTACTAATATTTTATCCTTTTATACTACTGTGAAAATCCCCTTTTTTGCTTTTACATGATATCCACATCATGATTTATTTTAGACATTGTTGTGCTTTCTTAGATTGCATGTGATTTTTGGTGAACAATGGACATATGAATGAGTTATATTCCCCATGATCAAAATCATCTTAAATATATCTTAAAGATAATTCCAATGATATATTACACACCCAATTTGGTATCACCAAGACAAAGTTGTGACCATACAAAGGTTTTTGCATTACTTCGCTCACTCTATTTGAATTTTAACTATGACTATAGAGATTCCATGATCATTACATGGTGAATGATCCTAGTTCCTTCATACAATGGGATCCAACTAGTCCCCATGACCTTTTATATACCATGTGGACTCATGAGACCATATAATTTTAGGTATCACTTTTAACAAATTTTCCTAGACCCATGCTTCAATCAAATATAATTATAAATTATAACATGTCTACCAAATTAGTGCCATTATTGAATTATAAATTTAATGTAGGACGTGATTTTAATAATTTTCATAATTTCATGTTATAGGATTCATATAACTACCTAACTAATATGAGGGAGGAAATTTAAGCTTGTGATCATGTGAAAATGAATTTAAAGTTTACAACTATCAAAACCCATGAAATTTACATCCTATGAACCCAAAAACCCATGATTCTACCATGTGTATGCTAAATATGACTCAATCTTAAATTTAAGACCCACAACTACATATCAACCCTTCACAACACTTACTTCTAATAAACCATTTTAATTATGGTGACTAATAGATATCCAAACTCAGAATATGCATGGCCAATGAGATATGTATATATGTATGTATGAAGGGTATCCAAATAACATAAAGACTATGCCCACCAATACTCTTAGTATTTAAACTAATTTTTGATTTGTACCATGCTTAGGGACTTAGGTAATTATGGCATTTTTTTCTTATAGACTTAGGAAATGATGTGGTTACTATGAACTATGAATATTGAAATGGCCACCAAGATAATGAAATTTAAGTTAAAAATATTAAATTTTATTGTGTTAAACCTAAATGTAATCATTTGACCACAAATGGGTATGTGCATGGAGTTGGGGGACAATTCCATGGACATACCCAATAATGTGTATGTATTATAAAAATAACCTGTACGCATTACCGTCACTTATATAAATTCATACATGTTATATTAATGTGTATGCATTCTTATAAGTAAAGTAATGCATACACATTACATGAACTATAAAACAAAAAAACCCTTGAATTTTCATTTCTACTCTTTGCTTTTTGCTTGTGTTTTTATACTTGGCATTCACATTTTACCTTCTAGCTCTTCTTTTTTCCCTCCAGCTTGTGTTTTTCCCTCCATCTCACATGAAAAACATTTCTTTTTTCCCCATATTTGTGAGATCAATGATGCCACCATGAAGAAGAAGTAAGTTTTGTAGATTAAATCATTTTTTTTAATTTTTTTTGAATATTTTGCATAGTTTGATTTGTAATTTTTATCTAATAGGTCAGCATGCTCCATATAACCCTTTGCCTAATCCTCTTCCTAACCCTCTATCCAACCCTTCTAACACTCCTCCTAACCCTTAGCCTAAGCCTCCTATAGTTCCACTATATCCCCTAGGTACTCAGAAGGATATAGTTACTCACATAGTGGAGAAGAAAATTGAAATTGAGCAAATAATTATGAGAATGAAGGAGGTCACTTCCATGAACACCCATTGCACCTATTTGGCCAATACCCTAAAGTTAGTACTAGGTCAAGTTCACTCGATAATGATTCAAATTAATAGATGGAAATAATATAAGGATAGTTTTAGGGCTTACTATGCTAGTAAATTATCAACATATGAGGTGAAGAAGAAATAAATAACAAAATATAATTTTTTTGCCTTATTTATTGACCTAGCCACCAATGCCCTATTTCTCGTAACAACCAAATGTTTCCCAATCCATTGATGCCAACACAATTTGATTAAAGACAATTTTTGGGAGTGATGGTGGATGGTGTTTGACTATCCACCTTGTAATAACCATGATTTCCCTTTTTAATTTTTAAGGAAACTCTATTGTGAGTTTGTCCTCAATGAAATTCCAAACTACTTTTACTATGGTGATTTTTAGGTTCAAGGGAAAGGCTTTGCGTAGGATAAAATATGTGCACATCATGAACCTAATCAACCTAAAAAGATCCCTATCCAAAATCCACTTCATCTAGAGATTCCCTCTATGGTGAAGGAGGTTGTGTAGATAGAAAATTTACATATGCTTAGTGTACTAATGAATACACTTGTTCATCATATGAGTAGACTTTCATAGATAAATGCTTGAGATACTCTAGCTAGTGGCCATACCCAACCCCACTATGTAGATGTTGTGGTGCTATAAGCACTAGACCTTTAGATGATGATCATGGAACTTTAAGGGGTTTGGAGGATATGGTCTTGATTGATGAGTTTTTGGCACACACATTTGGTTTGGATTCTCTACACACATGCAGGTATCTTTTATATAAATTTCATGTTAAAGTTTTAAGTTATATTTACAAATTAAAAAGATAAAAATTAATTTACAAATTTAAATTGAATAATATACATGTATTTTTTTTGTTCTAGGAGGATATGTTTCCTTTGACATCACAACTAGGTAGTGGGCCAATACTACTACACATATCCATGTTACTATGACACCATATGCATTTATAGAGGTAAAATTTCAAGTGAATCTTATATACTCTAGATGTATATTCATATACCTTAATTACATCATTAGTAGATTTTGTGTAAGAAAATATAAAATACCTAATATAATTTTGTTGGACTTTTTATTGTTTGATGTATTAACATAGAGTAGCATACTGTTAACAACTCATCCTCTATCTCAATGTTTTTGCTTTTATTTCAAATTTAAAACTATGTTTTCAATAACCAAAATAACAAGTTGAATATTTTCTTGATATCCAATTATCTGTAGTTCCCATAGTAGTTCAATCCCAATCAATAAGATTGGATGTGTGTGTGTGTGTGTGTGTGTGTATATATATATATAATTCATTTGATAAAATTTATTTGGTATAATATATTTATATCAATTTCCCAATTGAGCATAGAATGTCTTCATCAATATGCACACCACTCCTTTATTTTGAATACTAGCCTCATATCCATCCACTTGATTCCTTTTTATCCTAATCACATATATCAGTTAAATCTCTATGATCGATATCTAAAATGGTCATAGATAGAAATTTAATTCCCATCAATTCTAACCAAGCAAAACAATTTCATCTCTATCTGTGGAGTTATACATTTAGATGGCATAGCCTCTTAATCTCATTGTACCTAGTCAATTCTAATTTCCAACCAGACTTTATTATTAGAACTATATATAGTAGGATATTATATCCCATTGGTTTTTTTGGAGAGCATCGAATATATATTATAGCCTATATGTATATGGCGTAGGCCTTGTGACCATACACAAATAGGGGACCTCAAACCCATATAAATATATGGGGCTGAATATTTTCTTACCACCACCTACTTAAGGGGCCCAAAGACCTCCTTTATCTAATTGGGGGAGAGGACCTATCTATATCCATGCACTTTCATCACTTGAGTGACATGCTGACTCTATAAGATTATAACACCTTTCATCAAGAAAGTCCCCCTAAAATGAATATTGAGTGTCAACAAGACTATATCACCCTTTGTTGACCTCAACCTATGCATAATGTATATATATAGACCTTCATGTTAAGCATGGGATATACTGAGAGGGGGGTGAATCAATATATCATAAATCTTATAAACTTTCCCTTAACCAAATTCCACTTTAACATACATTCAAGATATGCAATAAAACTAAAATAATAAACACCACACAAGATAGAAAGAGATACTAGATTTAACATGGAAACCTATTGTAGGAAAACCCATGGAGAACAATCTCAAGTATATGAATGAACACCAACTCAAACTATGATATTTTTAAGCAGCAACTTGTAGGAGCACCAACCCCTTTGCTGAGCACCAACAAAGAAACTATTCATGATCACCAACCCACAAGATCACTAACCCCTTTGTTGAGCACCAACATTGCAATAGTTCATGAGCACTAACCCACAGGAGCACCAACCCCTTTGCTAAGCACCAACATAGCAACAATTCATGAGCACCAACCCATTTATGTATACCACACAACTATCTCTCAATGTTTCTATCTCAATAAATGATAGTTCATTACAATATCTCTTTCCTCTCTCACCTTTGCTCTTTTTAGCTAGATATAATAAAAACAAAACATACTCATCTCTCACATATTGCAAATGGCTTCTTAAGCCTTTATTTATAGCTTTCCAAATGACCTTTGGCCTTCCCCCTTTGTGACCCTTCAATCCTCATGGAAAATGGTTCCAAAATTGCATGACCCTTCATATCCTTGCATTTGAAAAGTCATATGGTGACCCTTCATAATCAAAAATGTCCTTTCCTCTTTTGTCCTTATCTTGGTGACTTTTTATATTCCTCAAAGTGTCCCTTCATGATAAATTGTGCCCTTCCTCTTTTATCTTCACTTGGTGACTCTTGGAATTCCCCAAGATGACTCTTCATGGGAAAATGCATCCCATTCTTCTTTTGTCTTTACCTCCTGACTCTTTGACTTCTCCATGGGCCCTTCTTTTATCTTATATGTAACCAAAAATATATTCATTAATATTAAATAAATATTAACACACATTAGCCAAGATATAACTATTACAAACATAATTAAATGCAATTGCTAGACCTTTGACATCAATGACAATATTTCCAATAATCTCCCCCTTTGTCATTGATGGCAACCTCAATCCTAAAATTGCCACATCCTAAAACCTACATATACTGCCACCTAAAAAACATACAATAACTCCCCCTTATTGTAACAACCTATACTTGTTCCCTATATGTATTTCTACACCTGTACCTATACCTATACCTATTTTTCTCCCCCTTTGACATCAATGGCAAAGGGCCTACCTGGAGCTAACACTTAGCTCCCCCTCAACTGATGCTAAATTTCAATGGTAGGAAGTAAAGGAAATTACCCCCAACTTCTCTCACAAATACTCAAATGTGTCTTTTGGTCGCGCCTTTATGAAAATATATGAAATTTGCTCTATAGTACTTATATATTCCATCTTAACCTATTGATCTATAGCCTATTCTCTCAAGAAGTGATATATAATAGGAATATGTTTTGTTCTTGAATGCATTACTAGATTCTTTAAAATATTTATAGCACGTGTGTTATCAAAAAAAAATGAAAATAGGTTCATCATACATTACTTTGATATCTTCCAAATTTTTCTTCATCTAAAGCACTTGAGTACAACAAAATACTACTATAATATATTCTACTTTAGCTATAGAAATTGATACTTAATTCTGCTTCTTACTTAGCCAAGATACTAAGCTATCACCAAGGAAGAAAGCTCTTCCACTTGTACTCTTTCTATCATCCAAGCACCCTACCCAATCTAAATTTTTATAAGCAACCAAAGTTAAATATCTACTTGTGGGATACCATAATCCATAATTCAATGTCCCCTTGACATATCTGAATATTCTCTTCACCAACTAAACATGACTATCTTTTGGAAATGACTAATATCTTGTAACCATACCTACTACATGCATGATGTCTGGCCTCGATGTTGTCAAATATAAAAGACTACCAATCATAGATCTATACAAAGATTTATTTGTAATAGGTGAATCTTCATCCTTTATCACCTTATTTCTTGTACACATAGGTGTGCCAACTGGTGCACAATCTTCAAAACCAAATTTCTTCAACATTTCCTTGACATATTTACTTTGAGCTATGAAAAATTATTTATTTTATTGAAATATTTGTAATCCTAAGAAAAATGATAATTCTCCAAGCATAGACATCTCAAATTCTTTTTGCATTCTATCATAAAATTAACCTGTCATCTTTTCAATATTTCCTCCAAAAATGATATCATCAACATATACCACAATAATCAATTAATGCTCACCTTCTATTTTTATGTAAAAATTACTATCAACAAATCCTCTCTTGAATATTTGATCTTGTAAGTACTTATCAAGTCTTACATACCTAGCTCTAGGAGCTTGTTTCAATCCATACAATGCTTTCTTCAATTTGCATACATGGTTACTAATATTTGAGAGAATAAATCCCTTAGGCTACTCAATGTAGACCTCTTCTTCAAGATTCCCATTTACGATGGTAGATTTGGCATCCATCTAAACACTTTGAAAATTTTAAATACTACATATGCAAGAAACATTCTAATAGCCTCTAACCTTGCCACTGGTGCAAAAGTTTCTTCAAAATCTATTCCCTCAATCTGAGCATATCCTTTACACACTAATCTTTCTTTATTTCTGGTCACTTCTCCATTTTCATTCAATTTATTTCTATAAACCCATTTTATTCCTATCACATTGTGATCTTTTGGTCTAGGCACTAATTCCCAAATATCATTATTTTCTATTTGATTTAATTCTTCATCCATAACCTTAACCCAATGCTCATCATGTCTAGCTTCTGAAAAAGTTCTATTCTGAATTTTAGATAATAAAGAGAAATTAATTTGTTCAGATTCACTTACCATCATTCTTCTAGTGTGAATTCCTTCATTTATGTCCCTAATGATGTCACTTTCATTATGATTTCTCTGAATTTATTTGGACGGAGTTTTGGTTCCCTTTTTCTCCTACTCCTCATCTTCATCTAATTCTTCAAAGCCTTCCTCTTCAATGATTTTAGGAATGTCTACTAGATCATTGATTCTTTATGTTCCATCTTCTTCTATCTTGACACTTGCACTTTCAACAATTTTCTTAGTTCTTTTGTTATGACATTTATAAGCTTTACTTTTGAAAGAATAACCAATAAATATACCTTCATCTACTCTAGATTCAAACTTACCAAGTTTTTCATCAGTTCTCTTTATGAAGCATTTGCCATCAAAAACTCTAAAATAATCAACTATTTCTAGTTTGTCTTTCCATAGCTCATAATCAATCTTGTCACTATTAACTCTTAATAATTCTCTATTTTGAATATGCACTACTGTACCAAATACCTCTTTCCATTGTTTATCTACCATCTTAGATTCATTTAGCATTGTCCTCAACATCTCTTGGACTATTCTATTTTTTTGTTCAACTACTCTATTTTGTTGTAGATATTTGGCTACTGAATAATATCTCTTTATTCCATGATCTTCACAAAAATCAATAAATTTATCTAACATGAATTCTCCTCCTTGATCTAATCTTAGACACTTAATCTTCAAACTAGTTTCATTCTCAACTAAAGCTTTGAATGATTTCAAATGTCTAAAAGCTCCTAATTTTTTCTTTAAAAACATTACTCAAGTCATACCTGAAAAATCATTAATAAGCAACATGAAATATTTATCACCTTGATTAATTTGAATCCTCATAGGTCCATATAGGTTACTGTGAACAAGCTCTAGCATCTGAGTGTTTGAGTACTCTTTTGTTTTGAATCACCTTCTAGCCTGCTTCCCATGCTGACAAGGTCCACAAAGCATGTCGGATGGCTTTGTAATATTTGGAAGATTCCTGACTGCTTGCTTTTTGTTGATGTTGACAAGATTGTCAAAATTTATGTGCCCCATTCTCCTATTCCATAGCCAACTTTATTCAATCTAACTCAAACAACATCTTTGACCTTTGATGTCTAATAGCATATACAAGTTATTGCCTATTCTCTGAGCATCTGCAACCAATACATCTGAATCTTTGATTCTAATTTCACAAGCTTCTGCATAAAACTTTAGTGTGTGACCCTAATTACTTATTTTCTTACACTCAAAATATTATGCTTAAGACCTTCTATATATAAAACATTTTCAGTTTTAGTTCTACCACTATCTAAACTTAGTGTACCTTTTCTAGAAATTTTGGCAGTAGTATCATCTCCAAATTTCATTATGCCACCATTGATCTTCTTCAAGGTTATGAACTTGATCTTGTCTCCTATCATGTGGCTCAAACATCCACTATCAATGAACCATGGCTTTTCTTCATTTCTTGCATGCAAAGCTATCTAAACCAACAAGAAATCTTCAGGTTGTTTCTTCTACCATGTTTGAACCTTCTTGATGAATGGAGCCTTGAAACTCTACTCCTTTTTGACTAACTCAAACACATTTCTATAGTACTGATATATGTGTCCAAATATGTTACACTTGTAATCAATTATGGCCTCTTCATCAAAGCTTGATAGAGGAGCAAAAGAGTTGTAGCTTCTACTTGACTCTATGTGACTTTCTTTTTCCTTATTTCTGAGACTGTTAGCTCTTTTTCTACATTCAAATTTCTTGTGACCATATCCATTACAATAAAAATAGGACTTGTTTGTGTATCTCTAATCTAATTACCTTTTGTAGATTTTTTCCCTCTATCCTTCTTTTTTTGAGATGTCCTTCGTATTATTCACTTCTGCCCTTTTTGTTTCCTCTTTTGTAAGAGCCTCAACATAGATCTTTTTCTTTTCAAATCTGATACATGTCTTATCTGATATTGCTTTTTGGCTTTCTAATATCTCATTCAAAATATTAGTGTTATTCTCAAATTTTGAATCATTAGCTACTCTATCATTAATTACTTTATTTGTTTATCAAGATCTATTTTTAAATAAGGAATTTCAATAATATACCTTTCACATTCTTTTCTTACTATTTTCAACTATGCCGTTAGATCTTCTTCATTCTTCTTAGCTTTTTCAAAGTTTGCTTGTAGATCTTCAATTATTTCCTTTGACTCCTTTTCCTTTTTCTTGATCTGGTGCTTCAATATTCAAATTTTATTTTGAACAACTTTTAACTCTTCTAAGGCAAAAATGATTTCTCCTTATAGATTCACTTTGGATTCATCCTCTTCTTCTTCTTGATCATCTATTCTTTTGCTTGTAGAGGCATCTTCATGTATGGCCATCTTATGCTTTCTTGATCTACCTTTAAGTTGTAAAACTTTTCAAAAGGAACCTACTTTGATACCAATTGTTAAGCATGTGATATTCTAAGAGGGGGGGTGAATCAATATATCATAAATCTTATAAACTTTCCCTTAATCAAATTCCACTTTAACATACATTCAAGATATGAAATAAACCTAAAATAATAAACACCACACAAGATAGAGAGAGACACTAAATTTAACGTGGAAACCCAATGTGAGAAAAACCACATAGAATAATCTCAAGTATATTAATGACCACCAACTCAAACTATAATATTCACAAGCACCAACTTTCAAGAGTGCCAACCCCTTTGCTAAGCACCAACACAAAAAATATTCATGCGCACCAACCCATAGGATCACCAACCCTTTTTATAAGCACCAACACAACAATAATTCATGAGCACCAACCCATAAGAGCACCAACCTCTTTGTGTATACCACATAACTATCTCTCAATGTTGTTATCGCAATAAATGATAGTTCATTACAGTATTTCTTTCCTCTCTCACCTTTGCTCTTTTAATCTAGATATAACAAATACAAATCATACTCATCTCTCACACATTACAAATGGTTTCTCAAGCCTTTATTTATAGCTTTCCAAATGACCTTTGGCCTTCCCCCTTTGTGACCCTTCAATCCTCATGGAAAATGGCACCAAACTTGCATGACCCTTCGTATCCTTGCATTTGAAAATTCATATGATGACCCTTCATAAGAAAAAATGTCCTTTCCTCTTTTTTACTTATCTTGGTGACTTTTCATATTCCTCAAAGTGTCCCTTCATGAGAAATTGCACCCTTCCTCTTCTGTCTTCACTGGGTGACTCTTGGAATTCTCGAAGATGACTCTTCATGGGAAAATTCATCCCATTCTTCTTTTGTCTTTACCCCGTGACTCTTTGACTTCTCCATGGGCCCTTTTTTTGTCTTATATGCATCCAAAAATATATTCATTAATATTAAATAAATATTAACACACATTAGCCAAGATATAACTATTACAAACATCATTAAATGTAATGGGGCCTTTATCACCAATAATGCTAGACCTTTGACATCAATGACAATATTTCCAACACTTCCCTTGTAAAAATTGAGAGCAATATAAGGAAGATATTAGACCTAATGTCACCTATATGGTAACCAAAATCATGCACTTGTAAATAAGACTGTCCACTCACTATTATCTCTATAATATTTAGTTAATTTTTTTATATGTTTCTTTAGATTTTAACAAGACCTATTTTGTAAGTTTCTAGACAATCTTAAAAGGCTCAAGTATAGATGTCCCCATAAAAAAAACCTATCACTCTTGGTGTCTTAACTTTATTAAAACTCAATTTACAAAATTCTCAACAAACACCTATATAAGTTACTTATCTTATCACAATGACTATTTTGAAGGGATTTTTTATAACACAAATACTCAGTTGGACTAAAAAGTAATGCATGTATGTAAAAACAAGTATTCAAGGTGTTAACATGATCAAAATTGATCAAAATTTCAAAACAAATCAATTTAAACACCATAGCTCATAGGACTTTCCTCAACTCTACCAAGTCACTTCCTTAATATAATTAGGCCTAATGACCTTAATCAGGTCAAAATTTGAAATACACCTTAGCAAAGCTATACAAGCATTCAAACTAGTGTATATAGGTGTATCAAGGATGTTTTAACACCTAACTTGTATTCAATAACTTAATTTCACAAAATTCACTCAAAAATCCTCCCTCATTTTCTTGTCACTCTCGCTCATGAAACTAATATTTCTTGCCTTTAGTGTGGTGTTACAAGTCACACGTTGCACATATCTACTTGTCACATTCATGCTTCCCATGACCTCATTATATTTTTTCATATATTATACAAGACTAAGTTTTTTAGAAACTTGTTTAATCAATGAATTTCCCAAGTTATTAATTATTAGGTTATTTGTTTAGTTGATCACTAGGGTGAACACTCCTCCATCATTGTGAGTTAAGATAGCCTCAGGCACATCTTCTATAATTTCATATACATAAGCACTCACTAAGGTATGTATATTCACTTATAATTTGAATTATAAATTAGTACTTTTAATTTAATAATTTTACTATATAATTTGGCAAATATGACTTATATGCATGAATGTATTGTGTTATGTAGGGATTTCATATGAGCTTTGATAGTTTGATTCATATGAATACTACAGTAGATCCTATATTTATTCATCATTTGACATACTTGTTTATGTAGTTGAACTTGGAATTAACCCAATCAAGTGTCAACAAAAAATTGAGAAGGACCATGAGATTATGATAAGTGCATGTTTAAATGATTTTTTATTATAGTTTAAAATGAGTATCTTAACTTGGTTTGATGTATACTTGTTAATTTTATAATATTTTTTGTATTTGGATAGGTTCAGCTACAAGTGAGCTATGATCATAGTACCTCTAGTCAAACCTTGGATAAATCCAATGGATTTAGGATATCTCCATCTACAAGAAGGGCATCCTATGGAGAGTCTTATTCGAAGAAGGCAAATAGAGGGAGACTAATTGATGATTAAGATGTTATAGATGATGTAATTTTTTGTATTCCTATATGGAAATATATACATTTTTAGCATTGTACATGTGTATATGATGTATTCACCTAAAATTAAATACTTTTTTGTTAGACATGATGTAATTTTTTGTATGATTATATGGTAATTCATGTGTTATTGACATTATATACCTATATATGGCATTCATACATGGCATTCTTATTTTGTACATGAATATTTAAGAAAACTAATGAAGTAAATCTTGTTTGAATCACTTGTGTTTAGAGTATTATGAATGATTGGTTTTGAAGTATTCTTAAGGATTAAAAATGTTATGAGATTGAGAATAACTTATTAAGATAATGTTGTAAATCAAACCCTTATAAGAAATAAAGAATATCAATGATTGCATTTGAATTATGTTTATATGATGATGTAGAGGTATGAAGGAAAAGTCTACAAAAACATCATTATCTAGTTCTAAACTTGATTGATGACTTTCACTTGCTATGGTTTGATTTGAATCTTCATTTACATGTTAGATCCTCTTTTGACTCTTTGGGCTTAATTTAGCTTCTTACACCTAGTACTTATTCCTTGTACTCTTAGTAGCACATCCTTGATAAAATTGACCTCTATCCATAAATTCACAACTCATCCTTTACCTCATTCCATTCATCTCACTCACAAACTTCCTCTCAATCTCTTTTTATTTTCTTACTAGGCACCTTCTTTGGGTCTCAAGGACCAAATCTTGGTCTATGTTTCAAGAGCTCAACCAATTGTCACGTATGGTCTTCGATAATAATTAAATATTTGGTATAACCCCCTTCAAGTACTCAAACAATATTTGAATCTCATTCCAAACCTTATGGACATAATGCTCTCTCAAGGCTTATAACCTTTTTACTATATTTTGCCTTGTACAAAAAAGTTATGATTGCTCAAGAGATTATAAGGGCATATATAGGTACATTCTATTCTTTTCCATGTCTATGTTAAATTTTATAGCCCAAATCTACCTCTAACTATCACTTCATTAACCTACCCTTATTTAGGCCTAATTAGCCCTATTCTAAAACCTCAGTCCTAAAATCTATACATAGCCATACAATCTAGGTTAAAACCTTTTGATTCACCTTTTACATTTATAGGGAAGTAAGTTTACAGAGTTTCTTTAAATTACCATGGTTAAATCTCTCAATGCTAAACCTTAATCTAGTATTTCCCATTCCCTATAAATACTATCCAAATGACCACTTTTACCTTCCCACTAATCTTATTTTTTTTAAAAACATACTCATGACATCTAAAACATCTCATAGCACCTTTCTAATGATAAAAAACCAACTTTGCTTTTATGCCTTTAAGACTGCCTATGGGGATTACATGAAGTTTAGAGTGTGAAAACCCTTTAAAGGTATTTAGTAGGTTTAAAAACATCTTACCATACTTATCAAATACTTCCTTAATCTTGAAACCCTCAAACACACATTAAAACTCAAAAAAGTATGCTTGCATGAATAATGACCATTATGAGAAATAAAGGGGACTATGATAAAACATCAAGAACTTAAAATTGTCATATGAAATTAAAAATATTATTTAAGTGTATATAAGGTCATTAATACTATTCTTAATAAGTTTAAAGTCATTTGGATATGTCCTTTGTCTTGTAGACCCTTTTTACCATAATTTACCTTGAGCTTCCTTCATGACAAAACTTGTCTTCATTCAAAATTTTCCATGAAAATAATGAATTTGATAAATTATATAGGATAATATAAGTTTCCAAAATCATATTATATAGTTTTAATACCTCTCCAAGGCTTAAACTACTTCGTGGCATCTAGAATGACAAAATTTCTAAAAATCTCCAATGGTTGCCTTCTTAATTGTAAGAGGATTGTCTCAAAATATAGGGAACTTTAACTCTTTTCATGAACTTTAGGATGGAATGGAATATTTTTTTATTTCATGGAAACCATTATTACCAAATTTTGTGTTTTGAATCAACTTGTAGATGCCCTAAACTAACTAATTTCTCTAAGGTAGGCTCCAATGTTGATTATGATTTGACATAAGGTTGAGTGTACTAAAATAGTGAATATTTTACATTGTAAAAAAACATAAAAAAATATATTTAATGGGTATAATATGTCATAATGATCCTCTCTACCAATTTTTTTGATTAGATATGACATAGTTTGGCCCATAGGCACATTTTGGCAAAAACTAGTGGCACGTGTCTCTGTGGTCAAATTTCAAAAATGAGTCATCATCATATTTTGAATTTATTTATGTATTATCATGATGATTCTTACTCTAAAATTTCATGTAACCTCTCCTTTCATGATTCCAACCTTTATTTGTTATCTCATAATCTTCCATGTCACCTTGTACCTTCTCAAAAAACCTCATATGACTGTATGTCAATAATCCTTAGAGATTTATGCTATGATAAAATGGATTATTTGGTATAATTCACACTCATTTGTCCCCATTAAGATTTATAATTAGTTTAAAACCATGATTAAACCTTCCTCTAACATGTTCTGACCACTTAGCAAGGCATTTAGGCCTAACATAGTCAACTTCCATACAAAGGCCTATACTACATATTCATGTTCAATCCCTATGATGGTTGTAGGTACATGTTTTCAAAATATTTATTTGGTCAAGAAACTTCACCATTGACAATCTTGAATTCATGACTATTTCTCCCTAGCTATAGGTGCATGCTTTGAAGGTATGACTATAGGTGTTTTTGGAAATCTCTCCTAGCATGCATGACTTTGTAGAAGCCCACCTCTCACCTTAGACACCACCATCCCACCATGGAATTAATCAAAATGACCCACTATCCTATCTATTTACACTAACCTAAAGGATGGACTATAGGTGGAAGCTTTTGACTATGACTAAATCATTAGGTGTTCACAAACATTTCTCAAATGGTCCAAGACCCCACTGATTCTGAATGCTCATATAACCTCAATGAAACACCATCATTGGCAAGGAAACTTTCATTTAATCTTTATTTATAGTATAACCATTCAAAAACCAACTATATTTCTATTAGATGGTAGAGTCCCCATTAGGTTTTTGACTACTCCTTGGTTTTATTAAGGTGATGTATAGACTTGTGTCATGCTTGAGGGTGTTTTGAAAGCTTTGGAAACCTATGAGGTGTCTTTGATTCTTATATAACAAGATGGTATCTTTGATAACTTCAATAAGATATTAAAATTATCCACACCCTTTGAAAACATCTCAGAGCCTTACTATGCCTTCTTGATTTTAATTCCTTGTTAAAGTTTGCCATAGGTCTCTAATAAGTGCAAAGAAAATCCTCTTATTGGTTTTCTATGAATATCTGAGTCATTAAACTCCAAGAAGCATTTCTCTCACTTTATTTACCATATAAGATTTTCTTGAGTAAATTCACTTAGGTGACCTCATTACACTTGCCTTAACCCCTTTTAAGTTGTCCAACTCACTCTAGCATCCTATTTCACATACAAGGCTCATCTTGGGTTTCTAAGGCTTGTAGCCCCTTTTTTGGACATTTTTCCTTGGTTTAACTAGTCTATGAACTCTCTTTAAAATATGAGATCATTTATATATTTTTTATAGTTAGAACACTTTGATAATCTTAAAATAAACCTTTAGAAGGTCTTGAAACCTAATTCTAATGACACTAGCTTCTAGTCACGTGTATATGGTTCACTTGGACAATTAGGTCTATTAGACCTTTTTGAATTCTTAATGGCCTAAAACTATCAAAATAGTGTTTAAAACATGTCTAAAATGGTGGATAATGCCTAATACTAGGTTTTTGGCCTCCCATCTGGCCCAGTTGACAACCCACCACCCATTTTGGGCTCTAAAACACCATTCCCAATACAAGAAAGATGTTAATTTTTTACCTAACTTCAGGCATGCATAAAAAAAATATAAGTCATATGGAGGAAACATAATATCCATTTTGTTCATGGGAAACCCTTATAATTTCAACCCAAATCTAGTTTAAATAATGTCTAAGAGAAATTTTTGGTAGAAGTTACAGTTATGGGTCCTAAAATGCAATGTTTTGGCAGTGAAGAGACAACTTGTTGACCTCCAAATAGAATTTTTACCTATATGACCAAAAGGTGAAAATACACCACTTTTATCACATCTAAATAGGTAAAAAAACATGTGCTCTAATGACCATGACATCTAATTCTACATGTAAGTACATTTTCAGTGCTATTCTAGAGCACAAAAACATTGACAATAAATGTTCTCAAAGTTGAAGCTACAGTCTAAGAACTTAATTTTTGGTGATTATTGGCATAAAAATGGAACTAAAAACACATTTAAAGGGGTGAATAATGTCTATGAATAGGTTTTTGGCCTCCCATCTAGCTTGGTTGACAAACCCACCACCCATTTTGGGGTCATAATATCCATATTTTTCATGGTAAATCCCTCTAATTTTAACCTAAATCTAGTTTGAATCACCTCTAATACTAATCCATGGTAGAAGTTGTAGTAATGGGTCCTAAAATATAGCTTTTTTGCAGTGAAGAGACAACTAGAAGGTGAAAATCCACCACATAAATCATCTCTATATAGTCAAATTACAGATGATTAAATTATTGTGACATTTAGTTCCACTTACAAGTGAATTTTTGCTATTATTCTAGAGCATGGAAACACTAACAACAAATATTGTCAAAATTGAAGCTACAATTTGAGAACTCAATTTATGGTACTTGTTAGCTAAAAAATGGCACTTCCAACACATATATAGGGGTGGATAAAATATAATGATAGATTCTTAGCTTACTATATATCCTGATTAATAAACCCACCACCCATTTTATGGTTAAGAACACCCTCCCCAATACAAGAAAGATGTTAATTTTTAGCCTAACTTTAGGCACATATAAAACCAAAAATGTAGGTCATATGGAGGAACTATAATATCCATCCTATGCATGGTAAATCCCTCTAATTATACCCTAAATATAGTTTTAATAACCTATAAGATCAATCTATGGTAGAAGTTGCATTAACAGGTCCTAGAATGCAATGTTTTGGTAGTGAAGAGACAACTTGTTGACCTCTAACTAGTGTTTTTACCTCTATGACTAGCATGTGAAAATCCATCACTTTTATAACATATATATATATATATATATATATATATATATATATATATATATATATATATATAGAATTTACATTTGTTCCAATGACCATGACATCCAACTCCACACACAAGTGCATTTTTAGTAATGTTTCAGAGCATTAAAACACTAATAACAAATGTTGTCAAAGTTGAAACTATAGCCTGAGAACTTAATTTTTGGTGCTTGTTGGATAAAAAATATTATTACTAACATATATTAATGGGTGGATAACATCCAATACTAGGTTCGTGGCCTCCAATCTAACCCAATCGATAAACCCACCACCTATTTTAGGCTCAAGAATGTCCTTCTCAATACATGTAAGATGTTGATTTTTAGTCTAACTTTAGGCATTCATAAAACTAAAATTATAAGTCATATGGAGGAACTATAAGATCCTTCTTGTATATGAGAAATCCTTATAATTTCACCCCAAATCTAGTTTGAATCACCTCTAAGAGCAATTTTTGGTAGAAGTTATAGTAATGGGTCCTAACATGTATCTTTTTGGTAGTGAAGAGATAACTTATTGACCTCCAACTAGCATTTTATCCTTCATAATTTGCATATGAAAGTAAACTACTTCAATAAAATATATATAGGTAAATTACACATGCTATAATGATTGTGACATTCAATTCTATATGGAAGTGCATTTTCAGTACTATTCTAATAACAAATGTTGTCAAAGTTGAAGTTATGGTCTAAGAATTCAATTTACAGTGCTTGTGGGATAAAACATGGCACTACCAACACATTTAGAGGGGTTGATAACATCTATATTCAGGTTTTTATCCTCTCATATCTCCCAGTTGACAAACCCATGACCTATTTTGGGCTCTAGAATGCCCTTCCCAATACAAGAAAGCTGTTGATTTTTAGCCTAACTTTAGGCATGCATAAAACCAAAAATGTAAGTCATATGGAGGAAGTATAATATCCTTCTTGTGCATGGTAAAACCATATAATTATACCATAAATCTATTCTTAATCACCTCTAAGATCAATCTATGGTAGAAGTTGTAGTAACGAGTCCTAAAATGCAACATTTTGGCAGTTAAGAGACAACATGTTGACCTCCAACTAGCAATTTTACCTCTAGGACTGATAAGTAAAAATACACCACTTTGATCACACACACACAGGCACATGCACACACACGCACGCGCACACACACACACACACACACACACACACACACACACACACACACACACACACACACACACACACACACACACACACACACACACACACACATACACACACACACACACACACACACACACACACACACACACACACACACACACACAGAGGTAAATTACACATTATCCAATGACTGTGACATCTAATTCCACCTAGAAGTGCATTTTCACTAATGTTCTTAAGCATGAAAACACTGATAATAAATATTATCAATGTTGAAGCTATGGTCCCAGAACTCAATTTATGATGCTTATTGGATTAAAAATGGCACTTCAAAATCATATATAGGGGTGAATAACGTCTAATACCAGGTTCTTTTCCTCCCATTTTTCCTAGTTGACAAACCCACCACCCATTTCAGGCTCAAGAATGCCCTTTCCAATACAAGAAAGATGTTTATTTTTAACCTAACTTAAGGCATGCATAAAACCAAAATTATAAGTCATATGGAGAAATGGTAAGATCCTTATTAGTCATGGTAAATACCTCTAATTTTATCATAAATTTATTCTAAATCACCTCTTAGATCAATCCATAGCAGAAGTTATACTAATAGGTCCTAATATACAATGCTTTGACAGTAAAGAGATAGCTTATTGACCTCCAACTAGCATATTTACCTCTACAAATATAAAGTGAAAATCATACACTTCAATAAAATATATATAATAAAATTTAATGTTCTATAATTACCATGACATCTAATTCCACATACAAGTGCATTTTCACTACTATTCTAGAGCATGAAAACACTAACAATAAATATTATCAAAGTTGAAGCTATAGTCTAAGAACTCAATTTTTGATGTTTTTTGGATGAAAACTAGAATTGTAAACACATCTAAAGGGGTGGATAACATATAGTAATAGGTTATTGGCCTCCCATATAGACTGATCGACAAACCCACCATCCATTTTGGGCTAAAAAATGCCCTTCTTAATACAAGAAAGATGTTGATTTTTATCCTAACTTCAGGCATGCATAAATCCAAAAATATAAGTCATATGGAGGAACCATAAAATTAATCCTATGCATGGTAAATCCATCTAATTTTAACCCAAATATATTTTAAATCACCTCTAAGATCAATCTATTACAGAAGTTGTAGTAATGGGTCTAAAAATGCAACTTTTTAGCAGTGAAGAGATAACTTGTTGACCTCCAACTAGCAATTTTGCCTCCAAGACTGGTAAGTGTAAATACACCACTTTGAGAATGTATATATAGGAAACTTAAATTTTTTATAATTATATTGTCATCAAATTCCACCTATAAGTGCATTTTCAATATTATTGTGGAACATGAAAACACTGACAATAATTGTTGTCAAAGTTGAATCTATGATTTAAGAACTCAATTTTTGGTAATTTTTGGCTGAAAAATGACACTTTCAACATGTTTTTATGGGATTATAACATATATTATAGGTTCTTTTCCTCCCCTCTATCCTGGTCGACAAATCCACCACCCATTTTAGGCTCAATAATGCCTTTCCCAATACAAAAAAGATGTTGATTTTTAGCCTAATTTTAGGCATGCATAAGACCAAAATTGTAAGTCATATGGAGGAACTATAATATCCTTATTATACATGTTAAATCCCTCTAATTATACCTTGTATATATTTTTAACCACCTCTAAGATAAATCTATGGTAAAAGTTGCAGTAACGGATCCTAAAATGCAACTTTCTTGTAGTGAAGAGATAACTTATTGATCTCCAACTAGAAATTTTGCCTCCAGGATTGGTAGGTGAAATTATAATACTTTAAGAATGTATATATAGGTAAATTACACCTAATTAAATGATTATGTCATCCAATTCCACATGTAAGTGCATTTTTACTACTGTTCTGGAGCATAGAAACACTGACGATAAATGTGTTCGGAAGGCTACAAGGAGAAATAAACTTATCATGAGCAATTGTGTATTTGAAAAAAAATGCCAAGTACTTTTATTAAGATTTTATTATCTTCAATAATATGAAATTATTTATAATGATTCCAACCATGTGAATGTGGAAGCTTATTTGGCATTACTAACCTATAAAAAATGTTAGTAAGTAATTAAAGATGAAATTTATGCACATACTACCTATAAAATTAAAAAAAATTGGTAAAATTTATTACATATACATTTTAAAAGTCAAAATTACTATGTATAATGACTTAGATATGCTCTAATATTGATAGTATAAAGAATAACTTCATGGTTTGACTCATGAAATTTACATACATTCTTGTTTCTTAGACTCCCATGATATTTGAAATTAAATATTCATTGCAAGAACCAAATTTGAATAGTACAGTATCTTCTTGTGCATTTCAAATTCATCAAACAACCATAAATTTGATATTTTATAAGATATCATTGAATCTAAGTTTCAGTGACTACGATAGACCTAGTGAGATAATCAATGTTTTCTCCATCTATGACCAGGGAAATTTTTTTCTTTCCATCTACACACTGACATAAGTAGTAATTTGTTCCCTCTCCATTTTTTTTGTCTACAATAACTTTAAAAACATGGCTTGTATCATAAAAAAAAATTAATGACACTATGAAGATAGATAATGAGAATAAATAGTATATAAATATTAATCTTTTTCCTGTTTGTACTAGATCAAATATATGGTCAAATTCATGTGATGATGTCATGTCTATAAGTTGCAATGCTAGTGGAACTTTATATGTGTTGATTGGAATTAGAGGTTTGGAACTCTAGTCATCTAACCACTCTTATAACTCACACTCATTCCAAATAGATTCCATGCATGCAAAATAAAATCATGCCAAGTATCTCATATGAATAGTCCATGAACCTGCATTTGAGCTACAAAATGAGTGGAGCTCAATTGAACCTATTAGAGTCATACAATCCTCAAGTTTACCAAGTCTTTTTCCTCCATTAACTAAAATTTATATGAATAGTAGAGTTTGCTTGAGAACCATGACCTATGTTATCATTAAACCATTCAACCATAATTTTTTCATCAATCAAATTAGCAATATTTTCATATTTTAACTCCTCCTTTGAAATGGCTCTTTTTACACATACTCCAACACCATCATGCTCCCCTTTTACATGGCCAACCTTACTGAAACTCCAAATATGTTATAAACCAGTGGTAATGTGAATCTTACTCAACCAATAAAACATCCATGCATTTTTGAATTATGATGTGCAATTGTCTAACTAAATGTAATGTTGTTTGAAAGTAATGTTCCTCTAAGTCAACTATCTATATAACTTCTCAAGACAACCTTTCACATACATTTTATAATGTGAACAATCTTCATTGATATATAAATTGTTCTCCCTTAATATTTTTCAATATTCCTCTTTAGTATTAGGTGTATGCATTAATGCTATATACATAAATATGGAAACTTATGTTAAATTGTAATACTATGATTGAACTTCCATTTGTGGTTTGAATGTGTAAAATTTATCAATGTTGACTACTGAATCAATAGAATCAAGTGGGAATGTGTTTGTGCTTATCTTGAAATTTTCATCCAACCATTTAGCCCTATGTGTATGCCTTGCATACTCATAAATAATTTTCTCTATGAATTCAACCATAAATTCTGAAATAGGTATCTCTTTTATATCAAGCTCAAAGCCTTTAGATACTTTACCATCTTTTACTTGATGAGTCATAGATTTATATTTAATCAAACCAACCAATTCCTATCCAATTTCACTTGTACACTCCCCATGCATACATTTTTTTAATTTTTATAATCCACTACAAATACTGTAATTTCCATCCAAACATGCTTTCTCATAAAAGAACTATCCATTTGGTCTTTCTCAAAAAATATTTAGAATAAATTCCATTGCTAATTTTGGTGGAAATTATATGCCACACTCCTATATAATGTTGTTAGTATGCAAATTACAATGAATATGGATAAAAACATCATAGTGCATTGAAAATTAAACATGTTGCCTATAGTAAAAAGTGGTGTGTGTGATTTATATTTACATAAAAAGGTTTGGCCATCTCAAAAAAATCTAACTAATAGTAATTTATGGATGTTTTTCTAGAAAATTAGAGTAAAATTGTGTTTGAATCATATTCAAGAAATGTTTCAAATGTGGTTCTTGATTATGAGAACCAACTCTTCTTTTCACTACATCTCTTGAATTGGGTGAAGCTCTTGTATTATCTTTCCAAAATTATACAAATAATCTTTCAAAGCATCAGTTATAGCCTTATCCTTTAGTGGAAGTCTACTAGAGAATGCCTAGATCTCTTTCGTATTGGGTTCATTAAGTATTTCACATCTTGTAATTTCTTTTAATAATGTTTTTTTATTTATATCAAGTGTTTGACTTATTTTTTAAATCAATTGTTTTTCCCTTATTTTAGCACTTACTACACAATTTGTCATTATATGTCGGGTAGCATTACAATATTTGTTACATGATTTCAAGCCTATAATATGATATGCATAATGTATATTTCAAAAAAAATCATCATTTTCATCATCCATATTAGATGTTCTTAATCCTAATTTGTATATTGTAGGTCTCATCTTAACCAATCTCATTAACGAAACAAATAATTGGCATCTTTGACTATCATACTCCAATCTATGAAAGAAACTATCCCAAATTTCTTGAGCCAATCTTCTTGAATATTAGCTAGACATTTTGTTATTCATTGGTTTTAAAATATTTTCATCAACTTCAATTAAGAACTTATCTTTTCTATGCATAATTCTTGGAGGTGTTGTTATTGGTGGAATCCATTTAGAGGGTGTTCTAAAATCATTATATGCTTTCATGAAATTTTATTCATTATTTTTTTCTTAATTATATGTTTCCATGATATTTTATTCATATTTTATTTCATCATTATTTGATTCCATTAAATTTTATTCATTGTTGGTGGGTAAAGTATCATGCATAGGCTCTTCATCAACAAAATAAAAAACTATAAACTTTGAATGTGAATTTCCAATATTATCTAATTTATTATTGTCAATCTCATCATAATTCAATTCATTATTATTAGCTTCATCAATATTCAATTCATTATTATTAATTTCCTCATTATCTAAGGTATTTGGCTCATCAGGGTTAGTGTTTGTACATTGTTTGAAATGAAATGCTTACATTCATACCTTATTTTTCTCTCTAAAATATTCTAATTTATCCAATGTTTTGTTATTAAAATTATTCCTTTTCCCTAAATGTGAATTGGATCCCTTTTTTAAAAAAAAACCAAGAATGTAGTTTAAAATGTGGGTTCGAAAAAAAACTGCAAAAAGAATACATAGAGAATATGCAGAGTATGCAGGGTATGTCTGTGGGAATAAAAATCTTGATTTGAGATAAAAATAGATGTTAAAAATTAAGGTTTTATTTTACTTCAATCAATGTGTATGTGTTATATTAATGTGTATTCATTCTTATAATGCATATGTGTTCTTATAACGCATACACATTCCTTGAAGTATAGGCATATACTATAAAAAATAAGCACAAAGGCTCATATTCAATGCATAAAATTCCCTATAATACTATAATATGATGAAATAAGACTCAATAATACTATAATATGATGTATAAATCTCTAATATGATGAAATAAGACTATCAAATTTTAGAATAAGGCTATCATATGATGCATTAAGGCTTAATATGATGTAATAATGGTATCATACGATGTAATAAGACTATCATACAATGTAATAAGACTATCATATGATTCAATAAGACTATCATAAAATGCAATAAATCTCCAACATGATGCAATAAGGTTATCATATGATGAATTAAGGCTCAATATGATGGATAAATCCATAATATGATGCATAAATCTCCAATACATGATGTAATAAGAATCTTGATAAGATTATGAAGTAATAAGACTATCATATGATGCAATAAGTCTCAATATTTAAGATTAAATGAGCTAAGTTTATCCAAAATCCCATCATAGGTCCTTAAAAAACTAGGTGAATAACAGTTTCACAAATTGGCACTAATCACATTCTTGAATTTATGTATTTTTTGATGAAACTAGGCAACTTAGGGGTTGTATTTGTTATAAAATTAGGATTTAGGGTTACGGTTTTAGTGTAATGGATTTGTACATGTGTATATGTCATAAAATTATGGTTTAGGGTAGTTCTACATATTCAAGTGATAAAATTAGGGTTTATGATCAATATGTCATGAAACATGACCTAATTTAGCCCCTTTAATCACATTATAGAATCCAAAAATGGGTTGAAATTGGCCATACTTGTATTTGTATTTTCAATTTTGACTAAATTAGGGTTAGTTAAGACATATATGTTACATCTATATTATACAATCAATTGGGACATAAAATTTGCTTAGGGGCTCAATTTTTCCCAAATCACATCCCTAATTGAACCAATTAATTAATTTGTTCAATTCATGATATATAGAATTATACCTAATTTTGTCCCAAATCATATATCATACTCTTATAATTATGTCAAAAAAGGGTTCAAATTGGCATCCCATGCCTCCTCAATTTAATTACCCATATAATTGAACCTTGTGCCATGTGTATACCTCATACACCTAAAAGTGTTAAAGCTATCAGAAATACATCAAGTCTTAGAAGTTTTAGAGTTGGCAATACCCTGGGAGGCAAAATACAATTACATATCACCAGGTGTACCTCGTTTATGCTCAAAAAATTTATAAATATTAGATGTTTTAGGTCCTATAAGTATTAAAGAGTTATCATATCCCTATTAGGCCTAATCTAATTAGATACATCATGATGTGTGTGTATTTTACACACATATTTATGTTATATATATATATAACTATCAAGTGCTATAAGCATCATATTTATCAGAGCCTCAAGATACCTAATCCAATCAAAGATCCCACAAGTGTAGGTCTAGTACACCTATAAAAGTGTTAAGAGTTATAATATATGCAAATATATTCTAGATCCCAGAAGCATCAGAGATGTTAGCACTCTAAGAGTCTTGATCCTATCAAAGATGGCCATGTATACTTATATACACTAAGTAGTTGATTCAAACATATAAGACCAATAGGTTGGGCCTAGCCCCACTATATCAAGTCATCAAAAGTACTCAATGATCCCATCAACAATAAAAACACCTAGAAAAATATAAACACATCTCAGATGCCATGAGCACCAAATCTAGGCATGTGCACATTATGCACTCTCTATATGTTTATTAGCTCACATGAGTGGAACTCATGATGTTTTATACCTAGATAGGTCCCATCACCTCCAACCAAATCTTGAACATAAATATCATACATACATATAAGCCAAAAATGTTTAAATATTGATATCAATCCCATCATCTCATATCTAGTAAATATTTCACATGATGCAAGCCTATGATAGGCTAGGTCTGGCCTGTTTCTACCTCAAAGTTCGCTTTTCAGACTAAAAAGAAAGAAACTAAAAGAAAGTAATGGACAAGGCTTGGAAGTACCTGGACTAAAGATTGCGCACCGTAAATCCAGACGTTTGTGAGCACTCCTCTTTGGCTGTGGAGGAATGACACCTGCAAAAGAAGAAAACTTGGACAAGAGGATGTTAGATAGATAGACGGTGGGTTGCCAAGCAAGAGCTTGTTCCCAGAAGTATGAGAACTTCCTTGAGGGAGGTCAACCCACTGTTTTGATAAAAGATAAATGACTGATAAAAAGACAGAATGCTAAAATAAACTGAAATGATAGCAAACTGAAAGAGAAAAGGAAGCAAAAGCTT
The DNA here is from genome assembly GCA_037957365.1 of Torreya grandis. Lineage (NCBI taxonomy): Eukaryota > Viridiplantae > Streptophyta > Pinopsida > Cupressales > Taxaceae > Torreya > Torreya grandis. The sequence continues at coordinate 313,503 of JARHVA010007692.1, read as the reverse complement.
ACCTGGAAGAAGCTGTCGGCCTGGTTGCAGTCGCCGGCGTCGGTGGTCCTACCGGCGTCGGTTGTCGGGTCTGCCGATGTCGGTTAGTCTGCCGACATCGGTCGGGGTAATGACCGGCGTCAGTCGGGGCAATGGCAGGGTCTGGTCTGTGGATGGTCTGGGGCTTGATTTGTGCTCTGTTTAAAGATGGTCAGTGGACAGGTTTGTGGATGAAGGTCTGAGTCTGCTCTGGGCCTAGTTTGAGGGAGAGGGACAGGGAGATAGAGGAAGCTAATCTGGGAGATAGGAATCCGGGTCTGGGTGACAGTCAGGTCTGAGGGGGTAGAAGAGCTGAATATAGCTTAAAACATGATAAGTAGAAAGCATAAAGAATAGAAATAGAGAACATACCTGTGCCCTGCTGAGGAAGGTGTTGTTGTTGCCGCTTGTTGAAGCCCTGTTGCTGATGAAGAATCCTTGTAGTTCACCTGCAGAAGATTGCTGTGTACCTGAGGGAGAGAGAGTCAGATTGATTGGTAGAGAGATTGCTGATACAAGGGTTTGGTGCCAAAGATTCAAGAGTCAGGGTGCGAGAGCTAGAGAAGCAGAGAAGTGAAGCAAAGCCAAGCGGAACCAGCCGACAGAGAAAACGGTGAAGAAACCGTTATGAAGGGTTGCCGACGCCAGCAATATCGCCGACGTCGGCCGAAGGATGACCGACGTCGGCGGCTGAAAGGCTGGAGAAAGGCTAAAAATAGCCTTTCATCCGTTTCCCAACGGCCGGGTCAAATGAATGCCAGGATGAAACGGTCGACGGGGGGTTAAATGGGCGAGAGAAGAGGTTGGAATGGGAGTCTAAGGCATTAAATGGCCATGTGGGGAATGAAGGGGATCCAAGGAGGGTATCCTAGGGTGGCGAGGTGGCAAGGAGAGGGAAAAAGGGGTCTTATTTAATTAAAAATAGGTGTTTCTTTCCAATTAATAAGACTTAGGTAGATTAGGGATAGGATAGGGGTGGCAAGGGACCAAGGGGAGAGAGGAAGACAAAGGGTTAGACACTTTTTAGGTGTCTACATGGCCCTATTATGTCAAGTCATCAAAAGTAATTAATGATTCTAATATCAATAAGAAATAATTATAAATATATGAACACATATTAGATTCCATGAGGGCTAAATATAGGCATGTGCATGTGGCACTCTCTACATTTATTAGCTTACATGAGTGGAAATCATGATCTTTGATACCTAGACATGTCCCACCACCTCCAACCAATCCAAATAAGGCCTATTAAAATTTTTATCATAAATACATCTAATAAAATAATTTTTAAAGATTAACATTGATCTAATCAACTCATTTTTATTAAATAATTCACATGAAGCAAGCCTCTAACTTGCCATTACTGTATGAAAATTGTCATGTAGAGCCCTTTAAGGTCCCATATAAATTGAGAAAGCACAAAAAATTATCAATTTTCTATGTATGTATTCAAATTATTTAGATTCCTTTGCCTTTAATTACCTTTAGATCCCAAATTAAATTCATATTATGTCCTACATGTAAGAGAGAACACAATTCAACAATGGATTCCTCAACCTCAAATCTCAAGCTAGAGTAAGAATTCTAAGATACTAATTTATTTCATTCCACATCATAAGATTTAAGATTATTATAATTAAATATAAATAAGAGGATTGAAGATATGTAAAAAATATATAATCTTGAAACCATCAATGATGGGGTGCACACTAGTATTCAATTTTGAACAACCATCTATATGAGGTGAACAGTTCATCATCCACATGAAAAATTATTGAGTCCCTCTACTCAACATCATCCTTGAGAGGAATCAGGTCTTATATTTAGGGTAAATTTTCACCTTCAATGTATCTTGAATAAGCTCAATAGTCTTTGAGTTGGGGTAACTTATACATATATCATACTTGGTCAATGTCAGGTCTATGCAACCCTATATTTTTAAATCATAGGCATCCCTTTATGGTTTAAAATAAATTCCCTAGTGTATTTAGATAATTTTTAAGATATAAATTCATCACTGTAGGCACATCTTTAAACCACATCATCATTAATGGATACATGTGACCATTTCAAGTTTACTGATCTCAAAACCATATATTATATAAAACAAAACATGTACCCAACTCGACCAAAATATTTAATAAAAGCACGCACATAACTTATACTCATCATTTTACTTTCCTATCTTACCATCCCAATTACATAGTAAGGCATAAAACTCTATAGTATTGATAAACACCAAGTGTTGTCTAGCTTATTTTTGAGCTTGTAATTGTTTCATCCATGGTGTGGCTAGGACTAGTTTCATGTCAAAGACACACTTTTGAGATGAGGTAGGCATGGATGGAGTGTTTTATGGTTGTCCCATTTTTTATGGAGGGGTAGATGAAGGAGGTGCACATAATGGAGGATTAACAATATTTTCACAAGAGATCTTAATTTTAGGAGAAAATTGAATAATGTATTTGAATACATTAAGGGAATATTGAATAATTGTAACAATAGAAGACTCTTGTTATAATTTTAATTAAGACCTCAAAATTCATCTATTGAATTAGATTCACTAAGTGACCTTGGAGGAAACTTAAGGGACTTTATTCAACACATTTTAAGAATGTTTTTGGGACAATCCAAGGCATGATTCATAGGTATTGGGCTCCATTATATAACATTATTGAAATAGATATATAAGAGATGCAATATTACACCAAGGGATAAATTCTTATTTCTACTTACACAAGATTATCTATCCACTTAAACAAATTAGTTCAAAATTTATAAATAAATGGGTCTAGTCAAAGATATCAAAGAAATAACAAAAGGGTAAGATAGGATTTTAGCCAAGTAGGATAATATCAATGAAAACTAGAATTTTAATGGAAAGTATAATTTTAGGAAAGTAAAGTGTCAAGTTATATCCTTTCCCTACTCAGGGAAAGGTCCCAATAGATGTGCATGTTCTAATTGTTGAACAAGGATTTTGTTAACATGTGTTATATTGGTGAAACATATTAGTGTATATAAATATTAAAGTGAACCAAAAGTTGAACATGTAATATCTAATACTTTTTTAACATTTATTATATAAAATTAAAAGTAGCCAATCACATCTTGTCAAGTAAGATTCAAGTATTGATACTCTAATGGACAATTATTGGTACTCTAAAGGTTAAGTCTTGATCAGAGGTTTAAAAAATGCATTTTATGACCTCTCATGATAAAATTAGTTATATTTTAAAATGTATAATGTGTTAGACCTTGAAACATTAGTTATAAGTAGTTAATATGACATATTAAAATAGGTAAAATTTTTAAATTCTAATGCGATGTTATGGTACCTTAATTCATTATCCAAAGTTAGAATGCATGGCTAATAAGACCTTTCCCCTATAAGAAACATAAAATTTGTTTGTTTTGTGTTATTTAAAAATAATTTGTAAAAATTATATAATGCATACATATTATATAACACATATTTTTTAATTTGAATTTGAAGTAAAAACCAAGCCTCTAGGCTAGGAAATGGTTTGGATTTCCAAGCTAGAGGCTTGTGACTATGCATCTATAGTCAAAGCTGAGAGTTTTGACAAAAGCCAATAAATTTCAACTTCAATCACCAAATAAGCTATGGATTTAAACATCAAAATTCAAAAAATTATTACCATCATGATGAGCATGTTTTTCGATTTCCAAATATATGATTTTTAAAAATTTAAGGCTATCTTAAGGGTTTAAACTATATTTATTTCTAACTACACCTTTCTTAGGCCACTACATGCTGCACATATACATGCCTATTCATGTTTATTTAATTTATTTTTCATTTATACAAATGTAAAACAAATTATATGGTTAAAAACTATGAATAATTCTACATACATCCAAAACAAATTAATTTTAGTTTTTTTTAAGTAGTTAAGGGGGGCACACGATCGGCTATCCATTTTTATTTTTGTTTTATAGGATTACTTAATTGAAAATTTAATAATAATAAAATATTGATTGAAAAAATATAAAAACAAATTGTAAAAAAATATAATATCATATCTAAATATTCGCCAAAGGGTTTCAAACAATATGTATTGATGCTCAAAAAATGGTGGGCCGCATGGCCATTTATCTACTATATTTTCTTGAAAAAACTAGGAGGCCCTATTCAAATTTTACATGTTCAACCCATTCATAATTAACCATTTTTAATTTTATTTTATTTATGGAAACTAGACTCTAAATGATACAATTAATTTTTTATACCATCTTCAAATTATCTATAGAAGTTCAAATTTCAAAAATTTCAAAAAAATTGTGTCCACGTGTAGGCCCTTTTTTTTCCCCCAAATGTGTGCACATACCCAAATACAAATAAATTATATTCTAAGTATATATGATCCATGTGAACTAATTTATCACCAAATGTGTCTTATGTGGACTTAAAAAAACTAAAATGTGATGAGAGACCTCTTATTAAAAAATTACAAATTTTAAAAAATTAGTTTATGGTTATGCAAGATTACCATTACCTCAAATACTATTTCATCAATAATAGACTTGGATAGTGACATACACAATGGAAAATATGAGTTTTTAAAAGTGTCTAAGATTTTATGATAACATCCACACAATTTTGGATAATATGTTTATTGATCTAAATAGTTATAAAACTATCACATAACATTTATATAAAGTGTCACACTAGGTTTGCATGGTACATAATATTATAATAAGTTAAGTTCCTTATCTCCCATAAATTTTTATAAATATATAAATAAAATAAATCTCTCTTAAACATTCATATTTTAATGGTTGACACCATATCTTAAATTTTTTGAATTTTAGTAGTGTTGGGAGAAGAAAATGGATAGTAAATCTACATATGATATTCCTTGGATATTCATGTGTTATGTATTTAGTTATTGGATATATGTATTTTTTATATCCTCCATGACTTATAAAATGATATAAGATTAATAATCTCCTCTTTTGGTGCTAAAGTATGAGAAAAATGTTAACAATCAGGGATTTTAAATGTATATGTGTGTGTGTGTGTGTGTGTGTGTGTGTGTGTGTGTGTGTGTATACACACACACACACACATATATGTATGTATGTATATGTATATGTGTGTATATGTATATGTGTGTGTGTGTGTGTGTGTGTGTGTGTATATATATATATATATATATATATATATATATATATATATGTATGTATGTATATACATATACATATACATATACATATATACACACACACACACACACACATATATATATACACACACATACATATATATATGCTTGTATGAAGAAGATGATATACCTTTATTGAGATCAATATAGACTATTTGGTTATTATTACCTATTGTATTTATTATTTTATTCCTTATGTGTGATATCATGGTCAATGTTTTGATTAATTATATCTATGTTACTCCAAACTATTTAAAAATATTAATAAAGTACTGGTTAATATTAATTCCTATTTAACGCACAATAATTTATTTCTACTATGCTTCTATTTTCCTTGCTAGATATGAATTCTCTGCACTATCCTACACACTTAAATAAAAATTATTTATCATCATCCTTAGAATTTTCTATTGCATCAGTAACCTCTACTAACAATGGTGTGGTGAGCATGGAAACACTCCTAGAGGAAACTATGCTAAGATGGTTATTGAGGTAGTGAGACATTAGGAAACATGGTTAGACTAAAAAGTATGGAATTTTACAGAAGAATCTAAAAGGACTAGTCTTACCATAAGTGAAATTATTTAGGCACATATCTATAGAGAAATATATGAAATATTTTGGTGCTAATTACCTGAACTGCTAACTAATTGGCTGATAAGATTTGAATACTATTGCTTTAATCCTAGAATGAAAGAAACAATTACCTAGACTGAAGAGAAGATAGATCAACTACTAAAATTGGAAATAGACTGGGTGAGAGAAATAGACTACTGGGTTACTAACACCATAGATGGATATATTAGAAAAAAATTATACAAATATATATAGAATTTAAAGTTACACAAGACTAGTTTGTTAGAGGAATTAGAGGAAATTTTTTACAATGACTACCTCTCCAGGTAAAGATGTTAGTTACAAATAAGGCCATGGTGCCTACTCTATCCAATATGGAATAGTCAATTCTAGAATATGGGTATGTGTTCAACATTATTTTGAATGATGGATAGATGAGTAGGTAAGGCTTGAACTTGAATATAGAATGGAGACATGAGGGAAGAAGAGTTAGAAGAAGAAAAGTCTAGATTCAGAATGGGAACTATAATAACAAAATAGATGGAATAAGTAGAAGAATACTCAGGTAACTACAAGTAAAGGTAAGAGTAGTAGTAGATTAGTTTATTAATGAGTGATAATATGTGATGAGTGAGAGGAAAAATGAATAATGAATAAAGAGGATAATGAATGCTGATAGATAGAGCAAGAGGATGAAGAATGAGATGTACAAAGAAAAAGGTGAGAATAGTTTAGAAGTAGAATAAATAGATGATACATGTAGTATGTAGCTATAAGAAAGGGTATTATCAGAAGAATAATAATTATAAATAGAACATAGTCTCAAGTTAAACATAAGTTCAAGCATAGTAGAATAAGAAGTTGTAGGAAAAAACCATTCACTAGAAGAGCACACTTCCCCATATCCCAACCTTTTATATTCTATTAGAAGATTTTAGATGGATGGATAAGAAGATAAACATTAAAAAGGAACATTTATAGAGAAAATACATCATTGGAACACTAAAATTATAACAAGATCAATTAGGAAGGCTTTAAAGTCCATAGGATTTGTTGAAAGTAAGCAAAGAAAAGAAGGAAGTGTAGAAAAACAAAGTACACATGAATTTCCTCCTAGTATGCAGAATAGTAAATGGGAAAGAACACTCAGAATGAGGCATCCTATAATAATAAATACACAATATATTCCATCCATACCAGTCAATATGATGGGTCATCAAGAAGGATTCATAAACTTAGCCATCTATAATGGGTCTGTGGATCCTAAAAAATACCTACTAACTTGCAAGATGAGATGGCAAGCTAAGGGCATCATTGATGAAGATGTCAAAAAGTCCAAGTAGTAGGATAATTAGTTATAGTAACACTTGAATTTATATATATAATAGTTTTTTAGCATCAAAGTCTAAAATATGTTGAGGAATAGCTTGTCATAGAATTTAAGATAAATAAATCCACTAGTCAGACTATATAGGACCTAAAGGAGATAAGACAAATGTCCGGAGAATTAGTTTATGATTATGACTATAGATTTTTTGATGTGATGAATAAGGTATAATTTAATTTAACATATAAATATAAATATATGTGATTTGACTATGCTCCAAGATTAGGTTTGTCATTATGAAAACTCAATATGCTACAAAAATAGATGTCAGAGTTGCTACCTTGTGGGTAGAGAATATTGAAAATTATGGAGAAGCCCATGTTGCCAAGTCTAATATTGAAAATACATTACAAGAAAATAATGGAGCAATATCATAAGGAAGATAAGCCTAAATTGAATCTATGGTGTATGGAGTGTGGAAAAGAAGGACATCATAAAGATGATTGTCCTTAAGTCAAGATAGAATTTTGTGAACTCTACCAAGAAGTAGGGCATGCCATAACACAATTCCACCTTTTCTAGAAATACATTAAGAATCCAAAAAGAAATTATTGCAATTTTTATAAGTCACCTAACTATGATGAAAACTATAGGTATTTATAAGAGATTAAATAAGGCATCACCAAAAATGTATTCACCATCACTACGTAACAAATGTCCTTGTTAAAGATGATGATCCTTGGCCTAGATGTTGACAAAGGTTGTGCAACCCAAACAGGTCCATAATGGATTCCTATTTCACCATAATATCAACCTAAGGTCTAGCTAGATGGACCCCTCCTTTACCAAGTTGTACACCTCCATCTATGTATTACTAGTACGTATCTCCCTAGAGCCTAGCTATAATATAGTAACAATAAATGAGTTGGATTCTAAAAGCTATGCAATAACAATTTAGAATTGGAGATAATAATTAGCAACACCAACATTAGAACATTGTGCAAAAATAATAAGGATATAGAGATGGCTATCAATCTAACAAAGGAGGAGATTAAAGTAGATACAAAGGAAGATACAAGGATGGTAGAAGGAATAAATATCAATGGCCTCCCTCATAATAATATATTTGAGGAGAATATAATCATGTCCAATGAAATTTCCTAATAAATCCTCAACACTAGTCATACTATGTATACTATAGAATCTATGATCAGCATGATATAAAAGATTATCCCATATTATAGAAATAAATAAAGAACAATGCCATCCAAAATGTGAATATGGTGAGTGTGTAGCCTAAATAAAATGCATTATTGAATGATATTACAAGACAACAACATGTAGATAAAGGGTTGCCTCTACTCGAGATGCCACAAGATCAAGGAATCTAAAAATCTAAATAAGATAAATACCTAGATCTATTTACTAAAAAGGGCCTCATGTATGAAGATGCATAGATGTTGAAGACCATCCAACATCAAGACACAATCAAAGGAGATGTTGTAGCAATAGATTTGAAAATGTATGTTCAGATCATGTGCATCGTGCATTAGGATAGAGATGTCATTGTGCTCACATATATTTTGAAACTTGTAATTATACTATATAACGAAGACATATTATATAATATCACAAACCTAATACATAATCTACTAGAGTGTTCATGGCATGGGTAATAGAACATGAAGAAGCTATTCTAGTATGTCATAATGAATACTTAGGATGTTGACACTCACATTGACATTGAGGTTGTTGGTTATAATATTTTGAATGTTGTCTTTGATTTTGGTAGCATAGTCAATATGATTCCTATGTCTACCTAGGAAGTAATTAGATGATGGGTTTTCAGTTACAGCCCAATAAATTTGAGCCTAGTTTATTATGCAATTTTTAACCTATTGTTAGATTATAAGATGTGGAGGTCAAAGTTATGGAACTGACACTACAAGGTGACTTTTAATTCATCAACATGAAAACCATAACAATACATTACCTTATGTTCATAGGTAACAAATGGGCATACGATGGTCAGATGACTATAAATATAGTTTAGCACCTATTAAAATCACACTAAGATGATAAAAAGTTTGTCATTCCTCTTAATAGAGTGCATAATATTTACATAATTCTTTTGAACTAGACTCTCCATACATTGTGCAAGAAACTAGTTGGATGAAGGTGAAATCTGAGGACAATCCAAAAGCTCTACATGTAGATGAATGAAACTTCCTATATGAACATACCATACCTCTGGTATAATCACTACTCACTCATCAATTTAAGACATCAAAATAATGGATGCCCAAATGAGTAGTTACATATTTGGTGGTAAACTAGTCTATCATCTAAGTGTGTGCATATATGTTAACAAAATATCCTACTTGGTTATAATATGACTTTATTTATCAAGATGATGATCACATACAAGACTACATAGAGCCAACCAAGGAAGGAACTCTACCATGGGTAAAATATTCATCCATTAATGGTAATTAAGACACACATCTCCTTAATTAGGCCTAGGGTGATCATGAACTCTAACTGATGTGAATTCTATTTACACAAGAGTGATAAATTCCTATATAATATGCAACTAAGGACATTAATGATTTCATTTTATGCTTTTAAGTTCATGTACCAACCATCATCCAATGGGTTAGAATGTTAAATTATGCCATGAAGGGAGTTGTTATGACATGGTGTGTAATTCATCAATATGACCAACTTGAGTGAGATGATGCCTATGAGCTCATGATCAAGAAGTTTTAGGTACCATAGTTCATTCACACCAATTATCCATTATTTAAAGAAGGTGAGTGCCCTAAAATTCATATACATACATTTTTTGAAGTCTAAAATGAGGAATGTGTGACACTAAAGTACTGGGTCCACATTTTCCATTATACACTTATTTCATTACAAGAAACATGGTATATGCACCAAGAGCATAGAAGGGAAACCAAGCATTGGGTACAAGTGCAAAGTGATTTAAGACAAACCCTTGTTTTTTAAGAAAAAAATACTCTATTTCATAATGCACTACATAAACTTAAATACTTATTATGTCATGGGTCCATAGAAGACTTAATCACCACAACAAAATCCACTACACAAAAGAATGTAACCTTTGACCTTAATTTGGCACTATAAAGATACAAAGATACTAAGAAAGAATAGAAATCCATGATATAGACATGTCATAGAATATAATATTAAGTATAGGAAATTTATGATTTTGATTTTGATGGTGATTTGAACTTGAATGGTTTATTAAACCTAAATGACCTGTAGTACCACTAAAGAACAATGACATACAACCTACTGAAGAGGATAAACTGAACAACATCTAAATTCATAAAAATGAAGGGAAACATAAGATACAATAATATTTGAATGAATAAAAATGGAAAAATTAATATAAATTTAATAAAAATCATGTCATAAACATCGAAATATAGGAGGTTCCACAATTGGCAAACATAGGTGACTATTAGATAGAAGCTGAAATTTTGGAAGCTTTAAATTTTTTGAGGGATTATCAAGATGTTTTACCTTCTAAATTTTTAGAGGTCAGATGAGTTGATCCATATCTTGATGAGATGTATATTTAATTAAAACAATACACATGGCCTATAAATAAGTAGCCATATAAGCTTAATCTGAACATGAAGCTCAAAGTAGAAGTTGAATTGGATATAATGCAAGATGCAAGAATTATCTATCTAGTAGAAAAGGTAGATTGGGTAAGCCCCATGGCAGTGTAACAAAATAAGATAAGGGAAATCCATTTATGTGTGGATTATCACATTTTTAATGAATGCATGTGTAAATGATCCATTCCCAATTCCATTCATAGATGAAGTTTTGGAGTGTATCACAGGACATGAAGTCTACTCTTTCATGGATGGTTTCAGTGGATATCATCAGATACTGATCATAGAAGAAAATAGAGATAGAATGAATTTTGTAATGGAATGGGGTTATTTTACATATAAGGTCATGCCTTTTGTCCTTAAGAATGCACCTACAGTGTTCTCTCACACATTAGTCACTGCATTCAAGGATTTCATTCTTGACTTCCTAGAAGTTTACCTTGACAATTAGGTAGTCTTCTCCTTATTCAAAGAATATTTGTCCAAGTTGCACTAATGTTAGAATGATTCCAGGATCTAAAAATCACTTTAAATTTAAATAAATGTTTATTTTTTACACCTTTTGGTATTTTTATAGGGCATGTAGTACATAATGAAGGCATTCTGGTAGATAAGGCAAAAATTGTAGTAATCCTAAGTATGCCTCCACCCATCAATTCCATTGAAGTGCTCTCTTTTCTAGGACATAAAGGATACTGTCACAAGTTTATTAAAGGATACATACATATTTTATCTCCATTTTAATATTTATTACATAAAAGTCCAAAGTTTTTTTGGACATCAGATTTCCAAGAAGCTTTCATCGAGCTCAAACAAATATTGGTTACTATACCCATCATGGTTTTTCTAGACTGAAACAAGCCCTTTCATGAATATGTGGATAATTTAGGTATAATATTTGGTGCTATGATTTCAAAACCAAGAGAGGGTGGACTCAACCATTTTATTTATTTATATAGTAAGAAACTATTTGATGTAGAGAAAAACTACACAACCACTAATGAGAAGCATTGGCCATCATGTTTGCACTCCAAAAATTTCAACATTATCTGCTTATGAAACCATTAAAAGTATTCACTAATAATCAAGATTTGTGATACCTTGTCAATAATTAGATGCTATGAGTGCACATCTCTTGATAGTTTATGTTGTTTTAGGAGTTTCAATTCTACATTAATGTCAAGCTAGGAAGAGAGAATATGGGACTAGACCATCTCAACCACATTCCTAATGATGAAGATCTAAAAGAATTATAAGAAGACTCTCCTAATTCTCACCACTTCCATGTCTATATGATTACTAAAATTTTTGAAGCCATTTCCAAATTCCTTTAATAATGAATCTTCCTTGTGCACATCAAGAGCATGATAAAAGGTAGTTTGTTACTAGAGCCCTCCTATATACCATCATCAATGGGCTTCTGTATCACTTGGGGAAGGATGAAGTTCTATGTATGGTTATTATAGAACATGAAAGACATAAAATATTATATGAATCACATCAAAGAGTCATAATAGGACATTTTTGGGATAATTTAGGACTATAAAACTACTATAGAGGAAGTTATGGTGACCAAATATGTTATAGGATGCACATAGAGTTGCACATCACTACAATGTCTATAAATACATGGGTAAACCAATAAAAAAATATAAAATGACTTTGAATCCTTTGTTAATTGAGAATCCTTTTGAACAATAGGGTATTTATTTTGTTAGACCTATCAACCCACCAAGAAAGCATAGTAAAACAAGGTATATCATCACTGTGATGGACTATTTTACTAAGTGGGTTGAAGCTACTACAACACTTAGCTATAGTGCGAAGGATGAAGTGAAGTTTATCTATGAAAACATAATTATAAGGTTTTGATGCCCTATAAATTTATTTAGTGATAGAGGAATGCACTTTCTAAAAAAAACCATCAAGGCTATGATTGAAGAGTTTATGATTTCTCATTATAAAATCATTGAATATCATCCATAAGCCAATGGTTAAGTGGAAGCTTCCAACCAAGTGATATGTAAAATGATATAAAATATATTTGATATCAAGAGGGATGATTGGGAATGATATGAGAAACATTTTATGTGACAATTCGGGTGATGGTTCTACCCCAATTGGTGGCAGAACTTCCATGAGCCATAACTTTTGCACAATAGCTCCGTTTGACTCCCCATTTGAACTGTTGGAAAGATAAGAATGAGGGAAATGTCATGATACAGAACTAAGATCCACTTGGTGGATTTTTACTCCCAAAAAACAAATATAAATTCCCTAAATTTTAATTTTAGTAGTGTAATCTAAAAATAGTTTCTAAAAATAATAATTCCTCAAATTTTGTATTGGTGTAAATCATGGAAGTCAAACCACTTAATCTCCATTGATATTGGTGACCTTTTGCATAAACCTCATACCTTAAAATTTTTTATTAATGAATATGTAACTCAAAATGGAAAGTATACATCTCTTCTTAAAGATAGGCATATGTATGGGTCTACAAATTTGATGAATAAAACATCTCTTCTTAGAGATAACATTATTGTTATTGTGTTTTTATTATTTATTGAATTATATTTCAACCAAATATTTTTGAGTTTTGGATCAATGGTATCAAATTATTTTTTATTTAGAGTGTATGATCGTAAGGATGAGATCAGATTACAAGAAGCTTGGGTGGAAAATAGAACCAATAGACTATCCACTTATTCACTCCAAACAACTTCAAATGGAAGATAACACCAAGAAATCTGATCCTTTCAAGGAAATGGTGAATGAAACCCTATAGAAATAGAAATTGTAGATGTTATAACAATACACCTAAATTCTCCAACAAATTTTGATGGAAAATTTTGGCTCCTCACCTACAACCCCACATATTTTTAGTGCCCCAACACCCTTCAAATTTTACATGAATTTTGATATCCCTACATTTAAAGGAAAAATAAATGTTGATGTAGTAGAAAATTGGTTGGATCAATTGTAATCTTATTTTTTCATAGATAAATTCATTGATAAAGAGAAGATCTTGAAAGCATCATTACCTATCAAAAATTGGTGGGAATTATACAAAAAGAGATACAATACAGATGATATTGGCCTTGAGGTAGAAACTACCTGGGATGATTTCATAAAAGTTGTAAATGAATAATACTACCCCATTAGAGCATATGATGATCTGTATATAGAGTGGCAACAACTTCACCAAGATAAGGAAAAAATTGTTCAATATTACATTGACATTTTTCATTTTCTCTCTGTGAGATTGAGCATCCAAGAAAGTGAGAAACAAAAGGTTATCAAATATCATGGTGAAATACAATGGTACATATGGGGAGAAATGGAACACTTCAATTTGGAAACCCTCAGTGAGGTATATAAGTTCGTAGTGAAGATTGAGTAGAAGCATGGAAGAATGAATATGAAGAATTAGCCTTCAAAATGGAAAAGTGACAAATAAGGTTAAACACGAGGCAAATATTGGAAGAAAAAGGAAGGAAATAATGGGAAGTGGTGTGATTATCAAAAATATGAAACTCACTCCAAAGAAGAATGTTGAGCCATCAAGTCCTTGCTTTCTAAGTCACAATCCTCAACATCTACTACTCTACCTCATACACAACCTACAATTGAAGAGGATGAAGAAGAGATTGTAGATGTTGATCCCAATGCCATCATTTCTTCATCATAGACCCATGAGGATAGGCCATATGACAATGAAAATTTGTTTCATTCTAAGTTATGGGTGAAAGTTAAGCCTTTACATTTCATTCTTAATAGTGGGAGTCAAAAGAATTTAATCTCTACAAATGTTGTGTAAATCCTAAATTTTTCCATGAATCCTCACCTAAATACATAAAATATTGGATGGTTGAGTCTAAGTAAAAACCTCTATGTAACCCACTAATGTCTTCTCTCATATGTAATAAAACCTTTCCAATATGAAGTCTGATGTGATGCAGTCAATCTAGATGTTTGCAATGTACTCTTTGATCAGCCATTCATGTATGATTAACATGACATATATGAATCAATAACTCAAAGGATCAATCTCACTCTTGGAACATGATGCTATAGGGTACCAGATGTACCACCTTCTACATTTATCTCCCTGATTAGTGCCAATAAATTTACCCTCATGGCGGTCAAGCCACCATAATCCAAAAGGGTTGATGTTGAAACCTAAATACACAAAAAACACAACAACATAATATAATAGATAAAAATTTGAAGAATTTCATAGCCTTCCATCCATAGATTAATGGTTAGATAGAAATGGTGAATAATCAGGCCCTACACAACTCCACAAAGTACAGCTCCACAAAGCACAGTCTAATCCAAGTATGCATCAAGAATTAAATCAAAACACAAATACCACACTTAATAAAAAATATTGATAAAATGGGAAACATTGATTCTCAAGGAGGGATGAATGATTTGAGCAGCATTTCAGGTGACAATTTGGGTGATGGTTCTACCCCAATTGGTGGAAAAACTTTCAGGAGCCATAACTTTTCCACCATAGCTCTGTTTGATTCCCCATTTGAACCATTGGAAAGATAATAATGAGGGGAACATCATGAGATGAAAAAAATATTTTATTTGTGGATTTTTGCCCTAAAAAAACAAATGGAAGTTCCCCAAATTTCAATTTTAGTAGTGCAGTCTAAAAATAGTAAGTTTCTAAAATAGTAATTCCTCAAATTTTGTATTGTTGTGAATTATGGAAGTCAAACCACTTAATCTCCCTTGATATTGGTGACCTTAAACATACTCATCATACCTTAAAAACATTTATAAATTAATATTTAACTCAAAATGGAAATCATAGATCTCTTCTCAGAGATAAGCATATATGTGGGTCTACAAATTTGATGAATAAAACATCTCTTCTCAGAGATACCATTATTATTATTATGTTGTTATTTCTTAAATTATCTTTCAACCAAATATTTTTGAGGTTTGGATCATGAAATATCACATTATTACAATCTTTTGGGCATATTTCATGCACTATAAATGAAACATATGTTTTATGCCTTTTTAGTTCATTTATGGTCTTGAAGTAGTCATGCCAATGGAATATTTAGTACCTAGCCTACACATCACCATGATCATGAAGCTATGTGATCATGAGTCTCTATCCAATAGAATACTTGAGCTAAATAATATGGATTAGTTTAGACATAGAGAAACCTAGATATAAGAAGTACACAAGTAGATCCAAAAATTATGGTATGATAGGATCTTATGCCAAAAATAATTTCATAAAGATCAACTAGTCTTATTATATGATAGTCATTTCAAATAATTTTTGTTAAAGTTATAGATATGATAGAAAGGGCCCTATATTATCCATAACCTAACATAAGGAACCATGTTTTTATGAGATATTCATGAAACTATGTTACTAGGGTGGGTAAGTGGCTATAGGCTTAAGTCCTACCACCAATAGTCAATTGATCTCATTCTACAAATTAAGTAGATGTTGATTATGACTAAGTATATTAGGTTTTCCCAACTTTTACATGTTTTTCATGTTTTTATTTTCTATTTGTGTTTATTTTTAGATGAGCTCTTAAACAATATTTAAGAATCAAGATAGCAAACATTGCATGCATCAACCGTGCATAAGAGGATTCACATGTGTCATCGGGAAAGTCAAAGAGGAGAAACTAAAAAATATTAAATCCAAGAAAGGTATATAAACTTCCCATCAACAAGATATCCATTGGCTAATATTCATCCACTAGAATTAAATGCTTGATCCAAGGGTCAATTGATGTGGCCTTCAATAAATCAGTAGCTCATCAACATTAGCTATTCATACCTGTGTATGGACACCAAAGAGCATAATGACATAATTACACACATGAACCAATGATAATTTTTTTAATGTCTATATCAAATATAGATTTTCACATGCACCATTATATTCATGATGAGTATATATCTTAGTGAAATATTTAATAAAAATCTAAGAGGCACCAAATTTATAAATCCTATGTTTGAATACCAAGTTGACATTTCATCCTTAAGCATATTTTTCTAAGATATAATTTCCAATATATTAGTTATTTTTCTTTCATAGAGAATAGAAAATCTTTTAATTACATCACTTTACATAGATATAGATATTTCACAAATGATTAGGGATCTCATATATGCATAAAAAGAGGTCATGGGTGTCAACATGATACTCAAGAAAATAAATATCAATGACCAAGAACCATTCAACTACGTTTTCCAAGTAAAACATAAGATATTCTCACTAGATCCTATAAATGTTTCACAACCACTCACCCTCTTATCTCTTCATTGGTTCCAAAATATAGATGTTGAGCATCTACTATGAAGGCCTACTTTAGCAAATTAAGAGAAATCACGAAAGTTTTTCTTGGCTGGTATAATGATGGTAACATGTACTTGGGCCTAGATGAGATTATTGTCATCATTACACAATCTATGGATTGACTTTTTTACATTCCTATGTATGGATATTCTTTGGATCCATATAATAAAAAAATGTCTCCAATTTTATAAAAACTCTAGGATTTGTATGTGTGGGCCAATAGAGGTATTCCCATTGATTACATCCTAGACGAGCCAATGTGTATCCTTGTAGAGTGCATCACAAGAAGCTTTTGACAAATGACCAAGTCTACCAAGAAAATACCCAAAGGAGTCATGGGCATCACCCACTTAATGATCCACTAAAATGAATAATTTAATTGGATAGCATATTTCATCTAGGAGTTACTCATAAATATTTATAAGTGATGAACCTCTCCCAAACATACATTCCAATACCAATTCCTCATCTTCTTGCTCTTATTCATGTAGTGGATGTCACTAAAGGGATAAGTGCACCCTAATAGAAAGTATTGGCCAACATAATAGTTTTGGAATCTCATCTTGATGTAGGAGTATGGATCCCTTACACATGAGGGAAAATTCAAAGCCTACTAGGATGAGTTATTAGAACTGATTGTAACATACCCTCGAGTGCCACCTGACATCATGCAATACCTAAGATAACATGTCTCTATCACCCTAATATCTAAAGAAGTTTTTATCACTATCCATGAACTATTACATTCACCCTTCCAACCACTCCCCTTATTCATAAAAATAGACATGGTTTAGTTTAAAGTGGCCCCACAAAAATTATTCATAACTAGGTGTGAAACCCCCTTGCAAACCATATAACTGAGCACATATATTAATACAACACAATAACTAGAAGAAGCTATCAACTCACAGTAGTAAAAGAGCATGTGCAAAGTAGAACACCATTCATTATCCCCTCCCCTAAAGAGACAATCATGTAGCACCATGATATATATGGATGATCTTAAGGTGCCTCAAATAGAGAGCTCCTCTAACCTCATGCAAATGGGAAAAAATGAGTAGGAAGTCTACCAGGTCATGATGGAAAAAATGTCTAGGGACTTATATGAGAAGTAAGAGGAAAAATAATTTTTATTTTAGAAGATGTTGTGCATGGGTCAATTACAAAAGTAGGTTCACCCAAAACTTTGTCTAGACCTCTCATCATGCCCACCTTCCATCATTATTAACATAGTTTAAGAAGAAGTAGAGTAACTCGAACATAGACTTGATTTCTTCTAGCCTCAATCTACACTGACATTCATAGTCAAGGACATCTTTTCACCCCTACTAAAGAGTCCATCTAAAACACTTATACATAGAACTCACATAAGTCAGACATATAAGGTTTACCCCACATTAGAAGAATGTAAATTTGGAATCTCAGTCATGGCACATGGAGCACAACCTACCCTTTTATCAACTACATCACCACCAAAATGTAGGTTGGTCATGCTCAAGAGGAGGAAGGCACAAGTTTCTAGTTCAAAGGTTTAACCCAGTGATTTGCCACCATCTTTGTAGTCTCAAGATGTTGAAGAGATTGTACCCAAATATTTGATTGAAGAATAGTAATAGGTCATTAGGGAATAATCAACTCATGTAGCCAAATGACTCCTAAGGAAGGAAAAAATAATAGACAAAAAGAAAAACATAGAAATAACATGCCACATAACATGTCAAAGAAGTTAAGGCCACATAAAAGGTTAATGATGTAAATTTTGACATTTAGAAGGCTATGGATGTGGAAAAGTAGGCATAAGAAGAAATTTACATAGTCAAACAAATGTAAGATGAACATGAGCACAAGGAAAAGGAGGATGAACTCACTACCAAAGTGAAGGTAGAAGAAGAAGAAAAGAGAAAATATGAGGTAGTGGCCAAAGCATAGTAGGCCATGAAAGATACTAGGAAAAATGATGATGATGAATCCTTATGAAAATAACAAGTACAATCATAAGCTCGACCAAAATCATAAGTGTAGGCCCAAGATGCATAAGAGTACACTAAGGCTATGACCCTGGCAAAATAAAAAAAGAAAGAAGAGGAAGAAAAGAAGAAGGAAGTGGAAGAAGAAAGATAAAGAGGATGAAAAAGAGAAAATGAAGAGGGATGAAGAAGAAATAAGAATAAGTAGGAGGAAGAGGAATAAGAATGAAATATAGTTGAAGATGCTATGTAGAAACTGAAGCTCGTAGCATAGGCCATAGTGTAATAACAAGTACCAATACAACCTCAAGACCAACTGAAGTAGCCTACCTAGCAACAAGCACCTGCTATCACATAGACATGTTTATATCAACTTGAGATACCACTAGGGGTGTCTAATTTTTTGATGTTCTATAGTGAGTACTCAATGCACCACCTTTTCACTCCCACTTACCACTATACCATGCCCAGACCCATCAGCACCTATAAGCACATTGGTCGCACTCCCAGTTAACTAAGAGGCTTCATTAGATGTCTCCAACCTACACTTAAAGATATAATTGAAGGGTGATAGATCCTCTTAGGAGTTAATCACATAGAATTCTAACTCTTTAGAGTAATAATGGGATTAGTCAAAGGTGGAAAACATGGATTTGAAGGATTGCATTCACAAAATGGAAAAAATGATTGAGGAAACTTGTTTGGACTTTGTTAACTAAGAAATTAGGGACCAAGTGATGTCCTAATAGTGTAGGCTTAAGACATTAGTCAATGAGCTCACAAAAGACTATTTCATAGCCTAAAAACTTCATTCAATTAGTATTTTAGGCTAGGGTATGAAGACTGAGCTAGCCACACTGATTACCTTACTAGAGGAATACCAAATTATGATCAATATTAAAACCATCCAAGGACATCACATTATATGAAATATCCTAGATTAGAAGTACCACCTTGATGAATCCTTTGTTAGCTCTAGCATATACTTCACTACTACTACATCCATAAAGAATTCCATGGATAGTCAAACAACATTAGTGGAAGAGAATGACCAAACTCTTCAAGAATTGTTTAATGTAAGGGATAATGTATGCGATTAACTTAGTGAATAGTAGAGTGAGCTTTGATGCAGTCCATTCATAGGTATCTAGGCTAAACAACACATAGAAAAGTTGGATAAAATGAGTGAATAAATCTAAATGAGGGTCAATAATATAAAGGTAACCATGATTATCACTCATGACTTAGACCTAAAATAACTTATCAGATATCATGCACTAATGTGCATCATGTTTAATATGGTTTAGGAAGTGACAATTGATTGGAATACTTATAAAAGTGACTTGGATCTATTTTTCAATGAGGTGGCCCATATTCTCAATGTTCTAGTCTATAATCCATTGTTAAATCTCTAAAAATTCATCACATAGTGTAAGGCTATATAATCTAGGGCTAAGGATCCTACTGGCCAATCATTTTCTACAACAATGATACCTCCTCTAGCTAAGTATTATGTAAGGTACAAATTTTGAAATTTTGTAAACATTTTTGTATTGGGATGAATAGTGAGACAAGTAGGGGTGCACTATCATGGTTAATGTTCAACTTAATTCTAAGTTACTCTAAATGCTCCAAAAATATTAATAAAGTATTGGTTAGTCTTAATTCCTATTTAATGAATGATACTTCATCTCTGCTATGCTTCTACTTTCCTTGTTAGATATGAATTCTTTGCACTATCCCATGCACTTTAATAATACTTAGATATCATCATTCTTAACATGTTTTATTACATCAGGAACCTCTGCTAACAAATAGTTTTATGCTATTTAGATCACCTAAATCTTAAAAATATATAACTAATAGTTTTTATATTAGCCAAAACTAATATAAATAAATGTGGTAACACTATTCAAATGGAAGGGAGATTTGATCTCTTGGAGTTTATAAGTAAAGAAGGATTTATGGATGTGGAGATACAAGGAATACAGTATACTTGGAGTAATAGGAGACTTGATAATGAATGCATACAGGCCAATGCTTGATAGGGCTCTCATTTCCCCAGACTGGACTAAAGATTACACTTGTAAGTTGGAAGCTTGCCATAGAATAGGCTCGGATCATTTCCCTCTTATTTTCACAGTAGTCAAATTGAACCTGAAAAAGAATCATCCATTCAGATTCGAAAAGATGTGGATGCAGCACCCACAGTTTGAAAGCAAAATAAAAGAGTGGTGGAATATACCTATTGAGGGAACAACTCTCTTTAGAGTTGCTTCCAAGCTCAAAAATGTTAAAAAGGAAGTTAAGAAATGGAATAAGGAGTGTTTTGGAAATATCTTTGAGAAAAAAAAGACTATTAAAGAAGAAATTAGTAGAATTCAGGAAAAAATTCAGCAAAACAGTTATACTTCTAACTTCCATAGAGAAGAAAGTGAACAACTGGTTCAATACCAAGATATTATAACTAAGGAAGAAACCTATTGGAGACAAAGATCTAGGGTGTAGTGGTTGAAAGAAGGAGACAAAAATACAAAGTTTTTCCATCTTTCCACTCTAAAACACAGAGCTAAAACTCATATTCAACACTTGAAAAAAGGAGATCAAAAGATAACAGAGGAAAAGGAAATAAAGGAGGAAATGATTTCTTTTTTCTCCTCCCTGATGAAGGCTGATAGAAACATCAACTTGAAAAGTCGGGATGATATCCTATGTGTGGTTCCTCCTTTGGTCTCGAAGGAGCAGAATAACATGTTATGTTCCATACCTAAGGAGGAGGAAATCTCAAAGCAGTTAGATCACTAAGAGGTGATAAAGCACCTGGACCAGATGGGTTTCCCATGTTCTTTCTTCAAAAGCTCTGGAAACTAATTGGCAAAGATGTCAGTAATGCTGTGAAGGAATTTTTTGGAGCCAAACAAATGCTGAAGGAAGTTAATGCTACTTTTTTGTGTCTGATTCCAAAAAAGGTTGGAGCTGACAATCCTGATCAGTTTAGACCAATTAGCCTCTACAATTCTCTCTATAAGATAATATCCAAAGTTCTAACAACTAGATTAATTCAAGTGATCCCGTTGATAATACCTTATCAGCAAAATGGATTCATTCCAAGCAAACAAATCCTCAATTCTGTAATAATGGTGCATGAGAATATTCACTCGCTGTTCAACTCTAACAAAGAGGGGTTCATAATGAAAGTGGATATTGCTAAAGCATATGATAGGGTGGATTGGTTATTCCTTTCTAATATCCTTATTGTCTTTGGCTTTGAACAAAGAGTGGTTGATATGATCAAGCAGTTGATATCTACTACTTCTATTGCTGTGTTGGTAAATGGGAATTCATCTCATTTTTTCAATCCGTCAAGGGGATTAAGACAGGGGGATCATATTTCCCCTATTCTATTTATAATTATGGCTAATAGTATGGGGTGATACTTAGGGGACTTAGTTTGTAAAGGTTTATTTAAGGGCCTGAAACCCTCTTCGCATTTTTTAATATGTTCCCATGGTCAATTTGTTGACGACACCATCTTCATGGGGCAATCTGAAGTCACAGAAGCTAGAATTTTAAAGGAAGCAATAAATTTATATTCTTCTACCTCTGGACAACTGATAAAATGGAAAAAAAGTGTAGTATTCTTTACAAATACCCCAAGTCACAGACAGAACAAAATAGCAAAAATCTTTGAATGCTCCATAGGATCTTTTCCTTCCTCTTACCTTGGTCTCCCTTTTGGGATGAAAGTTCCTGAAGCTTTCTGGGAAGGACTAATTAAAAAATTTAGTAAGAAATTAGCGGGATGGAAAGGTAGTTTTCTAAGCCAAGCTAGAAAGCTCACCCTCCTTAAAGCAAGTCTACAAAGCATACCCACGTACGCTTTGAGTCTTTTCAAAATCCCTACTAAATTTGCTGAAGCTATTGAAAAAATTCAGAGAAACTTTCTTTGGCTAGGTACTGAGGAGAAAAGAAGAATTCCTTTAATAGCATGGGATAACATCTATAAACCTGTCAGGGAAGGTGGACTAGGAATAAGGAAAATTAGAAGTATGAACACAGCTCTCTTAGCTAAGCAGGGTTAGAGAGTTTATCAGGAAAACAAAGAATGGAGCAAAATATGGAAGCACAAATACTTATTTAAGGCAAAGTCTCTCCCTGAATTCTTTTCTAATCTAGACATTTCCCATCCTTCGGCCATATGGGGGGCAGTCCAGGGGACTAAACATGTTTTAGAAGAAGGAAGTTCCTAGAAAATTGGCAATGGTAATAAGGTGAAATTTTGGGAAGATATTTGGTTAAAAGGAAAACCTTTGCAAGATGAAATCCAAGATAAAGATGTTATAAACCATTACAAGTAAAGAGTGGGAATAATGGTTAACCAATACTGGCAGAACAACTCCTGGGTGAACCTCACTGACTATGATCAAGATTTCAAGGATATTCAAATATCCCTAAATGCTATATCTCTATACCCTAATCTAGAAGATAAGATTATTTGGCACAATGAGTCAAGCAGACAGTTTAAAGTTTCTTCCATTTTCACTTCAAAGGGAAATGGCAACAAACCGCTGTGGATGAAGGCCTGGATCAAGGGGCTCATCCCTAAAATCAAAATCTTTTTCTAGACCCTTCTCCAAAACAAAATCTTAACTTTGGACAATTTACAGAAAAGAGGAATATATATTGTGAATAGGTGTATCCTTTGTAAGAAGGGTCTTGAAGATAGAGATCATTTGTTTTTAAACTGTTCTTATACACAGCTAGTCTAGAAAGAATTTTTCAATATGTGGGGCATTGCATGGATCCATCATAAAAATGTGGAATTATCTCTCAAAAGCTGGTACTACCCCTCCAAGAATTCTGAAGCAAATTTTTTATGGAAACTTACTCTTCCCCATATTTGGTGGGGAATATGGAAGGAAAGAAATAATTGAATCTTTAGAAATAAAGAGCTCCCTGGATGGGTGGTAGGACAGAACATCATTAGAGCTATTAAGGAGAATTTTTTATCACAAAAGAATCCAAGCTCAACCTTCTAAGTGGATAATCCCTTAAGTACAAAAAATTCTAAAGGTAAACCTGATAATCCCATATTAGGAGTTACATGGAATGCTCCCCCTCAAGGGTGGATTAAAGGAAACTTTGATGGAGCTGCTAAAGGGAATCCGAGGAATGCAGGTTGTGGTTGTGTCTTGAGAAACCATACAGGAAAGGTTATTGATGTTGTTGCTATCCCCATTGGTAAATCAAGTTGTCACATTGCCGAAGCTACTGCCACCCTTTAGACCATCAAAATAGCTGTGGATTTGGGATATCCCAAATTGTGGCTAGAAGGGGACTCAATGAACATCATAAATATTCTTAACAATAAAAATACTGTCTTGGACTATAGAGGCTATGGTAATGGAGATGAAAACCTTAATAAAAAAATTTGATAAAGTGACTATAACCCACACCTATTGTGAAGCCAATGGAGTTGTAGATTGGTTAGCAAACTGCGTAGTCTGGACAGGTCAAAAAATGAGGTGGCAGGAAACATTAGAAAAGAAGGTGGAACTAAGGGCACTCATTCTTCATGATACAACTCAAGCAAAGGAGGGAACGATTAGATTGTTATAGTAACATAATGAGTTGGAGAATTGGCTTCACGGGGAAAGGTCTTCAATCATTAAAAAGGAAGGCTCTTGAAAGTGGAAGGCTCTCGAGGATCCTAAACGTGCCCAAACATAGCTGACTCTCAAATCAAACTGCCAGCTGGTGGGATCATTGTAAAGTTCATAGCGACTGGGCTTCCAAGGAAATGAGTATGGCTCACGAAAGGAAGGGAGAACCAAGGAAGCAGGAGCCCAAAAACTGTGATGAATGGAGAGAGAAACAAGATGTCTGGAGAATCCTATAGAAAGGAAAAGTTGTGAATTATATGGAAAAGCTCCATGGGTCAAAACCGCATATCACTACGGCCTTCTTCAAAAATTGGATTGATGAAAGGGTCACATTGCATGGTATCACTTTGAACCTTACAAAGGATTTTATAGCAGAGGTTACAGGGTTGCCTACGAATGGACTTAAATTCTCCAAGCAGATAAGCATTTCAAATGAGACCTTTTGTAAGTTCCCCAAGACAGATGTGGAAGAGCAGAAGCTGGTCAAGAATGGAGATTTCTATGAATTGGAACAGATTAAGGGGATATGGAGGGATGTCTTATGCTATATAAGGGAGTATTTCATCTTGGATGGAAGGAGCAAGAGAGTGCATAAATTCCACTTTGTCTTCCTTAATCATTTCAGGCACAAGGTAAGACTGTCTTTTCCCTTTTACTTGTGCTATTCTTTGGTCCAAACTTATTTACTCACAGGAAGAAGGAAACGCGTCCTATCCTGCATGAAGGCCTAATTATGTTAATCGAAGGCTACTGCAAGAATAAAGCTATGGTTAAGAACCCTAACCAAGGGAAAAATCAAGAGTCTGGGAGCAGAAAGAGTGAAATCGTAAAAGGGAAAGACAAAATCAAGTTCCCTAGCGCCAATAATCAAAATGTAGAAGAAGATACAGAGCGGGAGAGAATTGATAAACCCAGGGAGGAAAATTTGGTGGAAGAAGAAGGAACTGAAAGCTGGAATACAAATTCAAATGAGGACAAAGAATGTCAAGAGAAGAATGAGAAAGAAGGAGTCAACAAAGAGGAGGAATCTGAAAATAGTAAAGAAGAAACTGAAGAAAATCAGAATATGTCAGAGGAAGATATTGTCCAGGATGGCCCGGTTGAGGACCCTGTTTCAAGAAATGAAAAGGAAAATAAAATTCAAGATGACAATCAAGAAATGGACATGGAAATTCAAACTAGAACCAAAGAACAGTATCAAAGGGGCCGAGATGATCACTTTGAAGAAGGTGGGAACAGTCTTAATAAGAACACTGAGGAATGGAGAGAGAAGGGGTAGAACGATGGTATGCACACACCTATGAGTTAAGTTAATTTCAAAGCAGAGGCTTCTCTCCAATTTGATTCTTAGATGTGTAAGGAGATTAAGGATCTCAAAAGGAAAGTGGAAACTATGGAAGATAACCAGAAAGCTACATGGAAGAAAATTAACATCATGGAAAAATAGATAAGAGATATCCCCGTCAAGCTCAAAGATTATGAGAATAACCTTTGGGAACTCATTAAGGAGAACAGAATGAAAATGGAAGAAGCAACGTCCAATATTTGTGCTGTAGCTATCAATATTGGAAAAAGAGTAAACGAGGAGACCAAATCCTTGGAGGGGCCTAGCAAAAGGATGAGACAAAGCTCTAGAAAGAAGGCTACACAAGAGGGAGCCAAGTTGGCAGCAACTACTACTCAGGATACTACTATTGTGAAAGGTAAAGAAATAGTGAAAATGATTTTGGAACTGGAAGAATAGTCTGGTTCTTCTTGTTGGTTATGTTTACTGGTCCTGTTCTCTGGTTTCTTTTTGTAATCTTCTATCTATGGTGCAGCCAGATCTTTTTTAAATTTGGGTTTTGACCGGTGGTCTCTCTGGTGGTTTTAGGTCCATATAAGACCTATTTTTTCTACTTCTCTGTAGTAGTTTTTAGGTTCTACCTGTGGTCGTTGAGGCTTTATCTTTCTTTCTTTGTACTTGGGTTTTGGGGTCCCTTCAAAACCTGATTTTACCTTAATCTAAATAATGTTATCATTGCCTTGTTTGTTATTATAAATATTATTAATATGAAACTTAATTTTTCAAGACCTTATTTATTATTATTCAACTAGATAATAGATATAAATTTTGGCATTTCCTTTTTATTATCAAAATTGCTAATTGAAAAAAAAAACATATACTTATTTCTATTATCCTGCTAGATAATTTAAAACAAAGTTTTAATAGTCTTATTTTTCTATTTTCCATCTAAATTATATAAATAAAACCTTCTATGGTATTATACTTATTATCCAATCATCTAATAGAAATTATAATAATTATGGTATTTCTTTTATTATCTAACTGACTAATAGAAAGAAAACATTTTAAGGGTTTTTTATAATTAGTTAATTTAATAATATTAAGACAAAATTTAATTAAATTATTTTTATTAATCATGTGAATAATATAAATAAAAACATTTATATAATTTATTTTACTATACAATTGGCTAATAAAAACATAGAAAATGTGTATTATATGGTGTCCAAGGTAAATAAAATGTAGTGTCACCTTCATGCATATTTAATTTAATGATTGTTTTGGAAAATAGAACACTAAAATTTTAGATTTTAGATAAATATTTATGAATATAGAGTTATCATGTTGCATCATGCAAGTGTTTAGGCTTTGAATTTTCTTAGATCTTGAGATTTTAATAAAACATCATCATGGACCCAAACATAGTAATGTTTGGGTGTGTTTAGTGATAAACACTAACAAAATCTTGGGGAAATAATAATGATTATTTAAAAACATAGAATATCTAGATAATTTTAATGATAGAACAATCAAATTTTACATAAAATAAGATTAAAAAAATAATAATTTGAAAAATATTTAAAATTAAAATGTAATATAATAACCTTTATCATATTTATAGATCATGTGTATTTTTAAAGATTTTTTTCCCATTGTTATAATAGGTTTAAAAAAGATCAAATATTATTTGAGGTCTCTTTCTTTGTTTCTATTTTTTTAATTTTGTATTTCTCTATCTTATATTTATTACTTTTTTTGTATAGGTTTTATGTGAAGTTATGAATTACTTCACTACCAGCTAGACATCCATAGGTATAACAAATAACTTAATTCTACTTAAGGTCTAATGGAGATAACCTAAATCACACCTCTTATAGAATGAATTTTTTAACTCCCTTTTTTTCTTGGAAGGGTTGATAAAAATGCTTATATGGATTTAAAAATATTGAATTCCTTATAATAATACATATTCACTCATAAGACTATTTTTCTAAATGATTATTATCTCTCAAAAAATTATTAGTTATCTAGAACATACAATAGATCTTTACCATTGTGAAGTATTTATAATTGACAAGATGTCATCAAAACAAATTTTAAAAATTTGAAAATCACATTTCTTTAAATAAAAAATGAATTTAGTCATACCACATAACTTCATATAAAATATTAAATACATCTGAATTTCCCATGAATCTTCACAAGTGTGAGAAAATGAAATTTATGGGAAACTTTATAAAGTGTATCAATGGTCATGATGACCTTATTTACTAGAAAAATTAACTAAAGAAAATGAAAGGAAAAATAAATTATGAATAAAAAAGAAAACTGATCTAATATAATCAAAATTAAATAAATTAGAAGATGAAATTAAGTTAATCTAAAAGTAATAATTCCCAATCAAGTTAGGAGACTCAGAGTAATTGATAATTAATGTTTTAAATACTGGTCATTTACTAGGATTGGTACATTTACCCTTTACATATTATTTAATCACTTGACTACAAGTTTATCCTTCACATCTTTCCTATGACACAACTAGTGTCTTCACACACAGCCCAACAAACACAAAACATTATTATAATAACAATTAGTGTAGGTGGAATATAGAGTGGGTGAAATTATTGGTTTCCTCACTCTCCATATATTACCTTAATAATAATCAACTCAAAAAAAAAATACAGGAACAAAGACATCACTTTATTTATTGAATAATTCATAGACATCATTATATGGACAAATGAGAAATTCAGATCAAATTCTCATGCCATAATTGCATGATTAAATATATGTTTCTTCCCTGTGATATTTATTATCTATTCCAACTTATTGATCCTTAAATTCATGATAAAACTCTCCAAAGGACTCTATTTATATTTTTTCTCTTTTTATAATACTATCAAAATCTGCATTTTTTCTTTTACATGATATCCACATCATGATTTATTTTAGACATTATAGTGCTTTCTTAGATTGCATGTGATTTTTTAGTGAAAATGGACTTGTGATTTCTTATATGGGATTTTATTTTTGGTGAAAAATGGACACATGCATTAGATATATGTCCCTTGATCAAAGTCATCTTAAATATATCTTCAATATAATTCTAATGGTATATTACAAATCGAATTTGGTATCACCAAGAAAAAGATATGACCATATAAAAGTTTTTGTCACTTTGCTCACTTTGTTTGAATTTGATCTATGACTATAGAGATATGATGATCATGACATCTAAAATTATCCTAATGATTTGATACCTATTGATGCACTTAATGTGCTCCCTATGTCACCAGGGAATGGGGAGAAACCAATAAACTAAATTTTAAGACATAAAAGACTCAAGGATTGATTTGTTTACACAAATACTACTAAAAATAGAAAAATAGTAGAGATATGGTCACCACTTGTAAGTTTTCAAGTACACCCTACTATAGAGATAAAAAATTATACATAGTGACACTTTAGTTCTTTCTACTCTTTATGAAATTGCTCTAAACTTTGCCAATTATTTCCCAAACACAAATAAACCATGAATATTTAAAAAGTTACTCATGGGGTCAATACAAAGGTAATAAGAGTAAGGCAAAAAATAAATTTTGCTTAATATGGTTATAGGTGTCAATTATTCTAACCTATATGATAATAACATATCAAACTAGCATTCACCAACCCTAGTGTAATACTCAAAGCCAAATGAATATAGTTGAGACTTAAAAAGAAATGAAATTCCTATATCTGAAAGCATATGTTGCATGAAATTAACTAATTCACATTAAATTACATAATCACATTCAACTTCAAATATAATGAAATAGAGCACATAAACCAACATATTTATTAGCCTAGTGTTAAAATCAAACCAATAGATGTATACATTGACATTATTTATAGATTAGTTAGTAAAAATGAAAAAATTAATTATCTAAAAGCATGAGAAGAAAAAAAATACATAACACACAATAGAGCATTCAAATAATCTCATGACTTCTCAACTCTTTGCATTAATTCTATAACAAATGTTCCTATTATAATTACAATAAGGTGAATACCCTTATATATAGGCCTTAAAATGCCTATGCAAGGTCAAATGGGCCCATTAAATATGCCCAACAAAATCCAAGTGAATTTTATCTCTATAATAACAATAACTAAAATGCCACTTATTACAAGGGAATATTCCAAATTTGAATTTATAAAGTAAAGTAGAATAATCCTCTAAGCCCTAGAGGAGGTAGTTGACCAGATCACTATTGTAAATTTTTTTTATACCTCCTCCCTTACCCAAATTTCAATGCATGCTAAGTAGTCCTAATCAATTTGACCAAAATAAATAATCATAGGCTAAAATAGGTTAGGTGTTTCTTTAATAAGCCTACCATGCTCTACAAGTATGGGTCTCAATGCTTATTCAATAGCCTTAGCTCTCTAGCCTTTTGTTAGAAAAAGCCACAATGTTCATCACTTCAGTGGTGGTACTAGAATTAGCTATGTCTTTTTGGAATATTGCAACAAATACTTTCATTTTAACCTTAAATTCATGGCCATCCATGAACTTTCCATTAGGCTTGGTCACCCTGGTAACCATAACATCCTTTAAGAATAATACAATCTTGAATTCTATTTTCTCTAAGGATGTGGTTAAATCCTTAACTTATTCTATCCATGTTTTCAATATTGTTCTTCTATTCATCATTATAGTTTGTGCTAGGATGATGTCTTCAATTGTTAATATCTTAAGGTCAGGGAATTTTTTGTTCTTTGTAACTCTAGTCAAGTTTTCCAAATTGGTATCATAGAGTAAAAGTTTTTGGTTATAGTTAATGACCAAATTAAATTGTAGAGTCCTATCCTGTTACCTTCTCTTCATGACTTTGTATAAATTGAAGACATTTATGACTACATTTATTACTTACACTATAATGTTTTTTGACATTATAGGCAATGTTTTCTCCTTCAATCTCTTCATCTCCTACTATATACTTTTCATCAAGGCCTCTATGGATTATACATTATCTTGGACCATAGACACATGGACCTCTACATACTCATCTACTTCATCTAGGCCAACCTTCCTCTTCTTTGTTAAAGTAAAGAGGGACTCTTCACTTTCATGAGCCATAATTGAGCTAGACTAGGGTTATTCAACCTACCTCCTCACCACTCTTTTCATGGTACTTGTAGCAACATGAATTTCATGCCAATCTATGGTGTATAGAGGACTACCTAGTTTCTCTCTTGTATTTATTTTAGTATAATATTTACGACCTAGTTTGGGAAAATACTATGTATAAGATTTATTGGAGGTGATGTAGCTGAGGTAGAGGCTAGAGATTCAATAGGGATGTGTGTCAAGTTTGTTGGGTCTATTTTATTGAGTGTACAAAATGGATTTCTTGCAACACCCATATTTACAATAAATGAAGTTAATTTTGGGGGCACACTCACCTTTCTAGATATAATAACATTGAATGGGGATGTAGGAAAAGATTTCTTTAGAAAGGTGATTTTTTTTGAAATGGGTCGTAATAGATTTTTTGATGTAGGGGAACTAATAGCAAATGTTGCACTTGTTATTACTACCTGGGAAGAAGTGGTACTAATAGACTAGCTAGAATTAGTACCTTATGAAGATACAATATTTACATTGGCATGAGAAAATAAATATATGATGGTAAATCCCAAGGTGCCACTAGCTTGGTCTAGGATAGTATCAATTGAAGATTGAGTAGTGGTAGTTGTAATTGTTGATGATACTAAAGCCAATGGGAGAACAATGGTGGGAGGAGCAAATATAGAAAAAAATCTATTTCAAATGTACTTGAAAATGGAAAATAATGTAGTGGTGAGGAACTTATATTAGGATCTTGCACTTCAAGGGTAGTTTGTGGTGTGCTAGTGGTAACAACAATAGTAGACAAATCAACTCTTGGAAAGGGAACATTTTCTTGTGAAGCTGGTGGAGGGGTTATTACTCCTCTCATAGTGGTCTTAAGTTCCCTTTTCCTATTATATACCTTCTTGATGTTTCTATCAACCAATGCATGCACTTATTCCATAGAGAGACTAATGCCTTATTATAATTCCTCAAGGTCAATAAAAATAGGATCAGGTTGGCCTAGGATTTCCATAATATCTGCCATAGTAGATGTAGATATTATTATGGGCCCTTGGGAGGGATCAAGCTAATTTTTATATCCTCCTTGCTCAAATCTTGGAGGTAAATATTAAATTCTTGAAGTGGCATGTTTTGGAGGCCTATTTGATTTTTTTATAACAAGAGTAATATTGTCATCATCTTCTTCATCTTTTCCTTCCTCACAGTCAACATCAAACATGCTCCACTGTGCTAGTGGTGACCAAGAATTATCAATATCCTCCTTTTTCTTCTCCATATCTAGCCTCATTTCCAGTTCAATGTTCTTCATCATTGAATTCTATATTACCACCTCATCATTTAGAGTACACACACACACACACACACACACACACACACATATATATATATATATATATATATCCACTCATGTATTTATTCTTGATTCTTGTATTTAATTACTACATCTTTATTGAATTTGAATATATGTTTGGAAATGACCTTATTAAGATCTCATGGTCTAAAGTCATCTTAATGCTCAAGAGATCATGAATTCTAACCCAATTGAGAAGTTACATATATTTCATCTAATAAGTAGCCCATCATAAAGAAGGGGCATTGTTATTTCAAGTGTAATGTATTGCATACACTAAGCTATTTTTGATAATTTCCCCAAGTGGGAGAATCTACTAGTCTTCTAGGATTATTTTCAATAATAAAATGGACCTTATGTTGATGTATGTAATTTGTAGATTACCAAATACTCACTTCAGGAGTGATAAGACAATTATGACTCCTTATCTCAATTTTCAGATGGGTAAGTTTCCTTGATCATCCATGAAAATAGTTCTTATTGGGTCAATCACCCATAAAGCCAAGACCTTCTTCAAGGTGTGTACTTCATACCAATTATCGATGATGATTTGGATATATTTTATATGTGGTGAGATAAGTTCATAGTATTTCTCAAAGCTTGGTCCTACTATGAAATCAATATGGATCCCATGTGACATTGATTTAATAAGCTCATCTTTGTGCTTTGACCTCCCAAAAATACCATAAACTAGGTCAGTGCATGGCATGACCTCTAGCTTAGCTATAAATTAATAGAGACAGACTATGTTAATGACAAGGATATTGAAAGATAGTAGGATTACATGAGGCATGGTTTCATTCTCATCAATATCCTTAGATACTTATACATTAAAATATATGCTATTGTAATCCAAGTCTCTAGATGTTATGGCCTCAAGAATAAATTTAGTATCTTTGAAGATGATTGAAGTAACATTCTAAAATAAAAGTTGGTACTATCCGTCGAAAGAGTGTGGAACTATCTTTTAAAAGTTGGTACTATCCCTCAAAGAATCTTGATGATCTTTTTTTCTAGAAATTAACTCTTCCCCATATTTGGTGGGGCATATGGAAAGAAACAAACAATAGAATATTTAGAAGTAAAGAACTTCCAGCATGGGTGTTGGGTCAGAATATTATTAGAGCAATAAAGGAGAATTTTTCATCACAAAGGGATCCCAATCCAACCTTTCAAATTGATAATCCCTTAAGATCTAAAAGGCCTAATGTGAAAACTGAAAATCCAAGATTAGGTGTTAAATGGAATGTTCCCCCTTGTGCATGGATCAAAGGAAACTTTGATGGAGCTGCTAAATGGAACCCAAGAAAAGCAGGATGTGGAGGAGTCTTGAGAGATCATGTGGGAAACGTAATTGATCCTATTGCCATCCCTATTGGTAAGTTGAATAGTCATATTATTGAAGCTTTTGCAACCCTTCAAACCATTAAATTAGCTGTTGAATCAAGATTTTCTAAATTATGGCTGGAAGGTGACTCCCTGAATATCATTAAAATCTTAAATAACAAAAAATTAGTTTCATGGTCTATAGAGGCAATGGTGATGGAAATGAAATCCTTAATTCAAAAATTTGAAAAAGTAACCATAACCCATACTTATCGTGAAGCCAATGGGGTTGTTGACTGGATAGCAAATCATGCTATTTGAATAGGACATAAGGTGAGTTAGCAGGATACATTAAATAAGAATGTTGATCTCAGAGTGCTTATTAATTATGACGTAATTCATTCAAAGGAGGGAAATATTTACTTGAAATAGAAAAATAATGATTTGACAGAGTGGCCTCACGAAGGAAGGATTACTTTCATTAAACAGAAATATTCATGAGAATGTGAAGCAGTTTTTGCATGTGCCAAAAAAAAGGTGAGTTTCGTTACAAGTTGATAATAGTTGTTTCCATTGCTTAGTAATTAGTGTTTGGGGGTTACTGGATAACTGTATGGCATGTAAGATGAAAGGTGAACCAAGGAAGCAGGAACCTAAAAGTTGTGAATATTGGAAGGCAAAACAAGATGTTTGGAAAATCCTTCAAAAAGGAAAGGTTGTGAGCTACTTGGAATGGCTACATGGTTCAAAACCCCATATAACGATGGCTTTTTTCAAAAACTAGGTCAACGACAAGGTAACCCTCCATGGCATCATGGTGAAGCTCATTGAGGAATTCATAGCGAAGGTCACGAGGCTTCTAATGGAGGGTACAAAATTCTCTAAGCAGACCAACATATATAATGAGGCATATAGAAAATTCCCAAAGATGGATGCGGAGGAGCAGTAGTTGGAAAAGAGTGGGGATTTCTTTGACTTAGGGTAGATTAAAGGAATCTAGAGAGATGTCTTATGTTGCATCCATGAGTATTTAATACTTGATGGTTGAAGAAAAAGAGTCCATAAATTTCATTTTGTCTTTCTTAATCATTTTAGGCACAAAGTTAGAATCTCCTTCCCTTTCTATTTGCGCTTCTCGCTACTCCAAAGTCTATTCACTCATTAAAAAAAGGAGTTTCATCCTATATTGCATGAGGGATTGATCCTAATAATAGAAGGATTATGCAAAAACAAGGCCATTGTCTCGAATCCTTATTCAGACAAAAACAAGGATGCACAGAGAAAGAAGAATGAAATAGTGAAGGGGAAAGAAAAAGTTAAACCCAAATCCTCCAGCTTTAAAAAATAGATTGTAGATGAGGAAACAGAGTGGGAAAGCACTTAAAGTTCTAAGGAGGAGGGTATGGAGGAAGAGGAAGGAACAAAAAGTGGGGAAACCAGCTCTAATGAGGAAGGAGAAGATAAAATTAAGAATGAAAAAAAGGGGACACTATAGAGGAAAAAACTAAACAGAATAACTATGATCTCGAGGAAAATCAGCAAGTGCTAAGGGAAACTGAAAAAGAAATGGATGTTTTATTTGAGGATCCTACTTCGAAAATAGAGAAGGAACATTTAGTTCAGGATTCCAATCAAGAAATGGAAACTAGAGAACAAGTAAAGGATAATCTTATCCACAATGAAAGCCCTATTGAAACTAAAGAATAGAAAAGAATGGAAAGGGAAGATCATACTAAAAAGGATGAAGACAATCCAAAAGAGAACATAGAAGATTTAAGTGATGTATGGTAGAAAGACAAAAGGCATCCCTTTATGAATTTGGCCAAATGCAAAGTAGATTTTATCCTTCAAGTTGACTCATGGATGTATAAGGAAATAATGGGCCTCACGAAGAAAATGGAAATAATGGAATATAATCAAGAAGCTGATCGAAACAAAATCAATAATCTAGAAATGTAGATGAGGGATATTCCAATCAAACTTAAAGACTATGAGAAAAATCTAAGAAGGCTCATTAAGGAAAGCAGAATGAAGATGGAGGAGGTTACTTCTAGTTTATGAGTAGCTGCTACAAACATTGGAAAATGAGCAAATGAGGATATAAAATCTTTGGAGGGGCCTAGTAAGAGGACCAGACAGAGCTCAAGGAAGAAAGCAATGCAACAGGTTGCTACGTCAGTGGCAATATCTATACAAGACATTGCTATGATTGGAAAGGAAGCGATGAAGATGATCCTAAAATTAGAAGAATAGGATCATTTTGCTCTTACAGTCCTGGTCTTTTTAGTTGGATGTTATAACTGGTTCCATTTTTTGGTTCTTTGTTTTCTTTTCATACTTGAGTTTCTAGGTCTCTGTAAAACCTGGGGTCTATCTTTTGATGATCTTGATTTGTGGTTTTAGGTCCCTATAAAACCTATTTTTGATACTACTCATTAGTAGGTGTTAGGTTTGTTTCACCTATGGATGTTATAGTTATATCCTTCTTCCTTTATTTCATGGTTTTGAGGCCCCTTCAACACCTATTTTTACCTTAATCTAAAACATTCTAAAATAAAAAGTCATCATTCCCATATGAAATAATCTTACCTAAGTAGAAAGACCTGAATATGCCATCTCTTGAAATACTTTAGGTATAAATCAATGTCTTTTGTGTCCTATAACTTTCAAGCTACGATAATGATAGTTGGGAGTGCAATTTGTTAACAACTTGAGATTTATTGAACTATGAGAGCATAGATAGTAGAGAAAGTAAATACGTATAGCTTTAAAATGTAAATAACAACATCCCTAATTATGTAATCTTTTAAATTATTGCTTTGATTAATGAAATTTTGATGGTGATCCTAGTTCATTTCATATTAATGGCAAGGTTATCAACCTTGTATATATCTGAAACAAATTCAAACTATTGCTTTTAGTAATTAATTAAACCAAAATTTGTTTTAGCTTTAATTTATCTTTGATTTGACATCAATTTTAGATTTAAAGCTAAATATTTCCACCTTTTAACATGTGGATACCACCTCAGATCTAGCTAAGTATTCATATGGCCTGAATATGACTAAGTTTCTTAGTTAGATTGAAATCCAAACACATGGCACCTTTTTATTACCTCACACACTCTCAAAATATAGCTTTTTCATGATGACTCATCTGTATCTCACCATGTTTCATCATTGAATTCATAGTAAGACCTTAGGTAGTGCTGTTGAATTTTGATTGGCCATAATAATGCCACACATTACTCTTGTGGGCAATCATAACTTTGTTTTTCTAAGTGTCTCTCGTGGGAGGAACCTCAGACAATTATTGACAACTTGGAAATAATCAGATGGCTCAGGTGGAGACATACATCCCTCTTATGGTCTCATAGATCTCAAATGGAAACATCATGGGAATGACCTGTGGTGTCATCATGAGGTCCTAAAGGTCACACATGTCATTTTTATGAGCTATTATTTGTTCTTATACTAGTTATTCTTAAAAAGCACCTCAAATCTAATTATATATCATTAAACTTGATCAGATAGCTTAGGTACAACTATGTGTCTACCTCATGATATTTTTTGAGATATGGATGGATGTAATGTGGCATGAGCATGTAGTGACCTTGGATGAACCCAAAGGGGATACATGTCACCTAGAAAGGTCACTCAGGTCTAGCTAGTTACACTGAGACATATGGTGGCATCTCATGGGATTTTACACTCTAGTAAGATGTGTGGGGAACATGTGGTGGATTATATTAGATGGGCTCACTCATAGGGGATAAGATCCGAACATGTAGCCTCAGGATTTGAATTCTAATGATTATCTTATCATGATCCCTCTTGAAGATGCCATGTAGTTCATGAAATTGGTATATTTTCTCCAAGTGTATCATGTGGGATGTAATAAATCCTTAAGGAAGTATGAGGCTCAATGAGGTGGATATTTTTCCTTTCAAGTTTTATCTTGAACTTTGATGTCCCATAAGGCATCATAAGTTGTAACTTTAATTTGACATCCTACGAGGTTAAGTGAGAAGCTAAATTAGCTTCTTGAATATGTTATTTAATGACTTAGGAAAATTTAAACAAGTTTAAAGAAAAAATTTACAAGAAAATTTCTTAAACACAACATAATGCCAATTTAATAAAAACAATGAAGCTTGTTATGTTTATGTCTATTAGAGATCTAGGTTGCACTTCTTTAGCAAAATATTGTCTACATATCATTGAACCATTCATGTTCAGCAATTCATTATTGAATAAAGCTTGAACAAGACTTGAAATAATTTGAATATTCATAAGTATAAATCCTTATTATAAAATGAATGATTAACCAAAAATTATAGAAATACAAGTATTGGTAAATTCAATAATTCAAATCATTTAATATGCTTAGCATTTTTAACACTTTTGAAAATTGAAGAAAGGGGGGTGTCCATTCTAAAAATAGAGGAATGTTGATCATCAAAAAATGGTGACCTCCATGGGGAAGCATTATAAAATGTTAGAATCCAAAATTTTGTTCAAAGATAAATAAAAAATTTGTTATCTCATTATGTTCTTTAGTCAGTACCAAAACTTTTTTTTAGAACTAATGAAATCCTAAAAGATTGAAATAGTGTTTAAACCTTGTAGACAATTATACTATGTGTGTGATTTGAGGTTCCTTAACCATTACCATTGGGTTAAAAAATGATGACTTTCAAGTATCAAGACATCAAACATGAAATGACTTGAGCATTATTTATATTTTACACAATTATACTTTCCTTAGTTGAGGATGGCTCAGGGATTGCTCTTCTACCAACTAGGCATTCATACCCCTAATAGAGATACCTTTGGCTCTACTTTGAGATTGCTCTATTGCCAACTAGACATCCATAATCTTGATAGAAATTGCCTAAATCACCATTTGTTGAATCTAAAATTAGTTTATTATTTCACTTCATGGTGTACCATTTTTTTATAGCTACATTCATAAACTACAATTGTTGGGAACCATAATTAGTTAGTTGTAAGGTTTTATCAAGACATATTCAAGATGTAATTCACTTTCAGATATCATGTTCTACCCTAGAAATTTACTTGGTAAATTTAAGTGCTATTATGATGGTCCACATAGATTCAAATTATCATTCAACAAAATGCTCATTCATTTGAACTATATTACAGTCCTAAAATGACTTAGTATTTTCTTGAGAAAACTAACTTCTAATTAACCCTTCCTAGCTTTTTTAAATTGAAACACTACTAGAGGTTTCCAAAATTTGGATGACTAATGTTTAAAACTTGTAATCCATTCTTCCCATTTTTAGGAGTAGACTAAAAAAAATTAAGCTAATGAATTCTTTTCCAAATGAATTATTACTAGGCTACAACAAATAATAGAAAATAAACAATAAGCATAAAGCAAGAAAGAACACAACAAGAAAGCAAAGCAAGAAAGGAAACTACTCTACTCCTATCTAATTTAAATCTAAACAAGATTAATGTCCTTCTAGAGTTTGAAATAGAGTAGTAGATAAATAATGTTTCATGTATTGACTGTTGACTATCAGGGTTAAGTCATTCCATTGTAGGTCTTTGAGCCTAAATGCATTTTCACCCAATATTTCTACCACATGTATGGTTCAATCTAGAGAGGAGTGAAATTATCATGTTGTCCCTTCTTCTCATGGGAGCTATCCCATATTAATACCAAGTCTGATATGCATAATTCTTTAAATTTAGCTCATTTATTAAACCATATCTTAAAAACATCATGATGCTTGATGTAATTATTTAATTCTTCATCTCTAGCATCTTCCATTTGGATGATGTTTAGTATTTAGGACTGTACTCTTTCATCATCTTCCATATACTTGACCATAAACTTATAGGTGGGAAACTTCAATGTGATAGGAAAAATAGGTTGCTACATGTAGACTAAGAAAAATAGGCACACATTGAGTGCATGTTTATATCTCATTTTGTCTACCCATAAAGCATAATTTAGTAGGGACTACCATTCCCTAGGTTTCTTCTCTACATATTTATTGACAAAAATCATCAAGTTTTTGTTGGTATATTCTATAACTCCATTACCTTGAGGGTAATAATTTGAAGTAGACTTGATGACTATTTTATTATCATATGCCCACTTGGTGAATTCAACTTACATAAAGTCTAGTCCATTATCACATACCAAGGACAGGGGCATCCCAAATTGAGTGATTATATTTTATTATATAAATTTGATGATGTTAATTTCTTTCCTTTTCTTGGTGGTAACTGCTTCAGTTTACCTGGTGAAATAATATGTGATAATGAATAGAAATTTTTACCCTATTGAGGAATTTAGATTGATCATTCCTATGAAGTTAAGGCCCTACTTTTCAAATGGATTTGTTTTAGTCACTAGTTATAAAGGCATGGTTTCCTTTATCTCTCATCGATCAAATACTTGACATTAATGAC
This sequence comes from Torreya grandis, assembly GCA_037957365.1. NCBI lineage: Eukaryota > Viridiplantae > Streptophyta > Pinopsida > Cupressales > Taxaceae > Torreya > Torreya grandis. The sequence goes on along the minus strand of JARHVA010007692.1, from coordinate 273,222 downwards.
ATGTTCACACATGAGCATCATCATCTTTGAATATGTTTGGCTAATAGTATCCTACTCTCAATATCTTGTGTACTATGGTATGCCCTAAAGGGTGACCAATTCCAAATTTGTCATTGAAATTATTCATGATTTAGGTGGATTCATCTCTAGAAACACATCTTAAATAGATCCTCTCATAATTTTTCCTATAGAGAAATCCACTTTTGACCATAAAATGAGATGATATCATCTTGAGGTCCCTTTTTTTCTCCCTCTTAAGGTGTGGGGGACACATTCCATACAACAAATAGTGAATAATATCTTTGTACCAGTCATCATTGGACACTTGACCTATTTTAAACTGTAAATTGTCCATGTGTGGATCAATATTTTCAATAAGATGGATTAAACCTTAGCCTCTAACTTATAAGATTTTATTTCTATATCATATAATTAGATTTTGGTCATCCACTTCACTCTTCTTTCCCTAAGTTCATTTTATCCCAACATAAACTTGATAGAAGGATCAAACATTATGGCATACATCTTATTTCTCAAGATGTATTGTTTAAACTTCTTGATGGCCTTCACTAGAGCATAAGCTTGCTTATCCAGAATAGGATAGTTAACATATATGTTTTTCATGTTGGTTCTCATGAATGATATAAGGTTCTCATTATCATCCTATTTTTGTGTCAAAATAATGGTAATAGTGTGATTAGAAGCAAAAGAGTATAGATAAAAGTCTTTTCTAAAATCAAGACATATTAAAATAAGATATTTAATAATAACATAATTAATGTCTTGAAATTCCTTCTTTGATTTAGCAATCCATTCTATCTTTGCATATTTATTCAACATCTCATTCAATGGTCTTATGATCTCTACAAAAATAGTGATAATTTTTTTTACAAAATTAATTTTTCCAAAGAAAGATTTCAACTCTTTTTTGATTTTAGGGATTTATACCTTTGAAATTATGTTTATCCTATTAGGGTAAATAGTTATACCCTCTTAGGTGATTATGTGTCCTAGAAGTTCTCCTTCAATTACAAAAAATATAATTTTCTTGGGGTTTACAAAAATATCATACCTCCTAAACTTCTCTAGCATTTATTCCAAATGCATCATGTGATCTCCTCTATTTTTAGAAAAAACTGTTAGACCATCAATGTAAATAATGATGCACTTACCAATTAGTCCTTAAAATGCATGGTCCATTGCCAATTACAAAGTTTCTCCTATCTTGATCAATCTGAATGGCATTCATTTGTATGCAAATGTTCCCCGCTTAGTGTTGAAGTAGTTTCCATTATGTTGTTCCTATTTACTAGGACTTAGTTGTAGCCTAAAAAATCATCAAGGAATGACATAATTCTAGACCCACTCACCAACTAAATGACCTCATCCAATTATGGAAAGGGATAATTGTCCTTCTCTAAGGATAAGTTTAAATTTTTACAATTGACACAGTATAATTTCTCCATTCTTATTTTGGACTGGCACAACATTTTCAACCCATGTCGAGTGTCGTATAAGAAATAGTATCCTTTCATATAGTAATTTATTTAATTATTTATAAATTAATGGCTACAACACTAGATTCACTAGCCTTTATCTTTACTTTAAGGGACATCATCAGAGTTGTTGTCAGAATCTGGATAATGCGAATGTAATGGAGACGTGATCACACGAGATGAAGCAAGTGCACACCACATAGATGCTAAATCAATTTGAAATTATACAAGAAGATAAATTACACAAGATAAAATGGAGAAAACCAAAATCTAATTAACATGAGATGTCCAAAGTGAAGAATACATACAGGAGAGCACGTAAGTAACTCCTCTGCAAAAGGTGGCCAAGGCACCCCAAGAATAGACTGTAACTCCTCCATGAAAGGTGGTGACAAGGTGCTAAGAATAAAGAAGTAACTCCCAAGGAGTTACTTTATGAAATTCTTATGACACCTATGACACATCTATGACACACATCTCCACATAAGTTAGCCTATCCCACAAATTTAGGAAAACTCCATGTATGCACACAAATACAATTTACCTAATTAAAAAATAGGGAAAAATAAAAACCTACACTAATATCCCACATAAGCGTAGCTTAAGTGGGTAGTGTGGAAATATAAAATGGGTCCTGATAACTAGGCCTGATGAGGTACCCATGTACAAATGCAATATCCCATAAGATAGAGAAAAGGAGAAAATCCATAGGAAAAAACTCCTCCCCAAAAGAGAGACATAAAAGAAAGAAGAGGCTAGTGGGACCTCCTGAAGATGATGTTGATGCAGATGTGGACCACACCCCAAAAAGAGCTTGTAGATGAATGAACTTGCTCTCAGTGAAAGGTTTGGTGAAGTTGTCTACAACCGGCTCTGAAGATTGGCAAAATATCAAGTCAATGACCTCAATATGAATAAGCTCCCAAATGAAATTCATGTGAATCTCTATGTGCTTGGTCCACTAGTGCTGAACTAGATTCCTACAAATCTGAATGGTACTCTGGTTATCACAATAAATGATGGTGGGCTGCCTGATAGGAATGCCAAACTCAGAAAGAATCCCTTGAAGCCAAATAGCCTCAGTAGCTGCATTAATAGCTCCCCTATACTCTACCTCTATGGATGATATAGCAATAGCATTATGCTTCTTGCTAGACCAACTAATAGTACCTAAACCTAGAGAGAAACTATAACCATAAGTGGACTTGCGAGTCTGTGAATCGTTATCCCAGTCTGAATCTATATATCTAACCAAGTCAACCTCTATACCACATCTGTAATGAATCTTGTATCTATGTGAACCTTGTATGTAATGCAAGATCCTCTTAGCTACTTTCCAATGCAACTCATGAGGTTCTTGCATGAATCTAGAGACAATTCCCACTGTATATGATATGTCAGGCCTAGTGTGAGTCAAGCAGATGAGACTAACAACAAGTTATCAATATCGAGTGGCATCAACTAATGGTGAAGAATAATCAGCCTCAAGCTTGACTCCTAATAGAAAGGGAGTCAGAGATGGCTTGCAATTAGCCATGTGAAACTGAGCCAATAAGTCAAGAGCATACTTACGCTGTGTAAGAGAAATCCTTGAATCTAACTGTGAGATCTCGATGCTAAAGAAGTAGTGTAACAAACCCAATTTTGTCATGTCAAATCTATCCTAGAGAGATGCCTTCATAGCTACAATAGCTGATGAAAAACTCTTGGTGATCAAAAGGTCATGAACATATAGAACAAAAATTAGGAGCGAATCATCCTGTCACAAGAAGTGGACATTGGGATCAGAATGGCACCTAGTGAAACCCACTGTGAGAAAGAAGGAATCCATCTTGGCATACCAAAGTTGAGGGCCCTATTTGAGGCCATAGCTAGATTTACTAAGTCTACATACTAAGGAAGAATCCTAAACAAATACTGGTAGCTACTCCATGTATATCTCCTCCTCTAGGTCTCTATGAAGAAAGGCACTCTTCACATCCATCTGATGCACATCCCAACCATGTGTTGTAGCAATATCCAAGGTGAGTTAGATAGAAGTCATCTTTGCAATGGGTGCAAAGGTCTCTAAGTAGTCAATGCTTGCCACCTGTGAGAAACCCTTGGTGACCAATCATGCCTTGTACTTATCAACTGACCCATCTGTTATAAACTTGGTTCAATATATCCACCTACATAGAACCATCTTTCTTCCCTTAGGAAGTGAAGTCAAATGCCAAGTGTGATTTTTGATTAAGGAATAATTTTCTTCCTCCATAGCATTATCCCACTTAGGTACCCTAGATGCCTCTCAAAAAGTCCATGGATCTAAAACTGAAGCAAAGAAGGCACGTGGATCTCTCTAAAAATCCCCCCTAGTATGTCTGTCATCTGTGGGATCTCTTGCCCAAGTGCCAACACTCTCAAGTGTCTATCTGGCCCAAAGTGGCCTAGAAGCGGGTGAATCAGGTGTTAACTCCTCATCTTCTGATTGACTAGAGGTGGATGACTCTACATCACTATCCTTGCTATCTGAACTCAAAGAAGAAGATGTCTCTAGCTCAAGAACCTATTGTGGCTGATCTGAATTTGATGAAGAATCATTATGAAGAAGTAGATCTGATGAGGGAGAAGAAGTGTCAAGTGTTTAAGCTCTAGGACTCTCCTAAAAATGGATACTTCTCTTGATGAACAACTCATGAGTGACTGGATCTAAAAGGTGATACCCCTTAATACCATCTGAATATCCTATAAAGATGCAAGGCTTGGACTGACATTCCATAACTTTGTGTTTATTCTTTGGAATGCGGGCCATGGATGGGGATCCAAAAACTCTAAGGTGTTCAACATCAGGTTTCCTTTTATGCCAAGATTTAAAGGGTGTTATCCCTTTCAAAGCTTTGTGAGGAACCCTATTTTGAATGTAGCAAGCACAATTGATGGCTTCGGCCTAGTACTATGGTGCTAAGGATTTAGAGTGAATCATATAGCTACCCATCTCTTTCAAGAGCCTATTTTTGTGTTCTGCAACCCCATTCTATGAAGGACTATAAGTGACTGTGCATTGCAAATCAATCCCCTATGTGGTGCAAAACTACTCAAACTTGTTACTGACATACTCCCCTCCATTATTAGTTCAAAGAACCTTGATGGATTTCTCACTTTGTTTTTCAACAAGAGCCTTGAAGTCTAGAAATTTTTTAAACACTTTAGACTTTTGTTTGAGAAAATATATCCAAGTGTACCTAGAGAAATCATCAATAAAAGTGAGGATGTACTTGGCCCTTGTGAAAGATGGTTTGGAAAAGGGTCCCGATACATCACTGTGGACTAACTCTAAAGGTTATGAAGCCTTCCAAGCTTTGCCTTTGTCAAATTTTGCTTTGGGATACTTCCCAAGGGAGCACCCCTCGCAAAGTCCTTTTGAGAATTAGACACGAGGTAAGCCAATGACCATGTCATTTTTGCAAAGTTTCTCAAGGTAGTGGTAGTTAAGGTGGCCAAACCACACATGCCACAATTTTCTAACTCCATATAAATGAGTTAGAAATGCTATTGGAGAAGAATCTAGTGAAAAATGTGAGAAGGTGTATAACCTTGCTTGGTGATTTGCCCTACCCACTGCCACTGTAGTATCACTATGTAACTCCCTGATAGCCATTGAATCTGGTGAAAACTCAACTCTCATGCCCTGACCAATGTGAGTGATTTGGTACACTGATAGGAGATTGGTTGAAAGAGAAGGAATACTTAGAACATTATTGAATGTTCCTCCTTCCATTTCAACTGACCCTCTCCTTGCAATAGAAATTGATGTGTCATCACCCAAACTAATTGAAGTCATGCTACAAGGCTCTAAAGATGAAAACTCAACTAGTGAAGAAACCATGTGGTGAGAAGCACCCAAATCAATGAACCATGATGTTGTAGAAGCTGTAGTATCTACAAGGGCCTTTCCCTTTTCTTTATCCTTACCCTTGCCTTTTGCCTTGGTAGAATCTTGGGTAGATGAATTTTGCTTGATGGACTCAGGAACACCTATGTTGTGCTTCTCTAAAAGATGAGTTAGGTGATCTATTTGTTTCTTCATGCAATTATGTTCATCATGCCTTGTCTCTTTACAGTAGGCACACTTAACCTTCTCCTTCTTAGGTTTAGCATTGGAGGAGGAAGATTCAGTGTTGTTTTTGGCAGGATTGTTGTTTTCTTTCTTCTTCTCTTGGTCCTTATTCTTTTTCTTCTTCTCCTTTGTTGAAGTCTTATCCTTACCACTTCTAGCTATCAAGGCTTGGGGTTGAGTAGACTTCATTGTTCCCATTTGAATTAACTTATCCTTCTCCCTAATCAAGTTGGCAATGAATGAATCCAAAGAAGGCATTTTCCATGTAGTGCCAAGGGCACTTTTTGTGGCATGGAAAGTGGAGACAAAGATTGAATAGATTGGACCTAACTTTGTGAGAATAGAAAGGATGAGTTGATCATATTTCTTCTCTATCCCACATTCTTTCAATTATAATCTAAGGGCCTTAAAGTTAGTGAAGAAATCCTGTAGGGTGTCAAAGTTGCTAGGACTTAGACTTATGAGTTCATTTTTGAGCTCATGACCTCTCATTTCATCAAGCTTCCCAAATAAGTTTTCTAGGGTTTCCCATATTTATTTGGGAGTTTTAGAGTTTTATAAATGGAAGAGAAGTTCTAGAGACATGAACAAGCTTAATAGTCCATAGGTTTCATCACTACGGTTGTACCACTTGACCTTTTTAGCATTAGTGTTGGGTTCTACTTCAGTACCCATGGTGATCCTATACAACCCTTTGCTTTTAAGAATGATTGAAATTTTAACCTTCCATTCATGATAGTTGAAGGGTGTTAGGGGTTTAAGTTGAAAAGAATCCATTTTAAGATGAATTTAGGTGAAGTTGTGTTGATTTCAAGTTGTGAAATTATGCAGAAAGGATAATGAAAGCAAAGATTTGCAACTTGTGAAAAGCAATCACAACCCCCCAAAACATTGATCCCCCCCCCAAATATGCAAGTGCATGCTCAAAATATGTCAGGATCAGCTGAGAATGTGTCTTAGAGCAATCATTGCAAGACTTAAGCAAATAGGACGTCGAACTCAGCCGAAAATGCATCTCGAGAGACCCAAATTTTAGGCACTTTATAAACTAGTGAATTTTTGACAAATAACAAGCCTACACTATGGAAAATTGAATTAAAAACACTTTTTCAAAAAATGGCACCCAAAACTTAGCTACCGCTTGCAAGATATTAAAGGTTTAATTTTCCCATAAACTAGTGTTTTTATTAAAAAAACACTAAAACATTAAAAAAAATGCCTGTTTTGAGAGAGAAAGTGGCCTTCCAACCACTTATTTGATTTGGAATGGAATGAGGAATACAAAGGAGGTTTGTGTGAGGGGGAATTTGCCTCTTACCAACCTGGGCCTCACCCTTCGTCTTCGACAGGCGAAGATACAAGTTTTAAATGTAAACCCCCAAATTATCAAACTGTCTAAAAAACTTAATATTCAGTAAAATTGACAGATTTTTTTTAAAAACTAAAAATAAAATAAATCAAAGGAAAATTTTATGGATGCCAAGTGTCCAAGGGCCCACATGGGATGCCAAGCAAGGAAGGGGTGCCAAAAAAAAACACAGTCCAAATTTTGCTTAGAAAAAACAAAAGAAATGAACTACAGACTTGCTGGACGTCGTACAGCTGCTTGGCATCTTGCTGTTGCTAAAGGAATTTTTAGGAAGGACTTGGCATGGTAGAAGGATAACATAAGAAGGATATGGCTGCACCTAGATTGACTGCACCTAGATTGCTACATGGACTGCTAAAGGTGTTGCTGACCAGAAGAGTGTCCAGCATGGCACTGCGGTGCATGAAATAAAAAAAGATTGAACTCAGCAAGGACAATAATAGAGATAGGGCCATGGATCTTCACTATGCCTTGATGGAGTTGCATACCTCATTCTACCAGATACACCACACTGAAAGTGGCATCCAAGAATAGAAACTAGTTGCAGAGATCTGTCTTTTCCTACAGAATGACCAAGAGAAAAGGAATTCTACTGCCTTTGTTAAATCCACAACAGATCTGGACAAGATGTCTTGGAAAATTCTAACTCAAAATATATTTTTTTTTAAACAAGTTCCATATGGATTTGCATGAGTTTTCAAGAAACTCTACCAAAGCTCTCAAATGCAACGGAGTTTTAAAAACCTACTAAGGAAGCAAAGTAAGAATTTTAGAACAAACTAATAGCATAACCAAACACACAACTACTAGAGTGGTTCTGATACCATATCGGAGTTGTTGCCAGAATTTGGATAATGTGAATGCAATAGAAACATGATCACATGAGATGAAGCAAGTGCACACCACATAGATGCCAAAGCAATTTGAAATTATACAAGAAGCTAAATTGCACAAGACAAAATAGAGAAAACCAAAATCTGATTAACATGAGATGGCCAAAGTGAACAATACATATAGGAGAGCATGTAACTCCTCCACAAAAGGTGGCCAAGGCACCCCAAGAATAGACTGTAACTCCTCCATGAAAGGTGGTGACAAGGTGCTAAGAATAGAGAAGTAATTCCCATCAAGGGAGTTACTTTATGATATTCTTATGAAACCTATGACACATCTATGACATACATCTCCACATAAGCTAGCCTATCTCACAAATGTAAGAAAACTCCATGTATGCACACAAATACAATTTCCCTAATTAAAAAATAGGGAAAAATAAAAACCTACACCAATAGAAGGTAGTTTCCATTATGTTGTTCTTATTTACTAGGACTTAGTTGTAGCCTAAAAAATCATCAAGGAATGACATCATTCTAGACCCACTCACCAACTAAATGACCTCATCCAATTATGGAAAGGGATAATTGTCCTTCTCTAAGGATATGTTTAAATTTTTACAATCGACACATAGTCTAATTTTTCCATTCTTATTTTGGATTAGCACAACATTTTTAACCCATGTCGAGTGTCATATAAGAAATATTATCCTTTCATATATTAATTTATTCACTTATTTATAAATTAATGGCTTCAACACTAGATTCACTAGCCTTTATCTTTACTTTAAGGGTCATTAGGCCTCTTTCAAGGGGATAGTGTGAGTAATAATATATTAAGATCATCATATGATTAGGCAATGACATCTATGGACTTGGTTAAAATTAAAGTGGCTTCATTTAGATCTTCATCAATGCAAATTAAACCAATGTGGAATTTTTTCTTATTTTTGAGATTTTGCAAGTTGACTTGCTTATAATATTTTCTACTTTCATTGGGTTGTTTAGATTCAATTCCTTGTTTATCTAGGCCAGACATCCTTTCTAAGAATATCATGTCCTTGGGGATTCGGTTCTCTTTAAGTTGGATTACTCCATCTTCATTATCCTTTGAATTTTTTATAAAAATTTCATCTTGTTCATCAATAATTTAGGATTTGAATGTCCTAGAATTACACATGAAGCCAATTATTTGTTTATCATCATCAAAAAATTTTAAGTGATTTGTATTATCTAGCATAGAGGGGTAAAAAATTATTTACATATTAAACTCCTATAAGTTGAAAGTCTATAGGGGAACTAGTTTTGTTGTTGTTAAAGCTGGAGTACCCACCAATTGGTTTTACTCCCTAGGTAGGTAAACAATATTAAATGAGTCAAAATACATAAATAAATCCCAATATCTAAATTTATACTTTCTTAAATAGGAAATCTTACATTGATATCAGTTTCTCACCTAATTAACAACTAATTCTGAATCACCATAAACTAACAGTTCTTTTACCTTATGTTTGATTAGAAATTGAAGTCCTAAAATAAGAGATTCATATTCTACTAAATTATTAGTACAATGAAATTGCAATCTATAAGAAGATATGTACTATTTTCCTTTGGGATTCATAAGAACAATTCTAATGCCAAAACCTTTCTTGGTTCATGCACCATCAAAGTGAAATGTCTAGAAAACCTTTACATTCTTATTTCACCTTGTCGTTTTAAACAACATTAGTGGCCTCCAAAGTGTAAACATATAAATTAGAGGATTGGTAATTTAGCTTTTCATTCTTGGCATTATATTTAGTGATTGTGTATTTCATTTTGGGTTCCTAGTCAATCCTAATTTGATTGGGAATCCTATACCAAGGTAGCCATATGTGGGAGAAATTAGTGAACTTATATCCATTTAGGGAGTTAGTCCAATATCAACTCAATAACAATATGTCAATGAATTTAATGTGAATGAACTGCTAGATTGAGGGTTCATGAGAGAGATGCATGTGAATATTTAACATTTCACCCACCACTTTCACCCTTGATTTGTCTAATTACACCACTACCTCTTTTGATTTGACTGTGTTTAATCCCAAATTTTCATAGATTCCTAAAGGTATAATGTCAGCTGAAGAACCAAAATCTAGCAATAAATTATGGAGATTCTTACCAAAAATCCTTATAGTTAATAGAAATGGTGTATCTTCATGCTTAATCTTATACATTACCATATTTTTGTGATTTGATTTAGCTTTGCTAGAGATAGGATTTTCATTTAATGATCTCCATATTAAATCACATTATTTAGTGATTTTAGTGAGTTCATACAATGTTATGTTTGCCTTGATATTTTTCATATCTTCCACTATGTTATATCCACCTTTCGATGTTATGAGCTTTTGTTTTTGGCTAACTTTCCTTACCTTTAGAGAGTGAAAGATTATTATTTGTCTTACCATTAGGAGGTGTATCTATTTTATTAGGTATGGAGGAAGTTTTCATATATGGGTTTTGACCTTTATTTCTCAAATCATAGTTGATTTTCTAGTACTATTAGAAAGCATGTACTTCCTCAACATTATCTTTAGTTTCATTTTCATCTTGATTGGAAAAATCATAGGTCTCAACCATGAGGATTGTTTCTAAAGCTCTAGAAGCATCATTGGTATTATCATAACCTTTATCATTACTTTGATTAGTGGGATTCATCTCAAACCCCTCTATTGAGCTTTGAATGCATTAAAACGCATGATATAATTTAACATAGTCTAGTTCTCCATGTTTGGCAATATTGTGCACTTGACACTAGTTGTGCAAGACTAACTCATAAATGTTGATCTCAGGAAACTTGCTCAAGGGGGGATTAATACTATTGTTAGACCTATTAAATGGTGTATTTCATCTCTAAAAGTTATAATTTTTATTGGAACTCTCACCAATATTTCCCATGTGTTTCTTAAGATCCAAGAAATCATTAGCGAGTTTCTAAATGGTTCTCTATATAGAATCTAATTCTCCTTTTAGAGGCTTTGAGTTATTATTTTGGGTCTTAGCTTAAACATTAGTTTTATTTATGGGTACTAGTGCTTGATTGATATTATTATGAGGATGTGATCTAGCATTTTCTTGGTTGAATAATCCTAGCTACTGGTTGGGTGCAACTTGGATTAATGACAATTGATTAATTACTAGCACTTAGTTAATGTAGGTAGATTTTTATTCATGTTGGGTATGACATTTAGAGCAGGTAGCGTTGGGTCAATGTTTAGTATAACAAAGGTAGGATGCCCCTATAGGTGCATTTGTTCATCAATATGGATGGATTTAGTGTATGCTAAAGGAAACGTGTCAATATTCAAGGCTCTTCTAAAGAAGACAAATATCATTGCATCTAAGTCATTTTTATATATCTATAAAGAAAAATTGTCTATTGGCCTATAGGGTGGGGATGTCAGGCTATAATTTTTTTATAAATTTACATTGAATGTTATAATTTGTTCCTTCATGTCCCTTCTGAGGGTGGTGAACTATTGATACACAACTCTTAGTGTTTTTACCATACCAAATTAGGCAATAAAATTATCATTGAACTAATCCCATCCCATGATATAATATTTTGTCAAGTTGAGGAACCAATCATATGCTATGTCTTAGAATGTAAAGTAAAAAGGTGATAAGCCACATCCTCATGAATTACATTAAATAAAATCAAAGATGCTTTAAATGACTTTATATGATCTTTAGTGGTTAATCTACGAATGGGTGTGAAGAGAGGCAAATATTTTTATAGGTTCCTTAGCATATCATACACAACTCCAGGGACATTGATGGATGAGTTAGCTAACCATGCCATGATTGGAAAGAGGGGTGGTAAATTTTGGTTAGATGGGTAAGTTGGCTGGGTTATAGACTTATTATGTTTACCTTTATTTGATCTCACCTTCCTATGAATTTCTAGGGATATTAAAGGGACCTTAGGTTTAGATCAAGATCTGGTTATAATCCTAAACAACTCTAGGATGCAAAAGGGGTATTAATAACCAAAGAGAAGAAGAACTTAGCTTTGATAGGTTTTAAATATTGAAAATATTAGTCAACTTCTTATAGAAAATCCTTTAAAAATTAGATCAAATAGCTTTTCCTTGATCTTTAAGGATCCAAGCTTTGAAACCTCAATGTTTTCAACACTTACACATATGCTATTAGTTCTACATGTTAGTCTATAAATATCAATGTTATACCAGCATTTCAATGCCCACTTAAACAATCTTAGAGTGTTTGAGCATTTCAAAATATCTTTTATCATAAAGCTACACAAAGGTCTATTCAATCCCAAGTGAATTAGAGCAATTAGGATCCTAAATTTCTAGATTTAGTACAAGCAAGGTCTCAGTAATTGACCTTTGCAAAATTCTCACAAATATCTTGATTATTTACCAAATTTATATCAAAATTTGAAAATATGATTAAAATAACCTTTAATATTCCTAAATAATGGGGTATTTCACCCATCTATAAGGTTTTGCATAAATTTAGACAAAAAAATTTCCAAAGTTATACGAATGAACAATAACTTTGATGGAATCCTTCAAAGATAAATAATGTATATATCTAATGTTCCTTAACAATATTTGTGTACTTTGAAATAATTATGCATATATTTAATGAAGTACACTACAATTTCATCAAGAGGCATAAAAGTAATTGCATAGACACCCTCTTTCTAGTGTTAAATCTTCCCCTCCTATTGATCCAATTAGTGTGCTCACTACTTCATTAGGAAATGGGGATAAAGTAATAAAAAAAATATTAAGTCTTTAAAGACTTGGGGCTTGAGTTGTTTATAAAACTACTACTATAAATATAAAAATAACAGAGATATGGACACCACTTGTAAGTTTACAAAAAGACACTATTTCAGGGACAATAAGTTATACACAATGACACTTTATTTCTTACTAATCTTTGTGAATTTTCTCTAAACTTTGTCAATTATTTCCCAAGCATAAACAAACCATGAATATTTACAGAGTGAGATAAACTAAAGTGACTCATGTGGTAGATCCAAAGGTAAGAAGGGTAAGGAAGAAAAGAATGTTTACTTCAGATGGTTATATGTGTCAATTGTTCTAACCTCTATGATAATAACATATAAAACTAGCATTCACCAGCCCTAATGTAATACTCAAAGACAAATGAATGTATTTGAGACTTCAAAGGAAATAAAATTCATATATCTAAAAGCATATGTTTCATGAAAGTTATTCATTCACATTAAATTGCCTAAGCACATTCAACTATAAATAGGATGAAATAGAGAACATAAACCATCAAATTTGTTAGGCTAGTGTTAAAATCAAACCAATAGATACATACATTGATATTATATCCAGATTAGTCAGTAGAAAAGAAACCATTAATTCTATAAAAGCATGAGAAATAAAAACTATAAAACACACAATAGAGTATTCAGAAAATCTCATAAATTCTTAGCTCTTTGCATTAATTCTCTAAAAAATGTTCTTATTCTAATTAAAATGAGGGGTGATACCCCTATATATAGTCCTCAAAATTCCTATGTAATTTCAAGTGGGCTAATTAAAAATGCCAAAAAAGACAAGTGGATTTTAGCTCTGGAATAAAAATAACTAAAATGTGACTTATAATAAGGGAATATTCCAAATTTGAATTTACAAAGTCAAGAAAAATATTCGTCAACACCCTTGAGGAAGTAGCTAACAAGCTCACTATTGCAACTTTTATTTCTCTACCTCCTCCCTTGATTAAACTTCCATTCATGCTAAGTAGTCCTAGTCAATTTGACCAAAATATAAGATCATAGGCTGAAATAGATCAGACATTTCTTGAATAAGCCTACCATGCTCCGAAAGTATGTGTCTCAGTGATTCTTTAATAGCCTTAGCTCTCTCTAGCCTTTGGATCAAAATCCATAATGCTCATCATTTCAGTGGTAGTCCTAACATTGGCTATGTCTTGTTGGAATTTTTCAACAAATACCTTCATTTGAGCCCTAAATTCTTGGACATCCATGAAGCTTCCATCAGGCTTGGTCACTTTGAGTCTACCAATTTATTTATTTTATATCCTCATCCATACCTTTTCTATGTAAATCCCCATATCCATCCATGGCTAATGCAAATGAATTAATGAATTTATGATTTTATGTTTGCATTAATATATATGTTATGTAATAAATTAATGATGCTTTTTCCTTGATTAGATTATACTTGTGTGACTTTATTTAACAAACATTTGAAGGGTAACATAAGGCTACAATAATATTATTTTGGCACAACACTTATAGGCTACCCATAGTAACTGTTGGATTCCACCTACAGGCTACCCATAACAACTATTGGCTTCCACCTACAAGTTGCCCATAGTAACTATTGGCTTCCACCTACAAGTTGCCCATAGCACCTATAAGCTACCCATAGCCACTACTAGTTTTCACTTGTAGGTTACTCACAACAACTACTGGCTTCCACCTATAGGTTTTCCTTAACAATTGTAGGTTGCCTACAATAACTACATGTTTTCACCTACAAGTAACCTGTAGCCATTACATAGAATAGAATTATTATTGTGATCAAATCTTAAGGGCACATCCAGCTTCTTAAGAACTGAATGAATGACTGAAGAGGATCCTCCATAAATATTATACAAATTCCCCACATGAAAAGAATCTTAGATGTGATGTCAAAGATGAGAAAGACAAAGATAATGGAAAAGAGACAAAAATAAGTAAAATAGCAAAATAGTATACATTATCCTTAGCCCAGTTAGGCCTAAAACAAGTAACTTTAGTTACTAACCACCTAAATGTTGATTGAGATAGTTCCTAAAGTATTTATAATTTAGTGTTTTTGGTTAAAAGTTAATAAAATTCCTTCTATATTTAACGGTACAACCTAGGTTAGATTAAGAATTAGATAGATAACAACAAAATAGTAAAACTGTAGAAGTCATTACATTCAAAATATTATAATTTTTTGTAGTAATATTTAATTACTACAGATTTGAGTAATGAGAAGGTTGAATCTATAAGAAACTTTTTCAAGTCTCTCAGAGAAGGATTGGAACTTAGTTCTGAATGAGGAAGGACCCCCTCGAAGGATTTGTAGTGAAGATCCTAACCTTCCTTAGTTTAAGTGTGTTGTAAGTTAATTTCATTATTAGTTTGATTATATAAAGTGTGATGCATGTGTGATTCATAAGTATGAAGTATTTCTATATATTTTTTATAGTAGTTTCATAATATAACTACATAGTGAATTCAACATAAGTTCATTGTATTGTAGATAATAAAGCAAGTTAATCTATGAATCAACAATATATTTATAGTGTTGACATCCTTAAAAAGCATATGCATCATGGGTAGATAATTAATGTTATTCAAACTCAATAATTTGGTATTAAATAGGTAATAATTTTACATAACATTTTGGCACTATTGCTAGAAAGGGTGTCAATTATTGCTTCTAGAATTAATTATTGATTTTCAAGATTGATTAATGCACTATCCTACCTAGTTGGGTAAGTCGAGTGAGGACACTATGGTGTCTTATACTAGATGTCTAAGTTCTTAGATGTTGATGGTGCATAACATATTTGATGCACTTTCCTACCCATTCAGGTAGGTTGAGTGAGGGTACTATGGTGTCTTATGCTAGATATATACATTTATAGATGTTGATGGTGCACAACCTTAAATACCTCTTTGAAATCTTGTGATTTACTTAGTTAATGATTTTTTTTTAAATTTACTTTCTTGAAAGAGTGATTTACTTTCCACAAAGTGTGCCTTTAATTTTTTTGTTTTCATTTCTTATTTTCTAGGGTAATTTTCTTGCTTTTATTTCCTACATTTTAGGGTAATTTTCCTACTCTCTAGAGTAATTTTACTACTTTAAGTAGATAAATTTACTACTTTCTAGAAGTAAATTTTTAGTTCCAATCATTTTGATTTATGAACTCCTTTATTTTTATACATTTTTTTTTCTTATTTTGAACAACCCCACAGAATACACAAAAAATATAGTAACCCTATGTAGGAAGGGATAGGACAATTGAAGGTGTGGCGCAACATTTATGCAGAGAGAAAGAGATTCTCAAGGGAGATTCTTACCAAACAAAACATAAGTTACTACTATGAAATAACCATAAATACTTATAGAAACTAAGAATCTTGTTGAAAAATATACCATAAGCTAAAGGGCTCTTAAAAAAGGAAACATTACAAACTAAAGGAGGTAGCTTACAAAAGAAGTATTATTGGCTTTGAAAAAAGAAATAGAAGCAAATGAAGCATTAGTTGAGTTGGTAAGAATAAATGAGGGAGAATAAATTCATGAACTAAACAATCTAAAAAGTAACATCAAAACAACATTCCAACAAGGCTCTCTTGAATAAATCAAAGAAAGCTCAGGATAATCTTCAAATTTTTCATTTGGTAAAAAAGCTATGGATCAAGAGTTAAATGTTTTCTATCATACTGATGAAGGGATTGTTATAGAATTTAAATACATGATTATAAGTACCTTTGGTATCCATATCATAAGAAAAACCATCATGAATGGAGAAGGAGACTTTGTGGATGACAATAGGACTCCAGACATAGTTACTTTGAATTTCCTATTCTAAGTGCAATAAGCATAACACAAACGAAAAATATCTCACCCTCAGCCTTGCCAAATTTGAGAGATACTTTATCAAAAGACCTAGACACATTTTTTATTAAATTTGATATCTTCTATAGAAGATATGATTATATGCAAGATGTATAGAAATTTAAACTTTTTCCTGCCACCCTCAAAGACTCAGTACTTCATTGGTTCATGGGACTAGGTAGTAATTCAGTCTACCCTTGGGAGGACATGAAAAAAGAATTTTTGGCTAAGTATCAGGAATATGGATGAGGAATAAATTATAAAATAAATGACATCTTCAAGATGACTCAAGAAGGAGATGAATCTTTGGAAGACTATGTTGAATGGTTCATGTTTAGTGTGCATAAATTCAAGAAAAGTAAACTAAGAGAAGAGCCTCTAAAACACATCTTTCTGAAAGGAGTCAAAGAAGATTGTTTGGAATCCTTGGACCTAATGAGTGGGGAAGACATCTCCCATCTTCCATTTATAGACATCAAAGAGTTGAAAAATAATTATTCTAAGCATTCCATAAACAAAGTCAGAGGAAGCAAGCTTCTACTGATAGCTATAAGTGGCCTATCAAAATTTGAAGTTAGTACCCTATTACAAGACATGAAATAGGATATCATTAGTCACTTGGCCACCCAAATAGATATATTGTACTCAATAGAAAATAAATAAGCTTTGGATCAAGCTTTGACCATTTATTGTTTGGATTATAAGAAGAAGAAAATAGATTATAGGTGTCATGAGGTTTGAGCCAAAGTAGCTAACATCATAACTAAAAAAACAAAAACTATAGAGCTACAGATTATAAGATGATATGGGGACCAATTTTTCTATGTTTTAAAAATAAATCCATGGGTTTAATGACAATCTTATCCAAGTACGGAATAAAATCCACCTTTTACAAATTCTATCTCTAATCCACAAATTATAAATACTACTCCCAATTGGACTAGTCCATGGATGAATGTCCCACCTCCTAATTCTAGATGGTATCCACCTTAGACAAGCTACCCCACCACCTTCTAGTAGCCTCCATAAAATGTGTCCTCACCTTGGATACAAGATTGGCAACCACCCCAAGGCCCACACTTCACAAACTAGTGGTAGTAGCTTTGGAGACCCAATCAGACCTAGGGAAACCATCATGGAAGATTCTTTCCAAAATAGCATAAAAAACCTCCTTCTCTTATGCCCAATACATAAAATACACTCAATCTTAATCATCTTCCTACCTAACCCATGCATAACCTTGCAAATAATATAATTCAACCAATATTTTGTAATGAACTTGTCTAGTACCTAGCATATATGGTGAACATCAATGAGGTTCACCTATGTTTAGGGAAATTTATACCACCCTCAACCCCACCCATAATAATGGATTCAGATCGAGAAACTCTAGAATATCATGCTAACCTATCTTCACCACCATAAGAACTCTTTGAACTAGAAAATAAATCTATTGATGAAATAGCCCCACTATTTTAAAAGCATCTTAGCCTACAGTGCCATGTAATTAAGCTTGAATTTGATTTGATAAGATATCTCAAGAATCTTTGTGTTAAAATTCCTCTCTTCTAGGCCATAAAGGATGTGCCCATATATTCCAAAGTTATTAAATACTTATGTCTACGCAAACCTATAAGGAAGAAGGATCCCAATAAAGAGCATGTGATAGGTGAGCTAGAAAACCTTATATTGGGAAATACCCTACCATAAAAACATTCAGATCTAGGATGCCCAGTAGTAATAGTCTAGAACCATGACCAGCATCTATCTAGTACATTGATAGACTTGGGGACTACAATAAATGTAATGACAACTAAAACCATGAATAAATTATAGTTGACAAATATTCATCCCACATTTATAATGCTATAGATGGTTGATAGGTCTATAGTTAGAACATAAGGAGTCATTAAAGATCTTTTCATTACAATAGATTCTTGGGAGTATCCTACATATCTCATTATGGTGCAACCAATGTCTAATTTGGGTGGATACCCTCTTATCTTAGGACACCCTTGGCTTGTCATAGTTGATACCTTCATCAATTTTAGATTAGGTTACATGTTGATATCCAATGGCAACCACACTAAAAATTTAGACCTCTATCCTCTAACACAACTAGCCTTGGCACTAGAGTATGCATTATGGGCTAAAGAAGATGAGGTAGACAAACCTCCCTTGATTCCTATATTCACTATAGACCATGCATACACCTTTACTAATCAAGATAAAGACATAATTCTCTCTAATGCTCTCCAAAATCATTACCAAACTCATTCTATAGATCTCAACCACCTGTAATATGTTGAGTGCCCATTTTCCAACCTCTAGGAAGAAGATAATTATGATGCATCTATACAATAAATATTCTACCAATTTCTTCCTCATAGCTATAGCCAATCAGATCTATTAGCAATATAGAAATGATAAAATCACTCTCATGACAAATTGAAATTTCTCCATGAAAAACATTGCTTATTAATAGTAAGTTGGAGTCAAATGAGGAAATATACCTAGTCAGTAGCTGCATGTAAACCAATGCACTTCTGCATGGGATTATGAGGATATGAAAGGAATCAACCCAAAAACATACACACATCATATCTATATCAAAGAAGAGTACCAACCAATTAGATAACCATAATGTAGGATGAATCTAGCTCTTAGAAAAATAGTCAAAATAGAATTGTAAAAGCTCTTGACTGCTGGATTTATATATCCCATCTCCGATAGTGAATGGGTTTCATAATTGGTAATTATATAAAAAAAATTGAGAATGGCATATATGCATAGATCATAGGGAAATTAATATAGAAACTAGAAAAGATCACTTTCCTCTACCACTCATTGATCAAGTGCTAGACATACTAGTAGCAAATAAATATTTCACCTTTCTAGATGGCTTCAGTGGTTACAACTAGATTAGAATTGCTCTTGAGGACCAGGAGAAGGCCACATTCACTTATCCCTAGGGTACTTATGCTTATGTTGTATTATATTTTGGGATGTGTAACACTCTTGAAAAATTTTAGAGGGTTGTCCTAAGTATCTTTATAGATATGGCTAATGAATGCATAGAAATCTATATGGATGACTTCACTATTTATGGAGAAAAATTTGATGAGTACCTAAAGAACATGAAAAAAGTGATGAAACACTATCAAGAGCACCATTTTTCCTTAAGTCATAAGAAATGCTACATACTTATGATAGAATGCATTATCTTAGGCCACCATGTATTTATTGAAGGAATTAATGTTGACCCTAAAAAAATTAGCATCATAAACAACCTACCTATTCTTCAGAAATAGCAAGATGTCAGGAGTTTTTTAGGACATGTCAATTACTATATGAGATTTATCAATAATTTTATCAAAGTAGTAACACCATTGTTCACTCCCCTAACTAAATATGTTGAATTCATTTAGACTCCTACCTATGATACAACTTATAAACAATTGAAATAATTATTGAATACCACCCCTATTATGCATGGTCTTGATTGGAAGCTTCCCTTCCATATTTACATAGAAGCTTTTCAGATACTACCCTAAGAGTTGTGCTAGGAAAAAAATAAGAATCACTCAATTATGTTATATATTTTATAAGTAATAACCTACAGGCAGCAAAATTAAATTACATAGTCATTAAAAAAGAGTTTTTTGTAGTAGTCTATACTATCAACAAGTTCTATCACTACATCACAGAGAATCAAGTCTTTTCTCATATAGAATATAAATCCATTAGGTACCTTATAAAAAAACCAACTATCCTAGGTAGAGTGATAAGATAGTTTATCTTATTACAAGAATTTGATCTGACTATTGTAGATAGGCCTAGGAAGGACAATATCATGGTTGACTTCTTATCATGACTACAATCCCCTCAAGAAGATACCATCGTGGATGACTCATTTCTATATGATCACCTATTATCCCTCACCATTACCACACATTGGTATGCTGATATTACTAACTACCTTATAATAGGGTTACTTCCACATCACTTCATTCCTAAAGAAAAAAGAGGTTTGATTCAAAAAAGTGATAGGTATTCATGGCTATTCAAATTTCTTTTCTATACTAGGCCTGACTCCATCATCAGACTATGTCTCACAAAAGATGAAATTTTAGATATATTCAAATCCTACCATGATGAACCCTATATAAGGCACTTTTTAGCCAAGCGTACACCAATACAAATCTTGAATATAGGATATTATTGGCCCTCACTCCATAAAGATGCAATAAGGTATACTACTCATTGTAATAGATGATAGTATATGGAGAGACCCACACATTTGGATGAGATGTCTTTGTAGTCTCAAATGGTGCTTGAACCATTTGAAAAATAGGGCCTAGACTTTGTAGGACCTTTTGATCTAAAATATAACAATAAAGAGCACATCCTTATATGTAATGACTATGTCACTAAATGGGTGGAAGTAAAGGCTCTTACACATAACAAGGATGAGAAGGCGGCAACTTTCTTTTATGAATAAATATTCACAAGATATGGTATGCCTTGAGAAATAATCACTGACCAAAGACCCAAATTCATTGCTAGTTTAATTACTTTTTTGGTCCAAAAAGATGAAATTAGGCATAAGAAATCAAATTCATAGCATCCATACTCCAATGGATAGGTGGAAGTCACCAACAGGGAGTTAGAAAATATTTTGACCAAGACTGTTGGTATGTCCCATAAGGATTGGGAGGATAGACTTATTGAATATGTTTAGGTTTACAGAATAAATAGAAGACCACTACAGACTTCACCCTATATGAGTTGGTCTATGGGAAGGAACATGTCTTGTCAATTGAATTTGAGCACAAGACCTTACAAACAACACTAGAACTTGGGATGGATATATCTGAAGCACATAAAGAAAGGCTTATGAAACTAAATGCCTTAGATGAATACAACAAATTGGCATTACAAAATGAATAACTTATATAAAATTAATAGATTGGGTGGCATGATAGGTACATTAAGACTAGGCAATTCAATGTAGGAGATTGGGCCCTTATTTTTTATTCAAAATACAAAGATCACAAGGGCAAACTCTAGACCAAATGGTTTGGTCCATTTGAGGTTGATAATGTTTATGACAATGGATTAGTGCAACTCTAAACCATTGATCTTATAATATTCCATCTACTAGTTAATGACCATGGACTAAAATTATATAAAAATCCACTCACTTAGGGGAAGTTTACCAAACACATACACAAATATGAAAAAAATAGATATAATGATGTACTAGATTAGTATGATGTCTCACCAATTAAAGGAAGAACCAACTAACACATAGATGAAGGAGAGGAAGACATCTTAGCCCTCCTCTAGCATAAAGACTGAGACCTTCACTTGGTTGTTGACCAATCACCCTCATGGCTGACTTGGAAAAGACCTAAAATATACATTCTACTATGAGCAATAGTTAGAGTTAAAAAATAAAAAAATTAAAAGAATAAAAAAACAACAATTAAAACCATTTTTGGGTGTTGTTGGTATTTTTTGGGTAGAAAACTAGGTTGTTGGTTACCTAGAACTAAAATATGGGCCTTAATAAAAACTTAACTTGCTAGCTATTTAGGGGTAAAAATCAAAATGGAAAATAAAAAATCATTCTAAGTAAAACTATTCATCTTCCTTCAGTTGCCATGGGCTATTCTATAGCTATTACAAGCACCTCTATCACCATTACTATAGGCACCTTTGTCAAAGAATGTATTCCTTAGTTGTTATGGGCTATTCTCTAGCTATTATAGGCACCTTTCACATAGTTGAGCACAACTTTGTAGTTGCTATGGGCATCACCTATGGTTGTTGTAGGCACACCCTAACACCTTTCTACATGCATGTAGGCTATTTCTTCATCAACTCTAAGCTATGGTCTTAGCTATGAGATTTTGATAAATTCATACAAGACACTAGACAAGCTAAAGGAGGAGTGATGGAGAATTAGACCAAAAATGTCAAAACATTGCTTAGGCATACCCCTGAATATCAAGGTAAAAGCCACAACAAAGGCATACACTTCTAATCTCCATTTGGAGTGTTGTAGACCATAGTTTATGGCTATAGGGACATAAATAAACCACTTTTAGCTTCTAGTTATTTCATGGAGATGATTTCATTTTGTCACATAGTGAGATCTAGGATTTTTGAGAGCACAGGTCCCAAGTTTGAAAACCTTGCTAGTTGCTAAAGGAAAAGTTCACTAGGCACATAATCGACAAGAACTAACACAACATAGAGATAAATCATTAGTAGGATCATGCAAAATAAGATAACATATCAAAAACACCCTTAGCTACCCTCTTCTATGTTTATGTAGCACCTAAATTAGATAACACAAAGTACTACAATGACCATCTTGTGGTAGATAGACAATACTCTCTCATCCAACTATATGACCCCTACTATAGTTCCATGTAGGCTATCATGATTACATGTAGGTTGTTGAGTGCATCATGGAAGGCTAACATCCTATGATCTCATGATTACTCAAGGGGCCCACTTTAATCAAGTTATAACTATAAGTAAATCATTGCATTTTGAAAACCACTCATATGCAAACACTCACATGTAAATCCTCTGTGTAACCCTAAGTAAACCATTAAAAAGGTAAATCATATATTTTGGTCATAGAAAAGCATTTTTTATTCTTAATATAGCATGTATTATATTGAAACACATATTTAATCATTAACAAGTCATTCATTAAGTCTTGTCTCCACTCACACTCGTACCTTCATCATGACCCCATCCTCTCTCTTTCCATCCTACTCATTCCACATCACTTAGGGATAAGTGACCTCTCATATGGGAGGGGGAGAATGCTATGGGCAATCAATCTCATGCACTATGGGATAATCTATACATGTGGATTGAATTCCATGATGACACTATATAATCAATAGGGAAAATAATCATTTTTATTATTTTGACTTGTTAGTACAACCTATTCAAATAAATCCAAAGCATGACATTACTTACAACCTATAAGTAACCTATAACCTGCAACCACAAATTGCCATTATTGAAAAAACCTTGATTTTTTATAGGTATAACTCTAGAAGCCAAACTAAGTGTGTTGATAATTATCTATTGAAAGGGTTATTAGAAAGCTAAACCTAGCCAGAATGGGAGAGTTGGTTATAATATGGGAACCCATAGATCATAGGCAAATTCAAGGAGACCCAACTAGTTGGATGGACCACTTATTTTGAGAAATTACAACATTTCTCAAAACCCCTTGCTAGGTAATTATAGGATCCTTTACAAGAGAGAAAGTTGTTGTACATGGCATTATAGTTCTATTCACTAAAAAACTATTAAGCCAGGAAACTAGGCTACCAAATATAGGAGAAAACTAACAAGATAAACCCAATGGTCAATAAGTTAGATAAAATTTCTATCAAGGAGATGAAATACTAGTTCTAAAGAAAGGTGGTGTGGAGAGACTTAGCCTACCTATAGCCTAGAGGGAGGTAGCCTCATACATCATCAAATATATGACCTATGAAGGAAGGTACTCTCTAATTTATACTCTACATTTCAAAATTTTGAACCATTTAAGACATGATAGGACTATTAATGTTCCAAATCACCTATGGAACATTATAAAAAGGATGTCCAATGAATACTAGAAGGGGGTTGAGAAATCCCTATCTCATCATTTCTTGATATGGTTGATAACTAAAAATGGAATGAACACTATTAGGCTTGACCTTAGCTGGGAATAATTTCTAATACTAGGGAATGGTGAACCTCAGTAATAAGAGGGAAATAATGAGGGTGAATCTTTTAAAGAGTAGTCCTAATAAACTACACAAGAAGGTACTATGGGCACTAGTGTTGTTGTATAGCTCATAGCCATTGAAAGTTCATCTAAAATCTCTACAGGCAAAAGAAAGAGAAGGAAACTAGTCCTACCTCATTATAAGAAAAAAGGAGAAAAAACCACTCACACAAACTAGGTATAATATTCTTTCTCACTATTCCAACTATCTCCTCACCAAGGATTGATTCTTCCACCTTATCTCCTTTAGGGGAAGAGGATGTTCTTGTATCAACTACTACATAGGAAGAATAGGTTCTAATAGCCAGATCTCCTAAAAAGAAAATGAAAACTAAAGAAAATAAAAGAAACCCTCTATATCAAGAATAAGGATACCTCCTCTTAGGAGATCTCAGAGAATTAAGAAAAAAAAGACAACCCTAGCCTCCTCACCCATATACATCAATTAGGATGAAAACAAAAAGAAAGAGCCTAGGATTCAAAAGACCTTTGATGGGTTTAAGATTGTAGAATGGTCTATTGAAGAGGAATCTACCAAGGAAGAAGAAGTACAATAACCTAAGCCACCCAAATTCACTGAGGAAGACATGGATCTCTTCAAAAACATTGGGTATATAGATGAAGATCTAAGAATGATAGATCAGCCTATAGAAGAAGAATTTATTGAAGAAAAGACTATGGAAGAAGTAAAACAAGAGATAGTTCCTCATGACTAGGAGTTCCAAACCTTGGAATAAGCTATGAAATAAATATATAGGTTGAAGATTGATATAATAGAGTTGAAAGGTAAGAAATGCCAAAAACACTTCTAAAGGCAACAAAATTTATAGAACCATCTATGGAAAGAGAAAGGTTATTGGAGGAACCTACAACAACTTCATCTACCTTGCCCAAAAATAACATTACTTTACCCTCAGAGGTACCTATAGAATATAATTATATGGATTTAGTACCTTTCTTTTATAGATTTTATCCTCTATTTCCCATTACAAGAACTCCTACAATAGAAGAAGTAATTGATGTGGATCTTTAGCTTCCATGCTAGTATAAACTAATGACCTCTTGATTTTTCTTAAAGAAACATTTGGTGATGATTAAACTTAACACAATGAGTTGGTATTAATATTTAAGGTATATGTTGAAATAAGAGAGCATAAATATGACTTAAAAGAAAGAATAGAAATAGCTAAAACTAGTATTAATTATTTGAAAGAAAATATTACTAAAATACATGAAACCACTGAATTGTTAATGGAGTGTAGATCAGCTTTTAGGGTGTATTATATCTAATTAGAAGAAAGATGGCTTAAATTTAGATATTATAGGATCTATAATGATTGGTCCTACATGGTTTGTGACCTTAAATCTTTCTTTGAAGTATATACACATGTTGAACTTGATCTCCAAGCATAGTTAAGTGAGTTTTACATACATTAGTATGTTGTACCCCATGATACAAATTAGTATCCAAATATATAATTGGGGGATGTCCAACTAAATGCATTTACTTCATATGTCCTTAATGAAATAGGAAGATGGAAACAAGTGGAGTATTAGGAAAAATAAAAATTAGCTACCCTAAATATTATGGGTGAATCAGGTAATCTAGAAGCTATAATAGAATAATGGATCTCCTTCATGAACTTAGGTACTCCACAAGCATGGGTCATAAGGAAACAGGTAGAGGTTTATAATAACTATTTGAGTCTTATGGAAGGAGATGGAAAGTAAATTTTTATTTCTTATTCTCATAGATGGGTATAACTCTCTGATGCTTCAAAAATAAAGTAACCCTATTCCCCTTAAAACCTTAGGGAGGTCATACATAAGGTATACATGTATATTGAGCTTGTCAATAGGAGAAGGATAAAATGGTTGGGATTGATGTTTCAACCTCCTATGTTTTGGTTCCCAATTCCAAATTAGGAGGGAAAGGTCCTAGTTGATAGAGAGGTAGAGAAGAAGAGATGGAAATACATTGATGATGCTAAAGGGTTCTATATCTTTGAAGGGATGGGTTGCATCAAGCCCCTAGATTTCATAAAAAAAATATGATTTCAAAATGAAACCAAGTCTTGTTCAAGGTCAAGCAAGAGGTTAAGTATGGGGTGTGATGAGGCCACAAATTACTTTATTTTATAGCCTCATATATACATTTTCTATGTAAATCACCATATCCATCCATGACTCATGTAAATTAATGAAATAATTTATGATTTTGTGTGTGCATTTATGTGTGTGTGTGTGTGTAATGTCCCCAAAATTATGATAAAGTGATTTAATTAATTTAAGTTGTCCAAAAATTAATATTATTTCAAAAGGATGACTTTAATTAATTAATTTTAATTAAAATGGAAAAAAATAAAATATTAAATAAGTTTCTTCTAGAAGTTGGAGTTAGTTGCAAGTTGGCTTCTTCTAGAAGATTCCTTAGAGCCTTTAAAAGAAGTTGAGGGCAAAGCATTTTTGATTATTATTGAGTAATATTTCTAATGCATTATGAAAAAGATTGAATCTCTGATTTGGCTAAATCTCTGAGGACAAAAACCTTCAGCAGATTGGAAAAGGGTTGGATGAAAACCTAGATCTTTTCGAGAGTGGATTCATGACAGAATTCACATTGAGCTTATTAATTTAGTCAACATCTTTCTTTATTTTCCCATTCTGGATCTACAACTTTTCCAAGGATGAAAACCCTTGAGAAAATAAGGTGGATTGGATGAAAACCCAATCACATCTGGGAGGTGAATTCATATAGAGTTCACAATTGCACTTCATTGGAGAATCGTGAGTTTGGAGCAGAAATGGCATATCAATTTTAGAGCAGACTTTGATCAAAATTTTGGAGCAAATATATATTATCTTTGGACTGATTTGTAATAGTAGGGATTTGGATTGTGTTCAGGTATGTTTAAATCCATAAACTTGATGTAATTGCAATTCTGGATAATCTTTTTCATAGCAACAGTCATTTGTATTCAAAACACAAAATTATATGTCATTTGTTTATGTTGGATGGTCATATTATGTGTTTGAATTCAAAGTTGATGTTATTTTCATAAGGGCATATAATCGACATGTTTATTTGTGCATTTGACATACATTTATTCACTACCAGAATCATTTATAAATTTAAAATAGAAAATCAAATTTTAGATCTAGGGTAGAATAGATATTCAAAAAATTAGGGTAGAATTCAAGTTTTAAAAATCATAATTTAGGGTAGGGTTCATTTGGGATATTTCAGTGGTATCAGAGTTGTGCATCCTACCAGCTTGTGTGGTATTGTGTTGTGGGATTCCTTGTGAAATTATTTTTTTAGCAGATTGTTTCAAAATGGGAATATTCTACAAAATGTTTGGGCTTACACCACCCAACATTCCTCCAAAAGAGAAATCAAAGTGGCCCAAGCCTAATGAAGAGAGTGACATGATGAGAACCCTCATCAACACTCAGCCTACGATTGCTCAGACCTTAGACATGATACATGATGCCTTGGACCAGTTCGAATTAGGGAGAGGTAGTTAGAGCAGATTAGTATCTGTGGTGGGAAGTTAGCATAGTCACCAGTCACATGCATCAGACAGGATCCCCCTTTAGTCCCCTAGGCGTGGGAAATTTATAGATTTTCCCATTACCCAGCCTATGATACTGCCTACTTCATTAAAAATAGAAGTGGAAAAGGCTCAACAAGAGTTGAAAAAGACAAGGAAAGGCCTTGATGAAATATAGGAAAATATAGTTTTGATGGAAAAGATAATTGAAAAAGATCAAACTTGCCTGAAGGTCTTGTTTATAAATAAACAGATGATTGATTCTAAAGGCAAGTATGAAGCTTTGGAAAGGTATGGAAAAGATTTGATCAAAATGGCTAGGGTGGGTAAGCTTGATCCAAACATAGGACGTGATGATGAAATCTATAGATGCATCGAGATTCTCTTAAGGCGAACAAAAAACAATCCTGTATTGATAAGAGAACCAAGCATTGGCAAGACTACAATTTTTGAAGGGCTCACTCAGTGAATAGTGCAAGGAGATGTTCCATAAGATTTAATGAATCATAAGTTGATCTCCCTTGACATGGGGTCATTGATTGATAGAGCAAAATTTCATGGAGAATTTAGGGATAGACTAAAGGTTTTAATGAAGGAAGTTATGGAATCAGATGGACAAATAATTCTCTTTATTGATGAGATTCATACTGTTGTTGGAGTAGGACCTGATCACTCAAAGGAAATGTGTATGCAAGCAGCTTATTTTGTGCAAAAATTGTGTCAATCAAGTTGTTTGACACTTTAAATGTTTATTGCGTGCCATGGTCTTCTAGTATTGGTGGGATTCTTAGAGCATGATTATGCAAAATACAGGGAGATTGTATTTTTGGCAATTGATTGTATGTGGCAGGTGGTTAGGACTGAAGGACTCAATGTAAGTTTGGTTAACAACTTAGTTGGTATTGCCAATCGAAAGGGAGGAAGTAAGACTGATCAACTTGGTTCATTTTTTGACAGCTTGTGCAAATATTTATGCTTCAGCAAATTTAAGGTCAAAGCAACTTTAAGGTAAGGGGACTTGCTCAACTATTCTAGGTTAGTAAATTTCATGGGCTTTGATCAAGATAAAGAGTAATTTATATCTGCAAATTATAAAATATGTTGTTATGATCTTTAAAACATAAAAAAACCATGGTGCCTTTTGTCCAGTCACAAGAAGACTATAAGTTATGTCAAGTTTCTTGATTCCTCAAACATTGTCTCTGCTTCCATAGATGGCACACTCAAGCTATGGGATCTTATAATAAGTACAGGGGGAGTTCTTAGTGACCTTGTCCATATGTTCACTACACATAAAAATGAAAAGAATTTTGTTGGTCTCTCTGTTGCCAATGATTATATTGCTACTGGCTCAGAATCAAATGAGGTGTTTATTTATCATAGATCAATTCCACTACCAGTTGCTTGTTACAAGTTTAACTATGTGGGTACAATGACTAATCTCAATATAGATGATAATACAAAGTAGTTTGTATCTTTTGTGTCCTGGAGAGGATAGTCACAAACTTTGGTTGCTTTGGAGATTGAGATTGTCTATCCAGAAGCTATTTGTTTTCAGCTACTTACTTGAAGCTACTATGTCAAATAACTGCCGAGCTTTTTGACAAATCTTTTCAAGTCTAGCTTGACAGTCTCTACTATTGGATCTAAACAATAGGTTCAACAATATTCAGATGGGTGGAAGTAGCAAGTGTTTCCAGTGTTATTTCCCCCTTGCTTCCACATAGAAGGATTTATTTTTGAAGAGGCTGTAGAGGTAATTTATAGGAAGCTTCATATTATCCTATTTGGTCTTGAGATTTTGATAGAGGATATGACAAGAGAAGTAGTGCTATACCCAAAAGGGCACCAAATTTTGTCTTTTGAATTGGGCTTAGTTATTGCTAAAGACCTTTGGGTTATTTTAAAATGGTTTAGCATATTTGTTTATGCACTTGTGATGGACAGTGAAGCCTTTGGAGGAAGGGAGTTGTTGGTATGTGTAGCTAATGACCTCCCACCATATATTGTTTCAAGTATTAGAGTTTTCAGACTTTTGAGATTGATATGGGATCCTGGAAGTTGGTGTTGGGTATCAGGGGTGAATTGCTTGAGGACAAGCAATCTCCAGGAAGGGAGGACTATAATGTCCCCAAAATTATGATAAAGTGATTTAATTAATTTAAGTTATCCAAAAATTAATATTATTTCAAAAGGATGACTTTAATTAATTAATTTTAATTAAAATGGAAAAAAATAAAATATTAAATAAGTTTCATCTAGAAGTTGGAGTTAGTTGCAAGTTGGCTTCTTTTAGAAGATTCCTTGAAGCCTTTAAAAGAAGTTAAGGGCAAAGCATTTTTTATTATTATTGAGTAATATTTCTGATGCATTATGAAAAATCTTGAATCTCTAATTCAACTAAATCTCTGAGGATGAAAACCTTCAACAGAATGGAAAAGGGTTGGATGAAAACCTAACTCTTTTTGGGAGTGGATTCATGACGGAATTCACATTGAGCTTATTAATTTAGTCAACATCTTTCTTTATTTTCCCATTATGGATCTGCAACTTTTCCAATGATGAAAACCCTTGAGGAAATAAGGTGGATTGGATGAAAACCCAATCACATCTCGGAGGTGAATTCATACAGATTTCACAATTGCACTTCATTGGAGAATCGTGAGTTTGGAGCAAAAATGGCATATCAATTTTAGAGCAGACTTTGATCAGAATTTTGGAGCAAATATATATTATCTTTGGACTGATTTGTAACAACATGGATTTGGATTATGTTCAAGTATGCTTTAATCCATAAAATTGATGTAATTGCAATTTTGGATAATCTTTTTCATAGCAGCAATCATTTGTACTCAAAACACAGAATTATATGTCATTTCTTTGTGTTGGATGGTCATATTATGTGTTTGAATTTAGAGTTGATGTTATTTCCATAAGGGCATATAATTAGCATGTTTATTTATGCATTTTACATACATTTATTCGCTGCCAAAATCATTTATAAATTCAGAACAAAAAATGAGATTTTAGATCTAAGGTTTAGAAAGATAGATATTCAAAAAATTAGGGCAGAATTTAAGTTTTAAAAATCATAATTTAGGGCAAAGCTCATTTGGGATATTTCTGTGTGTGTGTGTGTGTGTGTGTGTGTGTGTGTGTGTGTGTGTGTGTGTGTGTGTGTGTGTGTGTGTGTGTTTGTGTGTATTATAAATTAATGATGTTTTTTCATTGATTATATTATACTTGTGTAACTTTATTTAACAAACATTTAAAGGGTAACATAAAGCTATATAAATCTTGTTTGGATATAACACTTATAGGCTACCCATATTAACTATTGGCTTCCACCTATAGGATACTCATAGCTACTATTGGCTTCCACCTACAGGGTATCCATAGAAACTATTGGCTTCCACCTACAGGTTTCTTGTAACACCTAAAGGATGCCCATAGCCACTGATAGTTTTCATCTTTAGGTTGCCCAAAAAAACTATTGGTTTCCACCTATAGGTTTCTTGTAGTAACTGTAGGTTTCCTATAGTAACTATAAGTTTTTACCTACAAGTAACTCATGGTCACTACGGAAAATATAACTATTATTGTGATCAGATCTTAAGGGCACATAGATATATCTTAATAACTAAGTGGATGATTGAGGAGGATCCTCCATAACTATTGTATATACTCCCCACATGAAAATAATCTTAGATGTACTACCAAATATGAGAAGGATAAGGACAATGGAAAGCAGACAAAAAGAAGTAAAAGAACAAAACAATATAAAATGTCCTTAACCTAGTTAGGCCTAAACCAAGTAGCTTTAGTTATTACCCACTAGAAGGTTGATTAGGGTAGCTCCTAAAGTATTTATAATTTTCCTAGTTTTGTGTTTTTGATTAAAAGCTGATAAACAACCTTCTATATTTAATGGTATAACCTAGATTAGATTAGGAGTTGGATAGATAATAATAAAATAGTAGAATTGTAGAAGTCATTTCATTCTAACTATTTTAATCTTATATAACAATATCTACTTTATATAGATTTTAGTAATGCAAAGTTTGATTATGTAAGAAGCTTTTTCAAGTCTCTCAGAGAAGGATTGAAACTCAACTCTGAATGAGGAAGGGCCCCCTCGAAAGGAGTTGCAGTGAAGATCCTAACCCTCCTTAGTTTAAGTGTATTGTAATTTGATTTCATTATTAGTTTGATTATATAAAGTTTGATGCATGTGTGATTCATAAGTGTGAAGTATTTTTGTATTTTTATTATAGTAGTTTCATATTATAACTACCTGGTGAATTCAACATAAGTTTATTGTACTAAACTAATAAAATAAGTAAATTAATGAATCAATAATGCATATATAGTGCTGACATCCTTGAAAATCATATGCACCCTAGGTTGACAATTAATGTTAATCAGACTCAAAATAAAGTATTAACTAGATAATAAGTTTGCACAATAGTCACCCTGATGACCATAACATCATTTAGCAATAGTGTAATCTTAAATTCTATTTTTTATAGGGATGCAGTTATGTCCTTAACTTGTTCTAGCCACCTTTTCAAGATTCTTCTTCTATTCATCATTATAGTTAGTGTCAGGATGATGTCTTTAAGTGTCAATATCTTAAGTTATAAGAACTTGTTCATTGTAACTCTAGCCAAGTTTTCCAATTGTCATCATAGAGTGCATGTTTTTGGTCATATTTAATGACCATATTAAATTATAGATTCCCATCCTCTTGCCTTCTCTTCAAGACCTTGTATAAATTAAAGACAATGATGACTGCGTTTATTACTTGGACTGTAGTGTTCTTTGACACTTAGGAAATTATTGTTCCTTCAATCTCTTCATCTCTTACTGCATACCTTTCATCAAGGCCATTATGGATTTTGCATTAGATTATACCATGGACAGAGGGTCATATGCATACTCATCTACTTCACCTAGGACAACCTTCATCTTCTTTTTTAAAGTGAAGAGGGACTCTTCACTTTCATGATTCATAACTAAGCTAGATTGGGACTTTTCAACCTAACTCCTCACCACTCTTTTAATGGTACCTATAGTAGCATCAAATTTAATGCCAATCTATGGTGTAGAGAGAACTACCTAAGGTATATCTTATATTGATCCTAGTATAATATTTAGGACCTAATTTGGGATAACAATAGGCATTGGATTTGTTGGAGGTGGTGTAGTTGAGGTAGAGGCTAGAGCTATATTAGGGATGTGCGGCAAGTTTATTAGGTCTATCTACTTGAGTTTACCAAATTAAGTTATTGTAGGGCTTATATTTATAATAAATGAAGACAATTTTTTTTTTGTGGGGGGGGGGGGGAACTCATCTTTGTAGCTATAGTAACATTGAATGGGGATATAGGCAAATGTGGCTTTAGAAAGGTGAAAAGTTTTGAAATGGGCCTTAATGGCCTTGTCGATGTAGGGGAACCAATAATAAATGTTGTACTAGTTATTTCTACCCAGGAAGAAGTGGTACTAATATCCTAATTGGAACTAGTGATTGATGAAGGTGAAATATTTGTAGTGGCATGAGAAATGAAATGGGGGATGGTAAATCCCAAGGAACCACTAAATTGGTCTAAGCTAGTATCAACTAAAGATTGAGTAGTAGTAGTTGTAGTTGTTGATGATACTAAAGATAATGGGATAAAAATGGTGGGAGGGGAAAATATATAAGTAGAAGCTATTTTAAATTTACTTGTAATTATAAATCAATGCGTTGGTGAGGCACTTACATTAGGCACTTACACTCCAAGGGTAGTTTATGGTGTGCAAGTGGAAAAAAGAACAATAGATGGATCAAATCTTGTAAAAAGATTAGTTTGTTTTAAAGATGGTAGAGGGGTTATTTTTATTATAATAGTGGTCTTAATCTCCCTTTTCCTCTTATATACCTTCTCAATTTTCTATTGTCTAGTGGCTATACTTCTTTCATGAAGAGCTCAATGCCATGTTCCAATTCCTCAATGTCAATAGTAGCAGGGTTAGGTTGGCCTCAAATTTATAAAATGGCTCTTATATTAGATTTAGATATTATTATGGACCCTTATTAGAGGTCAATATGACTATTATATCCTCCTTACTCAAAACTTAGAGGTAAGTCCTGAATTCTTGAAGTGGCAAGTTATAGAGGTCTATTTGGCCTATTCCTAATAAAAGGAATGTTGTCTTCATCTTATTCATCTTGAATTTCCTCATAGTCAAGACCAAACATGTTTACAAGTGATGGTGATGGATGAGACTTAGTAATATCCTCTTTTTTATTCTCCCTATCCTACCTCATCTCTAGTTCAGTATTTTTTATCACTACATTCTAGAGTACCACATCATCATTCATAGTATCTCTATATATCCACTCATGGATTTATTATTAATGATTCCATTCAATTTCTACATCTTTCTTGAATTTTAATATATGTTTATCAATGAAATTATTTGGATACCATGGTCTAAAGTCATCTTTAGGAAATAGGTACCAATCCCTATGCCTAGTAGCTACAACAATATTATGCCATTTTTGATGTAGGAGAAAAATATATGGGAGATATAATTGAAAGAAAGAGATAGGTGAAAAATACTTATTGGTGCATAAATATGTACCATAAGTTATATTAGTGTTTAAATA
Organism: Torreya grandis; assembly: GCA_037957365.1. Taxonomy (NCBI): domain Eukaryota; kingdom Viridiplantae; phylum Streptophyta; class Pinopsida; order Cupressales; family Taxaceae; genus Torreya; species Torreya grandis. The sequence continues at coordinate 238,725 of JARHVA010007692.1, read as the reverse complement.
ACACTTCTCATTTTAGAATTTGAAGAATCTAGAGCATGAGTAGTAGGTTATAGTAATCTAGTTACATATGATGAAATAGTGGTAGAACAAGCAAACTATTCCATAATATTTATAAAATTTTGATGGTTGGAAGCCACTGTGGTCCTATGTTTTTAAAGTGAAAAAATCTATGCTAGTTTATATGAATTATGCTCAATTCTAAGTCTAAAGACTAATCTATGTGAATAATTATAGTGGAATTTAATCTAAAGTGATCTGGTTAAAAAATAAGTAAAAGGCAAGGTAAGGCAAAGAAGAAAAGTGTTGTTAATCTTCATCTCAGACATCTTGACAAAGTTGAAGTGTTTCTAGGGCATGTAATTAAAACAAATATATGAAATAAAATATCTTAATCTCAAATAACTACATATATTAGGCAAATTATAGGGAAGATAAGACACAATGAAAATAAGAACCACATTTAATTTAAAATTTTACTCCTTCAAGAAGATAATTGATGCACATCTAAAAATATAGAGAAATTAAAATGAAGCAAAGCCAAGAACCTTAAATTAACCTAGCATATGTAGAAGTTAATAATTCTAAATTCATAAGGTATGTTCCAAGAATTCAAAATAACTATTCAAATCTAAGATTCAGAATAAATAATTGAGAGAGAAACCATATAGAAAATGATGCAAAAAAATTTGGACAATCTTTTTATAATTCTTTGCTACCATTTATATATCAAAATTATATAAGTTTTTGCTCAAAAATCCCTCCTCTCTTTACAAAAGATAATGCTCTTTTTATAGACTTCAAGGAAGCATGTTAGTCAGTTGCATCAACTTACAAGTGTATAAAATGTAAAGGAAAACTATCCTTTCGAAAAAGTTTCTAAAATATACTAGACTTTCTTAAATATACTAACCTTTAGGCAAATGTGCTAACAAGTTGTACATGACTTTACATAAGAATATTCCATTTTCAAAATTTACAATGCTTCCATAAATGGGAATATTCCTAACTAGTGGACCCTATGCTAATGATGTCCCTTGATCCTACTAAAGTAACCTCATTGCATTTGGATGCTACTCATAAATAAGTCTCAAATTAAGTATAGGTTTTGGGAAGAGCTCATCCTCTTAGTCTTCCAAATATCCCAGGTCCCTATCATTTCTCCTCAAGGCTTATTTGATGCTCCTCACCTCAGTAATATTGTCCTCAACCTTTAATATCATATCTATAACCATGTTGTTTTTGGTCTTAGACTTGCCTTAGATCTTGCTCCTCACCTCCTTAATGACCAAAGTGGTCTTGTGTTTGAACTCATCATCTACAATGATTCCCATGGAGCTGATTTTTGTAGGTTTTACAATCATAGTCCCTGAGAATCATTTAATTCTATCCAATATCTCTTTATCATCCTTGATGAGTCTCTCTAAGAATATGGACCACGTACTCAAACTATTTATTTTATCTATAATCAACCCTAAGATGGTGTTAAGATGAGAAATGTTGATTTTCTTAAAACTAGCAATTTTATCTCTTATCAATATCCTAATTAAATCACTCATCTTGTCTTTGGAAGTCTTATATTAGGTGATTTATCCTTTGGCTACTACATCTTTTTTCGTCTCATAGTTAGTGTGTATGTGCCACATGATGATCCTATAGGCATTTAGGGCTTCTGTTAAATAGTCTATAGTGATCTCACTCCATTCGATCATAATTCTCTAATTAAGCATGAGTCATCAATCCTACAAAGGTGCATGATATTTTAATTTAGTATGAGACCATGTGAATAACTTAGGTTAAATTCTTTAGTCTATGGTTTTATCTCATGTTAATAAAAATTAAATAAACCTTAGGCTAAATTATTTAGGATATGTTTAAATCATATAAAAATGGGACTCAATATAATAAAGAGGACCTAACTTAAGGTTTTTGACCTATGTTTTTTATCACATTAATAAATATGAGGTAAACCTTGGGATAAATGGTTTAAGATAGGTTTCATACAATATGACCTTTTATTTTGTCAAGCTTCACTAATAAGCCCATAAAATATTCCATAAGACCATGGGGGTATATATATATGTATGTATGGATGGGAGCATATATATATATATATATATATATATATATATATATATATGTATGTATGTATGTATATATATACTCCCATCCATACATATATATATAGACTAAGTTTAAGGTTTTGAACTAAGGTTTGGTCTAATGTTTAAAAACATGATTCAACCTTATGATAATATTCAAGATAAGTCTATGGTATATATATTTTCTCCCCATATACATTTAAATTTTAGGTTAAAACATAGCTTCTAATTAATCTAAGACCAATCGTAACATTGAAGCACAAAACTTCTCAACATGATTATGGTAAATAACATGTTCACTTATCTAAATGAGATTGGTTTATGAGCTTGAATTTTGATAGCCTCACAAACATCAATGACATTCATGTAAATGTCAAAATTAAGCTCTAGTAATGTATTATTGGGGTTTAAATTTTATGGCCATGTGGATGTTAATGATGATCCCATAGACATCAAATGATGGGCATGAGAATGTTAAATTTGAGTCTTAAGAAACAAAATAGGCATTATTGAAATTTTGACCCATTATGCATCATTTGATTAGCTTCATCCAAGAAAGTGTGAATCATTGATCATGATATGAGTAGTTGGATGTGTTTGGTTCCTATAGTCATGAATTGATTAAGTAGGCTCGAGACCTCATAAAATTTAGACCAATATTATAGACTAATGTTTTATTCACATTAATAAATATGAATAGGACTTAGGATTAAAGTTTATAAGCTAAGTTTCAACATAATTCATGTACCCTTTGAATAATTAAAATGACTTAACATTAGTCTTTATCCTAAGGTTTTATTTTATTAATGAATATAATAAAACTTTAGGGTAAGACATAGGTTAAATATATCTCATAACAAAGGGGGGACCTCTTGATTTTACATCATCTGATCTTTGGCATCCACTTAACTATGGGCCATTGATCATGATCCAAATGATAAAACATGATTGGTCATGTGGGTTAAATCTTTGGACTCATTAGGTCCATCTCGTACCATCTAATCATTTCTACCTAAATGCATCTGGGTCGTAGATCCTATAAGGAAGCACATGACTTAAGTTAGGGTTTGGGGTAAAAGCTACTTAGGATAAAGTCTTAGGACTAAGGTATCATTCATGTTAATAAACATTAATTGGTCATTAAGACTAATACATTAGTCTAATTTTGCATAAATAAAGTTGAACCAAGTTAGGAACTTAGTAAAAGGACCCCACAACTTAAAGTTAAACTATGCATAAATAAAAGGGGACAAAGGGGGAATTATATAAAGGGGACCAAACATAAAATTTTTTAGGTTAAGGTTTTATCGTGTTGAGAAACATGATGAAGCATTAGTATAAAAAATTAATCTAAAGTCCTTAGCATTTTTAAAAGTGTTCTCACCAATTTTCCTCCTGCCAATTTTGAATTTAAATAAAAAGGTCTAAGCTACAGTTTATAAATGAGGGTTTTAGGAATCATGAACACAAATTTAACTTGGATTCCCATAAACCAAAGGCTAATAAAATCTCAAGTTGGAATGGAATTGTATAATCCTAAGCATGATCCATTTGATGAGGGTTCCATTAAACCTAAAACTTAAAATATGAATATCAAATGTTAGAAACATTAGGAAAAGTTAAGGTAGAACCTTGAATAAATAGACCCAAGTATAACATAGCAGGGAGCATCTTGAAAGATAATAATGACATTTTGAGCATGTGAATTCTAATTTTAGAACACAAATTTTCATAATTTAACACATGGGTCCTCAATTTTTAGATATAAGGGTTATGTTGAGCTTAACAAATAGTGAATTTTGGGGGAAGCATAGCAATATGTTAGAATTCATAGACTATTTTAGACAAATAAATAGATTGCTTATTCTACTTGATCAGTGCCATTATCTAGATCATTATTGGTTAAAATAAATCTTGTATTTGTAGAATTGGGATAAAACATCAAAACCTAGTCATGTTGTGTGTGTGCTTTGATTCCACTTAATATTTACCATGGGATTCAAAGGAGAACTTTTAATTTTCATGTCTTCAATCATTAACATTAACTTACAACATGTTTGGACATTTATTAAGAACCATGTTTTAGTTCAAAGAAGGCTTGGTTATTGCTCTGCTATCATCCAGGCATCCACAGCCTCAATAAATATACATTTGGATCCATTTAAGGCCTTACTTTACTACTGGCTAGGTGTCCATAGCCTTGGTGGAGATTACCAGAACCACCTTTTCTTAGAAAACTTTTGATTTTATAATAATTTCTTATTTTTCATATTTTTTAGATCTTTTATACTTTCTAACAAAGTTTAGGAACCAAGTTAGCTAGGTTTAGGGATTTCATCAAATGTTTGATCCTCAAACAATCACCTATGGTTGTAGCTATGTCCTAGATAAGGATACTTGTTAAATACAAATATGATTGTGCCTTAATAATTTAGGCTTTCATCCCATATATGCATTTTTTCTTGAAACCAAATTTAGATCACAACAATGTTTAAATTTTCATAGAAAAATTGATCTATCTACTAGTACTTACTAGTTTATTTAAACTATAACATAAACTCATATTCCAGATCCATGATCAAAATTTGCTTCAGATTCATACCTAAATTCCTGAAATGTGGAGTTCTTGAGTGACTATAATAAAATTTGATTTGAGGGTTTTCCAAAGGACTTATTTAAGGTAAGGAACAAAGTAGAGTAAAGAAAACACATAAACATAAAGCAAAAAAATATAAATCAAAGGAAATAAGAAAATTAATATGTATAATATTATATACAAATAAGGGATAAGAAGGAAATATAGAAAGAAAACTAATCTATCCTACCTACACTAATTCTAACTAGTCTTACAGATTACTCCATGAAGACCCCAGGTTGAGAAAAAGAAAAGTAGTGCTTGAGATACTACCGATTGGTTGGTAAAATGAATTCAAATTCTTGTAGGTCTTTTAGTTTAAAGGTGTTTTTTCTAAGTTTTTTAGAAATTTTATAGGGTCCTATCCATAGAGTTGTGAACTTCTTGTGTTTACCCTTAGGTTTATATGATTTGTCCTAAAGAAGAACTAGGTATCCTTTCCTAAATACCTTTATCTTTGATCATTTGTCAAACCACCTTTTGAATGTGGTTTAGTTCCTATTAAAGCTATCAAAATCCTCTTCTCTAGAATCTTCCATCTGAACAATGTCCAACAATCTCAAATTTTTAAGTTCCTAATCTTCTTTCATATATTCTTACATGAACTTGTATGTAGGTAAATTGAGGGTGATAGGGAAGATTCCATACACCAATAGGAATGGTGATACATTTATGGCCTACTTAATTCTTATCCTATCTACCCAAAGGGCATATTTGAGGAGTTTTTGCCATGTTATAGGCTCATTTGTAGTAGACTTCTTGATTACTTTCATCAAGTTCTTGTTATTATATTTAGACACTCTATTACCTTGAGGGTAATAGTTGGATGAGAACTTGAGAATAATATTGTTATCATATTCCCATTCTATCATTTCAATAGATGTAAAATTAGATCTATTGTCACATACTAAGGAGTCTAGATTTCTAAATATGGTACATATGTTTTCTTCTTAAAAATTAATCACGCCTTTAGTTCTACATTTCTTAGTGGCCACTACCTCAATCCACCTGGTGCAATAGTCAATAGCTGTCAAAACATACTTGTGACCTTTTGATGAATTGGTGTTGATCACCCCCATGAAATCTAGTCCCCACTAAGCAAAATGTTTATCTACCATTATTGGTTGTAATAAAATTTCTACTTTTCACTCCTTAGTGTTGAAAATTTGGCATGAGTGGCATTATCTCACATGATTATGAGTATCTTTGAATATAGTGGGCCAATAATAGCCAGCTTTGAGGATCTTGTGAGTTATGATTATACTAGATGGATGTCCACTTCCTAGATTCTTATGAAATGTGATAATTATCTTAGTAGCTTCTTCCTTTGAAATTAATCTTAGGTAGACATATTTAAAGTTATTTTAGTATAGCACTCCATTCTTGATCAGGTAATGGGATACTTTGAGTCTTAGAGCTCTCTTCTACTCATTCAGTCCTATAAGACAAGTACAATTAATCAATAAATGAATGATACGATCATTTAAATTAATTAGTCTAAAATCTTTGTTAATCAACTTGTATGACACTTAATCTAGGGTTAGTATTGGCAATCATTTGAATCAAACCTTGGCACCTTACCAATTTTGTAGTCTCCATCTCAATGTCATAGTCCTACAAGATAGACATCCACTTATCTCTCCTTTCTCCTAGCTCATTCTCAATTTCATATTTAATATTACCATTGAGAAATGCAGACTTCACATCCATCTAATAGACTTTAAAACTCTTGAATCCAACATATGCTAACAATATCATTATGGATTCTAATATTTCCATAGGTGCAAAGATATCATCAAATTCAAAACCTTATACATGAGAATATCATTTATATACAAGTCTTTCCTTATTCCTTATTACCTTTCCATCTTCATTTTGTGCATTCCTAAAGACCCATTTAGTTATAATTACATTCTTTTCCTTTGGTCTAGAAACAAGTTCATAAGTTTCATTCTTCTCTATTTGGTTCAATTATTCTTCCATGGAATTGATCCAATGCTTTTAATTGTTGTCTTCTTAAAAGTTCTTCAATATTATCTTCAATTATAGAGATAAGTTTACATTTTCCATGTATTCATTTTAGATCTCATTTTCAACAAAATATTTAAATTGTTAAACTTTTTAAAGAACTATGATTTCTATTTTATAAAGTAAACCCATGTCATTATAGAATAATCATCAATAAGAAACATAAGATAAATCTCACCTTTTATTCTTTGCATTCTTGTGGGTCTATAGAGATTTGTATGGATCAATTCCAATGGCTTGGTTATCAAGTACTCTTATGATCTGAAACTCACTCGTGTCTTCTTCCCATGATGAAATTTATTACAAATAGTGTTTGAAGGTTTTATGATTTTTTTCATGTCTCTTAAAAAATTCTTAGTTTTGATTTTCACTAAATTGTCAAAATTCATATGGTCCATTCTTTTATGCCATAACCAATTTCCATTAACTCAATCCATGTACCATTCATTTGCTTTTACTTTACTGAGTATGTAAAAACTATTTGATGTTTCATTTACATTTTTAACCAACTTTCATGTGTTTTCTCCCTTTATCTCACATCTATGAGCATAAAATGTGAGTGTGTGTCCTTGATCACACATTTGTCTAGCACTTAATAAGTTATGCTTCATCCCTTCAACATACAAAACATTTTCAGTTTTGTCTCTCCATTATCAAGGTTGAGGGTAACTTTTCTATAAATCCTAGCCTTAGCATTATCACCAAACTTTATTTTACCTTTACTCATTTTATTCAAAGTGAGAAACTTTATTTTATCAACTGTCATTTGGCTTGAACACCCACTATTAATATACCATTGTTTTCATTCATCTTGTACATGAAACATTATTTAAAAAAGTATATATTTTTCCTTTTTTTTATTAACTTCCTCTTTATTATCTCTCCATACTTTTAAAGGTTCTTAATTTTTCTTTCTAAAGGTATAAACATTCTTGTTTTATCTAGGAGGCTCCACAAAATCACTTCTATAGAGGTGTATTATATGTCTAAAGTTGTAATTATAGCATCTGATATTTTAATCTACTAAAGGAGAAAATGGATTGTAGTTTCTATTTGAATACCCATAAGAACTTATATTATTATTCCATAAAAAATCATTTCTTTCACATTTTCTATAATCTCTAACATTATGACAAAAATGATTACATAAATACAAACAACCATAAAAAGAACTCTGGAACCTGGTCATATTTACTTATCTTGGAGGAAATATTATTTTAAAAACTTAATGGGTGTGTTATTACCTTATTTTTTGTTTGGATGAGTAAAATTCCCTTTATTAATGTTATCCTCATCACTTTTACCTTTTATGGATCTCTTAATGGAATCTGTGTAGCTCTTTGGCTTCTCTATATTCATCCCCTTAGGTGGTTCTGTAGTTTTTTCACTCTACCATTCTTTAGTTCTCTTTTGGTTCTCTTCATAACCAAGACCAATATTGATGCATCATGATATTTGATAATTGAGAATATCATCCATTACTTTGGTGGTTTTTTAAAACTTTAAATTTATTTTCAATTTAGCATATGTCTTCTCCAATTACTTCTTTAAGAACTCAAATTTTGATTCTCGCTTCTTAATGTGGTCTTATTTTTCATTAAGATGGACTCTTACTTCCTCATATGTCTTCTTAGATTATTATATTTTATTATTTACACTAATGATGAGCTTTTATAACTCTTCAAGGCTATGAGAAATTTCTATTTTTAGGTCACAATTTTATTCTTCATATTTTTTAATCTATAATCTTTGATTCAAATATTTTTTTAAGAACTTTTATCTCACCTAAAGCATATATGAGTTCCTTTTAAAGATTTACTTCTCCTTAATTTTTAGACATATTTATCCTCTTTCAAGGTGTATTTAATTTTGTATTATGTTGGAGACTTTTTAGTGATGTCATGGATGTGTTCAAGTAAGTGGATGAAGTATCTTGATAGTCTAAGTATCAATGACAAAGTGTGTAGTGTGTGTGTCCTAGTATGGCTGAAGTAGGCTTGGTTGATCTTTAGTTTTGGCATGGTTAAAGATGTTTAGGGATGAGTATGGTGATTTAAGTCTATGTAAGAGGTCTTATATACGTTATATGCTTGTTTCCATAAGTGGATTTTATATGGTAGTTCATAGTTTTCATTTAGACCATTTGGGTCTAGTGGTACAAAAATATGAGTAGATAGTTTACTGATGTCACCATTACCATGTATAAATGATTCAAAGGGATTTAGTCATATGGGTGTGATCAAAATAGTCCCAAGTTTATATGGTATAAATTTTAGGTCATGTTATTGAGTGCAATAAAAGTTATTAAGGTTCAAATTTAGCCTTCCAGGTAGATTGTAAAGGTTCCCATACTTAATCAAATCATCACTACACATCATGTAGATATGTATAAACCAGTATGTTTATGATTTTAATTTAGGTAAAAATAAAATAAATAATTATCAAAGGTTTACATGGAGTTTTTTTTCTATAGTGCCAAAAATATACCCTAAAAATTTTGAGTCCTGAAGTGTTTTCTTTCTTGAGATATAAATCTTCAAAGTTTCACTTACAGGCTATGATGGGCCAAAGACTATCAAAATAAACTACATTTATTTTTTAGGTAAATATAATGGTGCACATTAAATTATAGATCCTAATACAATATTTCATGTAAAATATAACATGTCAAAGTTTGCACATGCAGGTGACAAGTGTCACAAACTTGCTAGTTTGATAAAAGATCAACAATGAATGATGGTTCGTACTGATGAAGATAAATGATGCAAGACAAGTCAAAGAGTCAATAATAAACATGAGAATATAAATTGGGATAATAATAAATGACTATCAATAAATTTTTTAGAACACACATGAGGATGCCAAGTGTCATAATCTTCAGAGTTCTAAGAAAGATCTAATGGTGAGCACTGCAAGGTAAGGACTAGGTTGATTCACAGAGATTGACAATGCACATTTGGTAAATATTGTAAGGGTGCATGAGATGAGTTCAACATGTTAAATGTTTAAAATTTATATATTGGAGTAATATGAGTTCAAGTTAGAGTTACTTTTGAATAATATCAATGGTGCGAGTTGAGTGAGTTGAGTCAAAAGCATGAGATGTGTTCTAAGTGACTGAAGTTTAACTGTGACCGTTTCGATTTAAATATTCAAATTAATGAAAGAAGAACCAGTGCTTAGTGATTGAGCCATAAATTTTAATCTAGGATGAATTAAAAGATATGGTAAAAATAGAAATTGTAAAGGACTCTAAGGTACACCTATAAAAATTAGTTAGAAGTTTAATTATTTGCATAATAGTAGATATTGAGATCCATAGTTGACTATGTGTTTTACCATGGTTTGTAAGTAACCCAATAAGGATATTTTGAGTTTTTCTATTGGTATTTAGATTTTTCAAGGGGACTTAGATATTGGAGAGTGTTTTAGTCTCTTTGATAATGATCTATATGGACTTTAGAGGGTTGACCAATCCATATTTTATATGAACAAATGTTTAGAAGTTGAACATTAATTCATTCATGGTGTTCTTGTGTACAAGGATAGTGTTTGAGTAGATTATGCATACACAGAAGAGCTTAGTGATGTCTATGATCATTTGAGGTTGTTGAAGGGGTCATGTGGAGTGGACTTATGTATTTTTAAATGTTCTTGTGTTTCTAATTTGCTCAATGAAGTGATAAATAGGGGAATAGGTCTCCATGAGGCCTATAATGGCTCCTAAGGCCTAATTGAAAGGCATACCTACTTAAGTATGACCCATAGTTATTATGGATAACTTTTAAGGATAGTATTGAGCTATGTAAGATGTCTTAAGGGTTTAGGTAAGTCAAAAGGCCAACCAAGAAGTTAATAATCATGAAGGCTCTATAAATGGTGAACTCAAAGATGATGATTTATAAGTCATAGATAATTAAGAGAAGAGTTGTGTGTGAGTTGAAGAGTTAAGAAAATAAGGTAAGGTTTGTGCCCATTAGATGGGTTACAGAGTAGGGTATATTAATGACTATGTGTATGACTTATAGGTCATATTTTTTATGTCCGAATAGTGATTTTTTAGGTTTGAATATTGAGGATGAGAGAAGAGATATATAGTGATCCAAAATGATGTTTTGGATGCCTTAAGTATGAGTGAAGGATAAATGATTTATGTCTGAGCTTAGTGGTTGAGTTGAGAGGTAGATCAGAGTGTGTTATATGTAGTATGCATAGTTGAAGAGAGATAATATGCATTGTATCTCCATCATATTGGTAGGTGATCAATGATCAAGAGATGTCTATTTCATATATTTTAGGAGGGTGATCAATATGTAGGTTAGGACTTGACCAATAGGTGGTCAGAAGGAATTGATCATCGTAGGGTCAAGTGTTCCTTATGAAATAGGTGTTTCACTAAATTTTGGTTAGGACTTGACCAGTCTCATGTTTATGATCATATTATAGGATAATTAGTCCACGCGTTTGTAGGATTGAGAGTGGGTTTTATTCCCCAAAAGGGTTTTCCACACAGATCTTGTGTTGTGTGTGTAATATTGTATTATCTATTTGTTAATTAATATTAACATCTTAAATGCTTCATGAATGGTTATATTGAATGCTTAAGTGTTTGAAGGGTTTAGATATTGAATTGGATTATTTTCCACCATTGATTCACCCCCCCCACTCTTAGTGGCTTATACCTCTAATAATTGTTATCAAAGAAGGTCCTTTGGTAAACGCTTGATATCTTAAAGGAGATCCAAGGTAAAATATGGGTAGCCAACTAATGTAAGGAGGTTTTTCCACTAAGCAAGAACTAATGTTTAATGGATCAAACTATTATTTTTTGAGTGCAAGGATGAGTACCTACATCATTTATTTATGATTTGACACTTGGAAATCTATTTTGGATGGTTATTATACACATTTTGTTCCTCCATATAGTGTTATACATAAGAAGTTATTTGAGAACAATTATAAGGAATTTAATTCTATCACTTGTGGTCTTTTAGAGAATGAATACACCAAGGTAATACATTGCATATCTTCCAAAGAAATGTAGGATAAATTGAAGACTATCTATGAAGGATATCAAATGTTAAGTTGGAAAAGTTGTAGACTCACTAAAGACAATTTAAGAGTCTTACGATGAAGGAAGAATATTTTGTGGCATCTTTTGTGTAGAGATTTGATGATATTGTAAACATCATCAGAGGTATTGAAGAGAAGCTTAAAGAATATACTAAAGTTCAAAAGTTTTAATGATCTCTCTCCCTCTCTCTCAAGTTTGATTTTAAAGTATCTATTGTAAAAGAAAGTCATTATATTAGTCAATTGAAAATGGATGAATTACATGGCATCCTTATTGCCTATGAGATGAGAAAAAATGATGATATAACACTAAAGAAGGAATAAACATTCAAGATAGAAATGGAGACAAAGAATAAATTCCAAGGTAAGAAAAGCAAGGATGATGACATATCTAATATTGATGAAGATGAACTAATTTCTTTGTTTACAAGGAAACTAAAAATAGGGTTAGGAAACTATAAGGTTAAACTACCCTTTAAATTCTTCACTTGTGGAGAAGTAATATATTTTGATAATAAATTCCCTAGTAAGCATAAAAAGATGATGATGATAGCATGGTCAAGGTAATGATGATGGAAATATATCATTAAAGTCTTATAAAAGCAAGAAAGGATTAAAAAGGTTTGATAGCAAGAATAATTACTTCAAGGATAAGAGGAGTCTACACCAAAGAAGATTGTAGCTCATTAGATGAGAATGAAGACAATGACTTAGAGTATGATCATGAAGATGATGGTCCTGTTAAATATGAAGACCTATTTATAGATGACGAAGGAAGTTACTCATATCAAAAGGAGTCTACTTAGAGTGATTTAGATGATGATAAAGATGAGGTGGAATATGAGACTGAATTGATGAATGCTCTTGAAGAACTAAAGATTGAGAAGAAGATTAACACCAAGATGAAATATCAAATCAAGGACTATGAAGAGAAATTCAGTGTCTATCAATCAAGAACAAATGAAGACAATAAATAGGATGAAGATATAGAAAAACATCTCAATTTTCAATTGGAAATAATGTCTACAAGCCTAAAATCTAAAGAAGATGAATGTTTAAGGTATGTATTTGAAAATGAGTCATTAAAAGCTAAGTTAGAGAAGACACCTAGTAAGATACAATCATTTATTAAATTTGAACAAATATCAATTGATCTAAACAATATTCTAAGTGTTCAACATCATGTAAGTGATATAACTAGTCTTGGATACAAAGAATAACCAAAAGATGTAACACAAGACAAGATGAAGACTAATGTAAATTAGACCTTAAAGGTCAACAATCAATCAAGGAATGAAGATCCTAGAAAAGTGAAGATAAATCAAATTAGATAACCAAATTCCATGAGGTATGCAAGTTTAAATTATTATTGTTACACATGTAATTAGTTTGGGCATAGATCTAGAGAATATAATAGACCTGTTAGAAATGAGTTTGCATGGAACTATGAGGGGGGTCATCAGTCAAAAGGTGTAAACAAAGTTAAGTGCTTTAACTATCTTGATGAGAGACATTTTGATAAGCATTATCCAAATTAGGAAAGGTAGGATAATATTCTTGTAAAAGGTATATTGTGCTTCAAATATCAATAGGGAGGTCACATTTCTAGATTTTGAAATCAAAGGAATACAAGGCAAAATAGGTTTAATTAGGCTCATAGAGTGCAAGAAAGAAGGAAAGCTAACTCATGGAAACCAAAGGTGGTAAGTATGAGTCATGATAAGTTTTTAGGTCCAAGTAATCCATTTTGTATGGTGGAGAGTGCTACAGAAGTTGGAGAGCACAAAGAGATCTAATTATTTACTCATGTTGTGAATGAAGAGACCAAGCTCAATGAGAAGACCAAGGCTCTAGTTGAGGCTAGTTATGAGGTGTGTTTGGATGCTAATGAGCAACATGATATGTGTGAGAATTTTTCAAGCATGGTTCCTATGTTGTTAAGTTTTGAAGGTGATGTTTTATAATTAAAAGAATTTACTTCAATAAACAAGGTATGTTAAGATTCCATAGTTGTTCCAAATGTTGTATATCCTATCATAGAAGAGAATGTGAGTGATTTAGAAAAGGAACAAGTTGTCAAATTTTAGTCTGAGGAGAAAAAGACCCAGAAGTCTTATAGCTATAAAAGGATTTTAGTGGTTACTAAGGAGATGTGGGCCACTCCTAGCTTCACTTTGTTTTAATAGAATTATGGTGTAGAGGAGGTCTTTATCTATGCTTATTAAGAGACTCCTTTAAATTGAGAATGAAGTGTTTTTGTGGTGTTCTTTAGAAGGTCCTAGAAGGCAAGAGATGAGTGTTTCTAATTGGAATTAGTGTGTCAAGATGGGAGAAGTGCTTTTATGAGGTCAAAGTGATTGCATAATGTGGGTTTTCTATGTATGTAGTGTCTATAAGATCATAATGGGGTTTTTTAGGTGGCATAATGAGATTGATGGAATATTAAGAAGAGTTTAGTGATCAGAAAGGTTTATGCACTTCTTTTTTATGTGTTCTAGATGTTTTTGTGTCTTGATGATCCTATTTGTGCCTTTTGGAGGTTTTAGTGTGTTCTTAGGTTTATCTTTCTTATTTAAGATCAAATCCATCATATAGTAATTCAAGGTTCCCAAAGTTTTGAAGGTTCAAATCTTGGTCTAGAAGTGTGTGATGGTTGTCCCTAGGTGTGCAAGAAGTTTTAGAGGTAGGTGTTGACCAAAAAGAGGTTTATTGACCTTATTTGTTTTGAGATTCTAGATTTTTGGGCTATGCTATAAAAGTGGTTTTAATTATGAGTGGAGGTATAAAGATTATTAATATGTTTAATGGTCCAATGGGTTGTCAAATCATGCTTCACCAAGATTGGAAGGTTTGTATTTTTCAAACTTTTGTCAAAATAGAGGCCTAATTAGCTAGTATATTTGTGAAGGAAGTATTTTATAAAGGATTATATAGGTAATAAAAAATTGTTTCCTTAAGGTGGAATATTAAATATCTTTTTATATAAATTTTCTCATCTTGAAGATGTGTCTATTGAAATTTGTGGGCTCTGCAAATTCTAGGTAGGGCTACAAGGAGTCTAGATAGGCCTAATATGAAGAAGAGTGCTAATTGATCATTTTATCCAAAAGAGCATGGTATGAATGTTTCAATGTAATTTATATGGTTAATTTATAACATATTTCCTATTCAGTGTGTGTCTTGAAGATTTATTGGTTTTATTGGAGGTGGCTTACAAGTGAGAGTATGAAAGCAAAATAGTATTATTTGAAGATCCAAAGTAGTTCAGTGTTTTGAGTTTGATGTTTTCATGTTATTTAGGCCATGAAGGTGTTATTATAATTTATATATGTGATATTTGGTTATGAATATCAAGGGGGAGTCTTTGAGGTTTGTATAAGGAGCATAGAGTTAGGTGGATCTAAATAAGATGGCTTGAGAAGCTATGCACGATGTGAGAGGAAGCATATGTGAGATGCTTCAATCAAATAAAAAAGTGGTGATATATGATAAATATGAGATTTAAATAAGGTTTATATGATAACTTTATAAAACTTATTCATAATTATGAAAAATATTTTTAAACTTCATGCATAACCAAAGACAGCTTGTGAGTTTCGCAAGTAAATAGGTCTAAAGATTAGAGATATCCAAGTTCAGATTGAAGCATGTAGCAAGAGGAAGTTGTCAAGGAAATAAGAGGTAATATAAATGTAAGGGGGAGTTTATATCATGTTTCTAAGGTGGTAATATCTTATTGGTGGTCTTTTTAGGTCATTAGGATCAATTTATGCCCATTTTGTCATTATGTCAAAAGGGGAGAAGGTTCCTATTGTGAGAGTGCTTGAAGAAAGAGAAATAAGGTGAGATGTATCATGGGTGTTAACATAAATGAAAAATGGGGAGATTTTTGGAGAGTTATCAATGATTTCATAGAGGCATCTGAGTAAGTGGATGAAGAGTCTTGATATATAAGTATCAATGACAAAGTGTGTAGTGTGTTTGTCTTAGTATGCCTGAAGTAAGCATTGTTGATATTTAGTTTTGTCATGGTTAAGGATGTTTAGGTATTATTATGGTGATTTAAGGATATTAAATAGGTCATATAATACATATTATATTCTTTGAATGATTATGTGCATGAGTGTATTTCATCTAGTAGTTCATATTTTTCATCTAGACATTTTGGGTCTAGTGGCAGAAATATATGAGTAGATAATTTGCTAACATCATCATTACCACATATAGATGAGCAAATGGGATTTGGTCATATGGTTGTGATTACATTATTAATAGGTTTTTATGGTCTAATTTTTAGGTCATGTGATTATGTGAAGTAAATCTTATTAAGGTTCAAAGTTAGCCTTCTAAGTAGATTACAAAGGTTCCCATACAAGCAAGACCATCACTGCACATCATATAGATATGTGTGAAAAAATATGTTTTTGAATTTAATTCAAGTATAAATAAAGTCAATAATATTAAAATTTTTACATGGATATGTTTTATATAGTTCTAAAAAGTTACCCTAAAAATTTGGAGTCCTGAAGTGTTTTCTTGCTCAAGATATAAATCTTCAAAGTTACACTTGTAGACTGTGATGTGCCAAAGATCATCAAAATAAACTATGTTAATCTCTGATTTTATCTAGAAGTGAACATTGAATAATATATATTTATCTAATATTTCATGTAAAATTCAACATGTTGAAGGTGATAAGTGTCACAATATTGCTAGCTTGATAGAAGATCAATGGTGAACAACCGTTCATACTGAGGAAGATCAATGGTGCAGGACAAGTCAAAGATTCAACAATACATGTGAGACTTCCAAGTGGAACAAGAACAAGGGACTATTATTAAAGTGATTATAATTCATGTGAGGTGACAAGTTTCATAATATTAGGAGTTATAATAAATATCCAATGGTGATCACTGCAAGGTAAAGATTAGGTTGATCCACATGGATTAATGGTGCATATTTGGTCAATATTGCAAGGGTACATGAGATGAGGTCAACATGTTCACGGTTTAATGTTAGGATAGTGGAGCACTATGAGCTAAAGTTAAAAATAATTAAGAATAATATTGATGGTGCAAGTTGAGTGAGCTGAGTGAAAAACATGATATGTGTTCTAAGTGACTAGAGTTTAATTGTGACCGTTTGGATTTGAATATTCAAATTAACGAAGGAAGAACCAGTGCTCAGTGTTTGAGCCATAAATTTTGATCTAAGATGAATTCAAAGATGTAGTAAAAATAAAAAATTTAAAGGACTCAAATATGCATCCATAAAAAATGGTTATAAGGTTTTATTATTTGTATAATTGTAGATATTGATATCCAAATTTGATTGTCTTTAATTATGGTATGTAAGTGACCTGAGAAGGATATTTTCAGTTGTTCTATTTGTATTTGAATGTTTCAAGGGGAATTATCTATTTGAGATAATTTTAGAATATTTTAAGATGATTTTTAATGAATTTTAAGGGTTAAACAATCCATATTATATATGAACAAATTCTTAGAAGTATATTTTTTTCTTTTATAGTGTTCTTATGTATAAGGCTAATGTTTGAGTAGATTGAGCATATGCAGGGGAGTGTTGTGATGTCTATGATCATTTTAGGATGTATAAGGGGTAATTTTGAGAGGACCTATGAATTTATAAGTGGTCATGTATTTCTAATTTTCTCAATGGAGTGATAAATGGGGGAATATGTCTCCATGAGACCTATAGGGGCTAATAAGGCCTAATTAAAAGGTGTAGCTACTTAAGTGTGACCATAACTAGCTAATGTTGCTGATCTATAAGGATAGTATTTAGATATGTAAGATGTATTAAGGGCTAAGTAAATTCAAAATAGAAACTAAGAATTTAATAATCATGAAGGCTCTATAAATGGTGAAATCAAAGATGACGATTTCTAGGTTTAAGGGACTTAAGAGAAGAGGTGTGTGTAAGTTGCAGAGCGAAGGAAATAAGGAAGGGTGTATGCCCATTAGATGGTTACAAATTAGAGTATATTGATGAATATGTGTATGACTTTTAGGTCATATTTTTGATGTTAGAATATTTATTTTATAGGTTTGAAGATTGAGGATGAGCGAAGAGGTATAGAGTGTTCCAAAAGGATGTTTTGGATGCCTTCATTATGAGTGAAAGATAGATGATGTATGTGTGAGCTTGGTGGTTAATTTGAGATGAAGATTTAAGTGTGGATTTTATAGTGTGCATAGTTGAAGAGAGATGATATACATTGTATCTCCATTTGATTAACATGTAATTAGTGATCAAGAGATGTTCATTTCATAGGTGTTGGGAGGGTGATCAACATCTAGGTCAAAAGGACTTGACCAACAGGTAGTCAAAATGAATTGATCATCTTAGGGTAGGTGATCCTTGTGAAATATGTGTTTTATTAAATTTTAATTAGGACTTGACTAGTCTCATGTTTGTTATCATCTTATAAGACAAGTAGTTCATGGGTTTGTAGGATTGAGAGTGGATTTTATTCCCCAAGAGGGTTTCACACATAGATCTTATGTTGTGTGTGTAATATTGCATTATATATTTGTTTATTTATATAAACATCTTGAATGCTTCATGAATGGTTGTATTAAATTCATAAGTGTTTGAAGGGTTTTGAAATTGAATTGGATTATTTTCCACCACTAATTCACTCTCCCCCCTCTTAGTGGATTGTACCTCTAACAAAGGCATCATTAATTATTCCTATATCCATGAATAAAGTTTCTTCTATGTCACTGCCTAAAATGCTCTCATCACTCTCCTCAGTTGAGCTATTATCCTTTTTAGAATAGAGACTTTAATTATGCTTATTAGAATTTTTCTTATACCCATTTTATTTGAAGTTTTTATTAAAGTGAGGCTTGCTTTCCTTATTTTTATTTTCATCATTATTATTTTTTTCATATTCTCTATCATCCTTATGAGGACACTTGGTAGAAAAATGTCATATCTTACCACAATTAGAGAATTGGAAAGGTAGCTTACCTTTATATTTGTAAGATCCCTTTTTAAGTTTTTTGACCAAAAGGGCATCCTCATCTTGTTCATGATTGGTGATATCACTTGATTTAGGCTCTCTATTTTTACCTTTCTTTGAAGATTTGAAGGATGCTTCCCTTTTTGATGGATTTTATTTTTCAATTCTCATTTTATAAGTGGTGAGTATCCCATGTAGTTCATCAATTATTAATGAATCTAGAACCTTTATCTATTCAATAGCATAAACATTTGCATCAAATCTTAAGGATAGAGAAATTAATACCTTTTTGACCAAGCCCTCTGATGGTGTTAACAATCTCATCCATATGAAATAGATAGGCTGCCATGCTTTCTTCATCCTTCATTTTCAAACTTTCAAATTGTATCCTATGTGTTTGAAGCTTAGATTTATTTACCTTGTCAACACCCTCATATATGGTCTAAAGTTTATTCTAGATGTATTTTATTGAATTGTAATGCATTACTTTTATAAATTTTTGATTTTGATAAGCCACCCAAATTTGTATTCATCTATTTTGCATTATTCTCACTTTTCTTCCTTCCTACTATATCCATTGGTGGAGTTTTTGGAATTATATATCCAATTACTATTATTTGACATATATCAATACAAGGGCCATTAAATATGTTTTCATCTTTATGATCCATAATTCATAGTTTGTTCCATCGAATAATAGAACCTTATGGTGAAAAACCTTCTTGAACCTGATGGCTAGCCATGTGTTCTTATGGGATATACCTTCTAGTGGTTAAATTGATCTTTAAGGAACCTCTCTATGATACTAATTTTTTAGCACACACCACACTAAGAGGGAGGTGAATCAATATGTACTAATAGTTTACTTTCTTACTAATTAAGTTTCATAAAGAAACCATTCACATCAGAACAAATAAATTCACAAAACTAAATTTATGTGAAAAAACCACACTTGAAAGAATGCTTGGATATACTATCCAAATCTATCCATAATATTAATAACTCCTTTTACAAATGTTTTATAGTAACCAACATACTTGGAGACACCAATCTATAATTCTATGTAATTTGTAGTCAATGACCTATTAGAGGCACCAATCCTCATTACTAAGCACTTTGTAGGTACCAACCTACTAGATACACTAATCCCCACTGCTAAGCACCAACTAAACAAGAGACATAAACCTCTCTATTTCGAGGCACTGACCTCACTTAAATAATTTCTACCTTCTCATTATCATTTCATCAATAAATGATGACACAATTAGGTTTTTCTCTTCTCCTTCTTCTCTATCCTCTCCCTTTTCTTCTCCTTGAATATGATAAAAATAGTTATTTATTATGATTAAATATGCATGTGTTTATCTGATATATATTTTTATTTTCCACACACTTTCTTCCTCTTCTTCACGTATCTTAGACTTTCATTTATTTTCATTACTTTCTCTCTAACTTCTCTATATATTTATACATTCCTTATGCCTCTTCAAAAATATGTGATTTCTCCCAAGGGATGTAACCTCTCCAAAGTTATTTGTCCCTTCATTTTATATTATCATTCATTAGAATTTGGTGATGATTATTATTGCCTAAATTTGGATGCTAACAAAGGTGGTTAGCCATCATTTAATACAAATGAATTTAACTCCATTTCAACACTACTCTTCATTATTCAAATATTACTCTTCAT
Source organism: Torreya grandis (assembly GCA_037957365.1). Classification (NCBI taxonomy): domain Eukaryota; kingdom Viridiplantae; phylum Streptophyta; class Pinopsida; order Cupressales; family Taxaceae; genus Torreya; species Torreya grandis. Next base: position 218,212 of record JARHVA010007692.1, on the reverse strand, counting down.
AACTCAATTAATTCTCTTCAAACTAGGTGAATCTATAGCTAATAACTAGGCAATTCTAGATATACTAGGTGAGTCCAGAGCTCTAGTGAGTATTAAACTATTGAGTGATTCCAAAGCTCTATGTGAGTTTGAAGCTTTGGGTGAGTCTGAAGCTACTGAGTGAATCCAAATCTCTATAATAGTCTAAAACTCTAAGTGAGTATAAAGTTATATGGGATTATAAAGCTCTAAGTGAGTTTGAATATTTGTGTGAGTCCAAATCTCTATGTGAGTCTAAAGCTTTATGTGAGTCTAAATCTCTATGCGAGTCCAAATCTCTAGGCAAGTCTAAAGCTCTCAATGAGTTTGAAGCTTGCCCTTCACTTTGCCTTTGACATCAATGGAAATATTCCAAAACACATCCAAACTTAGACTAAATTTGACCTTAACATTTAGAATGACCTATAGAATTCCAAATATTCTACAAGAAGGTAAAAAAAAACTAGACAATTATATAGGAAAAAATGCTTCACAATATTATATCAATGGAAAATAACATACACTTCACCAAAACCTAAAAATGAAGGAAAAAAGCTTCCTATTTCTTTCAAAAGGTGAGTAAAAATTTTGGTATCCTTTCAATACAATAAAAATCAAAGATTTATAATAAAATTATCCAAAAATGAATACAAATAGAAAATAAAATGATGGGAGACAAAGTAGCCCCAAAATAAGGGGTCTTAAACTTGGTCTTCACACTCCTCAAATGCTATGTAATACATAATAAAACCTATCCATTCATCCATAAACTTAGGTTGGATTATAAGATATATTATCATCAGTTTTTTATAATTATAAATATCTTCATTATTGATTGGTCAAGCTTTACCACTTGGAGAATGTCTATATTCTTGCTTGACTCCCTATATACTAGCTCTTATATCTTTGTCAAAGAATTAATCCTTCTCCTTGAACATGGGAATTTAATTCTTCATTAATTATTCATTGAAACATTCCTATAATACATTTATTAAGTCCCTCCACTTTACATTTTCTATTATAATCCCTTTGATGTAAGTTTGACTCCTTTAACATACTAGGCATAGAAAGGAGAGAATGTGTAGTTATGAGTCTTTGAGACCTCTTCAAATTTTAAAATTTTATTTGCACCTGAATTTGACTTATTCATGATTTATTAAGAACTATATGGAATTATAAACGTCAATATATATCTTGGAAAACTTTTATGCATCATTTAGTGCTTTTGAACACTGGATTCCTTCAAATGAGTAAAAGGGCATAAGAGAGAGAATGAAGAGTTTTACTTTGAACTAGATAAATTTCATCCATAGAAGGATTATAAACATGAATTTATACCTAAAAAATGTATTTATAACCTTAAATGAGGCCAAAATATTCAATTTTGCTCATATATCATGCTTTAGCACCCATTCCTTGTAGCCATACAAATCTATAAACCTCATTTTCTAGAATATTGTATAAATAAAATTAGAAACTTGGGGAAATTTTTGAGTACTATATATCTCCTTACATCTCCAAAAAAATATTTCATGAGATATCTACACGTGGAATTATCTTGTTTCCTTCATTTTCCTCTCTAATTAGGCCTAATTAGGCCTTATAGTCCTAAGAAGTAGAAACATTTCTCTAGATATCTCTCACACATGTGAAATCACCCAAAATAATGTGATTAACTTTCCCTATGCTATCACCAACCTCCATGTCAATTTTAGGGTCCTTAGACCCTATGGAAGTATGCAACCTAAGAAATCACCATATCACCTACTCTAATTTTAGCCTATTTAAGACTTCCTTGGAAAATAGGCCTGGTTTAACCACCTATATAATCTCCTATTCATTTTTTTGAGATTTAATATTTATTACACATCCAAAATGACACCATATAATAATTGGGAAGTTCACCCTTTTTTAGAACACTTTTAAAACACAAAAAATATGTAAAAAATAGGGCATTTATAGAAATTTGTATAGGTGACATCATATTCAAATTACATTTTTAAAACCTCCCTATAGTATCCAAAAAATTCCAATAGGTTTAAATATAAAAATGTATCACTCTATGTGCATTTGAGGTCCATTTTCCTTGACTGGTCACAATCAGGGTTTTATAAGGGTTTAAAACATGTTTGTGCTCTTAACAATTGTTCATAAATAATATAACACCATTTGACCTCATTATACTTTGAAAACCTTATATTATAACCTCCTCACCTATACCAAATGGCTCATCTCCCTATGTAAAATGTGAGAAATGGTATGAGTATTTGAAGTTACTCCTCGGGTGGCATGTTTACTCTATTTAAATTTGCGAGAGGTCAAATTTTAGTTTTGGATCTCAAAACTCATTCTCACTACTAGGATATGTCCATATAAATTCAATACATTATTCTTCATGATTATTCATGTTTTGTTAGTGACTATTACATCATTGTATACATCTAGTTTACTGGTTTAGGGGTCTTGAGGTTTAGGTTTGTCATCTCTTTACTATCCCTCAATGGCATTTAGATTGAAAACTAAGGTTTATTGTGTAACCTTAGAGTTTATTAACACACATTTCATGTATTTATATTTCTTCAAAATCCCTCCATGGTGTTTTAAATGCTTACTTTATGTTTAAACCTCAAACAGGCCCCTTGTCTCATGACTGCCTCTTACTCATGGAATGGGCAAGGTTTTAGACAAATTAGTGGGTATGTATATTAATATTTTATCCTTAAGGTTACCATTATTGTATTATTAAACTCATAAACATACCTTTTACCATATCACAAGGTGTGATTGTGCTTATATATCCTTTAAAACATCAATTTCTCTCATATGATTTATTGTAGGATATGCCTATAACTATATGGTTTTAGAAATCGCTCTAGATATTTGACCATATAAGTTTGTTGAACACAAAAATGGATTTTAATATTCCAAACACAAACTCATTATTCAATACATCAGTCTATCAGTCTCTTCCAAGTATGGAGATGTTTCTTATTAGGTCAACCAATGTAAAAGAAGAGTTTTAAGCCCATTTAAGATTTCTAGGTCTAGACTAAGTTTTGACTATGTATGGGATTTTAAAATTAATTTGATCAACTTTATTAATGTTTTATTGGTCTCAAAAATAATTTTCACCTTTTGTGTTAGTTGAGATAGACCTCAGTGTCTTCCATATGCATTTTCCCTTCTTTTTGGACTTGAGACTAGCCTATTCTTGGAGTAACCTATTGTCACCAAATGTCAAACCCTAGATGAGGTTATTAAATCATAATCTAATATTTGAGAAAAATTGGAATACCTTTAGGCGTATGGGTTTCCTATAGTAGAGGTAGACCTCTAGGTTTAAGGGTTACCTCCTTGAACTGACCTTTGAGTACTTATCACATACACTAACGGATTTGTTGTCAAAAAATGGGTAGAAATATGCATGAAAGTAAACTATTCTAAATTGGTGATACATAAAAAGTATTTAAACAAGACCTATAACACTAGCTTCAAAGTCTTATAATACTCTAAAATTAGTATTTAAATATGGAGGTGATATTCATGAGAACTATCTAAGATAAGTGAACCATAGATTATTTGTAGACACTAAGTCTAGTTTTATACTTTAAAATAGACCCATACACTTGAAAACACTTTATATGACCTTCTAAAGTGGAAAAACTTGCATCAAACATGGAAGGATTGAGAGAAAGCAAGGAAAGATGAAAATCACTTGAATATTCAATATACATCTCTTCACACACTTTCACAATATTATATATTAGCTTAAAACTATATTGTATGTATTATTCAAATGGAAAGTACAAAATCAAACCAATAGGTCTTCATCATACATGGTGTGGAATTAGATACAAGAGCCAAAATGGCTTGTATTTATAGAATGTGAGAGAGAAGATAAGAAGTGGAGCTCAAGGGTCAAATTACCACTTATCAAGCTGAAAGAGATTTAAATTTTTAGGATAATGGAATATGAAATATACCATGCAAGTTATTTTGTACAAATTTCCCTCCAAGCATGAAAAATCTCCAAATTTGGTGTTGGACCCTTCCACTAGCTTATTTGAAATTGTCTTCATCATTAGCTCCTCTTGAGTGTTCCACAGTAGAATAGGAATAATTTAAACATGTGAACTATGATTATGGGGGTTAAGAACAATCTCTAGCATTCATTTGGTGTGTCCCTAATAACTTATCCTATTTTGAACAAGTATTCTCACTGCCTGCATTCACCATCATCCTTATTGCACTCATTCCTCACACTTATCTTTCAAGTGACATTTAATTTTCTAATCCAATACATATATGGGATGGTCTGACATATATAAAGAGTCCTCCTACCCATAAATACATTAGGTATACCTTAAAATTCCTCATAATTTAATTTATCACCTTCTTATTTGGTGATCACATTCCATTCACTATGCTAGTTTGGACTACCTGAAGTGAAGGTGGTTGTAGATGTATCTATGTGACTGAATGAAGAAATAAATGGATATGAGGAGTTATATTATGTCCCATTTGTCCTCTTAAAGTTATCCTCATCTTTTGAAACTTCTATATACTTTAAAAAAATGAAAATATATCAAAAAAACTAGTTTTGTACCCTGTCCATACAAATAAGGTACAAGTCAATCTAATGGGAAGAATCATGAAGGAGTTGTATACAATCCAAAATAATTGTATTATCCTAAATATTCCTCTTTTATGCATTTTCTTCTTTGTTTTTTCGATTGGGTCATTAACAAGGGTTTTTGAGGGTTTTACCTTTAAGTATTGTTCATCAAATTTGATGTTCAATCCTCACACAAATACCACTATAAATTTATTTATAAAACTTTTCAACATATCCTAACTCCTTAGGTTCCCACTCTAAATGTTCATATAGATATGAGCTTCTTAACATGGCTTCTCAAGCCCTTCCATACATTTTATGTATCTTAAGTTGTCCTTAAGCCAAGAAATGTCTTCTATGTGACCTTATATGTATGATAAAGGCTCAAATTCACCTTATAACTCCCCATGCAGGTGGTAAAATATATTTCAAGGCCTACCTATCCCTATAAGTGGTATTGTTTCTCCAATTGGGCTTTAGGCCTAGACTAGGCTTACAGGCTTAAACTATGTCTTTTTGCCCATAACCACCTATGAATGGTTTCTCAATATTTTAAGGCCTTATTTAGGTTTTTTCATGTCTATAAAAACTAATAATACTATTTTGTAGTGCCTTTATGACCTCCCACCTCAATTTCTTACTTCCTCATATCAAACCTATAAGGCTTATTTCTTTGGGAGTGCCCTATCTAAGATAGAATATAGGGAATATCACTTATTATCCCAAGTACTGTGAAGGTATGAAGGGATTAAATAAGTCATGGGGAAATTTTTTATAAAATTTTAGGTATGTATCACATTCCTATCATCCTCAAATACCATAAAATTCAATGCAAATTGTGGTATCACTAACTGTGTGCAAGGTTGGTGTATGGACTATAGGTGTACTTGAAAAATAGATCTTTCCCTATTTCCATATGATTATAATCTCAATAGATGGAACTTATCATCATTTTAAATGTATTATAAATTATATCCAACCCTTTACCCTTCTATCAACTCCTCACATCTCCTCAACTTAGGCCTACTCTGTAGGTAGTGTACTATGTGTTGACTATAAGTGTGTTTCAAGATAATTAGGTATACCTATAGGTTTTCACCAATATTAGCACCTATATATTATTAATTTATAAATAGAGTCATTAATATAATATCTTTATTTTATCATACTTGTTCTACCTATAATTTGTATACCCTTAGTGCCTTATTAGTACATGGCTTAGTGGTAGGTGGTCACTTTGGTAATAAGAGACCCTTGTAGAATGTTATATACACTCCAATTTATGTTTATCATTTATTTGAAATTTTTAAAACTAAAATTCAAATTAAAACACACTCATGACAATTTATAGGTTAAACTAACACTCTAATTATTTCATTCAACCTCTTATGTGCCACCATTCTATACCCAACTATATATGTGTATCTTTGAAGACAAAAATAGAGTCCCTAAAGGTGGTAATATGAGTTAAGACCATATAGGATAAATATTTTAAATTATATTTAATATATAATAAAAATTCACATTCTAATGAAGTATTTATTTACATGGTTGTAGTCCATTAGGTCTTATATCAATTTAAACCAATTTAGGACTCAAACTACTATAGATAACATTGCCAGACTATAGAGAAGGATTGTTTAGAATGTAGACCTCATCCACATCACTTATTAGGAAAAAAAAATCACTCTCTTATACAAGGTATTATCCCTATATGAGGGTTACATTATGTAATTATTTTTAATTATCTAAACCTCATGTCATACTACTTTATGATGGCATCAAGAATGGATAAGGCCCTGTTTCAGAAGAATTAAGGTAACATGTCCTTAAACTTACTTTCTCAACCTATGGTGGGATAAAATTAGTTTATTTGTAATTTAATGTCTCATAAATTATTAAAATGACATATTTGAAACTTCAAAACCTTAAATAAGGTTCCAACCTATCTCAAACACTTGCTCTCCAATCTTCTTAGACCTCTGTGGAGACCTATAAGTGCACATATAATATAGATAAGACATAACTATATGTGTTAGAGAATTTTATTTCAATCAATATAAAAAAATAACAATTTTTTAAACATGGTTATCTACACCTCAATAAATCTCTCATAACTTTGAAAACCCTATGTTTGATCACCATGGTCATGCAAGGTTCTTTACCACCTGACTGTGTATGGCAGTCATGTAGAAAGCTGATTGTGTGAGTGTGATAGGAATTTTGAATACTAACATAGAACATTATTACGACCCAAATACTTAAAATATTAGTTTAACATCACGAAATATGATATTTTAAGCATCATTTCCCCATTTTTTTTGAAGTCATTTACATGAGAATGACCTAAAAATGTGAAACTTGATCTGCCACCTTAATGGAGTTTATCACTAGAAACGTGGGGTGTTATCACTATCTCTCTCTCAACACAAGTTCAAACCAAGTCAATAACCATTTGATAATATTATTCACACTCTTCATAACCAATTACAACCACTAGTTTGTATGTAACTGGTCAAATAAAAGAGAAACTTGTAAGGTGTGTGGATAATCATGCAAAAAGGAGAAGTCAACTTCTAAAGAATGGTTCATAAAGAATTAAAAACTAATCCTACAAATTCTAACATGAATATGAATTATACCAAGTTTACTAACATCCCTTAAAGGCATTTGACCTAAAATAACTCATGTTATATGTACCATGACATAACCTATTGACCAATTCTACATGCCAAAAAGAGTGGAGGAGGACAATTGTTTTAGAATAATTTTTGTACTTCAAAATAATATCTAATGTTTAATTTAAATCAAGTAATATGAATGGTCATTTCACAACCTTACACACATGCCAAAACACTTGTAGAGGTTGCATAACTACCAAAACTTCTTTTTTAACTATTTCTTAATCTAACTTATTACCTAGAAGTTTTTAAGTTTTTAATAACATGGATGATAATAATATGACCTATGGGACATTGGGAAACATTTGGAACACTTTTCTACCAAAGGAAACTATATAACTTTCCTAAATAGCTCAAATAGTAACCTTAAGTATGACATAAGACATAAAGGATTAAAAGGTGGCAATGACAAATCTAATGACACATTAAAATAAATTTTTAAGATCATGATATATCATAAAATACCAATAATATACCCATATACAAGTTTTTAACCATAAGGGTTGACCTATTTTGATTTGAGGCAAAATTAGTCAACTTTCTTGGTAATTTCGTATGGGTGGTATGCTTGATATACCAAGACTAGTAACCTAATCCTATCTATTGGGAATGGAGTAACTTATGCACAATTTTGAAACCCAATTTCCTTTGAAACCACACCAAATAATAATAAATACACACAAAATAAGAGACACCAAAGGAGACACATGTGTTCTTAAGAACACGTATGAAACACATACACAATTGAAACAAAGACACACACCTAACCTAGTATTTACAAGACATCATTCTTGAGGTGGAGAAAAATTTAACATACTTAAACTAAGGTCAAATATTCTTCCTCTTGTATCCTTAATTCTCCATGAAATAAAATTTTCATGTGAGGCATTCTTGTCATCAAATTTTTGACTATGTATATGGTGGAATGACTAACCATCCTTCTATCTTCTCATGACTAGAAGTAGACTACTATGGGATTTAATTAATTTTCTCTTCCACCCTCAAAGGACCTTGATTGGTTCTAAACTTTATTTATAATTGTAATATCTAATCTACACACCTCAAATTGAGTATTACGAAGCATGATAGCTACCTCAACTTTTCTCCCTTATAGGATATAATGTAATTGATGTGTGTGATCATCAAGTTACTCTTCACCATGTTCCAACACCTCTAAATTTTTTTTACCTAAAATTGATATCTTGACTATTCTTCAAGCACAAACATGCTTACCTTGACTTCACTAGGCCCCTCTAGATCTACAAGTTCGAGAGTAGTAAGATATCCACTCTCATGTTTGGTGAGATTTTTTATTTATTTCTCAATAAGACACTCAACCATCTAATTTATAGGATAATTATAAAACATATTATCAGATTCAAACTTATTCAAATGAGGATTAGTCTTATCGATATACTCAAACTCTTGACTTATGGCATTGAACTTTTTCCATAAGTTAATTTATTCCTCATTAATGTCATCTTCAAGGGCTGATTCATCAAGTGCAAGTAAAATTACATGGTTCTTCTCATCATATTGATCTATCATGCTCTTCAATATATCATCATAATACACATGTATGAAATAATTACCTTTAGTAGCTTATGAAAAATAATGCTTAATGCTCACCTCAAATTGTTAAAATGCTCCTCCATGGATGATATAGATACCAAGGTCAGTTTACTCAAAAAAGGTATGTGGATCATGTTCATAAGCATCTACACCATCATCATATATAAAAAAAATTATATATGCCTTCAATCTTGGAATAATCACCATCATTTACAATAAACTCTTCTTTCTCATTGATGACACAATTCAAGTTGGATCTTGATTCTACATAGGGCTCAATGTGGAGCCTAACAAGTGGTTGAGTTCTTATGGTCACCTTTGTTACATATCTTGTCTTGAAGGCTAAGAAGTAATAATAAAATGAGAGGTATATTCTTATCTTAGTTTTTAAATCTCTTGAAAGGTAGATTTTAAAATGAGAAGGGAAGCCAACAACTATAATGTCTTGGAGGATGGGTAAACTAGGACAATCATGCAAGAAAACCTTTAAACCTTTAATATATCCTACTAACTTTGAAGATGTATCATATAATTAAATCACTAATTTACTATGTGGTTCATACTTTATTCCTAATTTATAATATAAAATCTTGGTTATCATGGACGTGCTAGCTCTACTATCAACTATGAAGTTGTGAACTAGTTTGTCCCCCATAATGAAAGTTAGGTAGAAAGGTGGAGCATTATCATATTTGGTAGACAATATTATTAGGGGAATTTTTAAGAGTAACATAACCATTACCATGGATTTATGATGGAGGACTAACATGGATAGTGGAAAGTTCTTTTTGAAAGAGCTCCTTTTAGCTAGGCATATAAAGGATATCCCAAAGGGAAATGGATGTCTTAGCACTCTTCAATGAATCTATAATGTTTAGGGTAAAATTTCTTAAATTTTATTGAGTCCTTAGAGGAAATTTTTTTTTTTAGCTTTATTAATTTAATAACTTTGAATAGACCGTCCAACATTATGATTTGGAGGAGGTGCAGGAGTGTTAGAGACTGTCATGCTTGCAATCATGCCTTATTACCTTGTAGGAGGACTAGATGAACTTGTAGGCACACCATTAGCATCTCCTAAAGACATATTTTTATCTATAGTTTTGTATGTAATAGAATTTCCTTGGTTAATAACATAAGTGTCTTTAATTAAGAAGTTATTGAAGATTACTCATTGAGACTACCGACATTCACTTTCTTGCATTAGGACTTCATCTTCTATAGATAGTAAATGAGTGAATCCTCCTTGATCAGCTAGAGATTATTCTCCACCTTAATTAGAATCCATGAATTATCCTTTTTTATATTACTCTCCTTGGATTATATTTCTATTCATGAGTACCATTGTTATTGTATTAGAGGTTAAAGTAGGATTATATGCATTTACATGCCTATTAAAATTAGGTTGCCTTTGACATCTCCCTTACCCATATTGTTGACCATATTATTGATGATAGGGATAGTTATTTTGATTCACACTCCTTTTAATTAGTTATTTCCTAAGATGAGCTTCCAAGAACTAATTTTTTTCATCTTTATCTATGGCATCATTAACCTTTTTAGGAGTAACTCTAGGCTTAGTATTTAAATTGGGAACCTGGGCAACACTTAGAGCACCAACATAAGTATTTTAAAATATAGGAATAAAAATTTTTGGAGGAAACTTCATATCTTGAATGAGGAAATTCTCAACTCTAATTTCAAGGTCATATGCCTTAGGTAGAATGAAACCACCCATGGATTGTAGCATGATGGTTATATTAGTGCTAATGGCCCTCAAGTATGTAAGAAATACAAAGTTTGTGGTGGTATCATGGGAGGAGGAAACCTATGCCAAGTATTTTAAAATATATCATTTAAAATATCCATTATCTCCTTGGGGGATATTTGGATTACATTCAGTTGGTGAATGAGTGAAGTGTGTTCACTCTTGTCCTTAAACCTTGATTTTACCAATACTCCAAAATAATCCTTGATGTAACAATTGGGAAAAGTTTTAAACCAATAAAGATACATTTCAAGGAGTCTAATGGAAATATTTACCTCAGTGACATTATGAAAACTAAAAAAAATTGATGTTCCTAATGTGCTCACTAGGAGTGACATGGCCTTCACCATTAAATTTAGGAACACTATTTATAGCATTGGGTGGCATTTCATCATAGGCATCAAGATGAATTATATTTTAAGTGTTAAAGGTTGGGAATTTATGTTTACTAGACATGTTTTATTTAATCTCTTCCTCACTCTCTTGTTCTTCTTGGCCATCAAATTCCTCTTGCTCTTCAACTGGTAGAATAAGCTGAGGGTATTGAACTTTAAGAAGAAGTTCAGGTTGAAGAGGTGGTTTGATGGCATTAAAAACTATATTAGAAGATTAATTAGTAAGGACAATAAATTATGAGCACAAATATATGAAAAAAATGGTCTACAACCAAATTTTACCTTGAATGGAGTCTCCCAATTCTAAGTAGAACACCATATGCAACTGATGTTGTCAAAACCAACATTCACATTGATAAGTTATCTTTAGGAAAATGGTCCACCGAGTGTGGTATAACTATTATCACAAAATATCTCACCCTATAGGATGTTTTTAAAGCCTACTCTAATATTTTGTAACATTAGAATAACTCTAGGCCTATGGGTTGCCTATAGTAGAGGTAGACTAGGTTTAAGGGCTAGCTATCTGAACTAACCTTTAAGTGTTTATCACCTACACTAACTAATTACATGTGGGAAAAGGGGTATAAATATGAATGAAATTAAAATATTATAAGTGTGTGATAAACCATAAGTATTTCCACAAGATCATAATACTTTTTTCACTAAGAAACAAGACTGACAACACTAGCTTCAAAGTTCTAGAATACTCTAACATTAGTATTTCAATATGGAGGTGATATGCATGATAAATATCCAAGGTAAGTGAACCATAGATCAGTTATATATATTAGAGATAATTTTACACTAAAAAATAAATCCATAAACTATAAAACACATCATATGAATAGTTAGAGTGGAAAAAATTGCATCAAATATAGAAGGATTGAGAGAAAGTAAGGATAAATGAAAATCACTTGACTATTCACTATGCATCTCTTCACACACTTTGAAAATATGATATATGAACTCAAGACCATATTTAATGTATTATTAAAATGAAAATTATAACATAAAATCATTAAAAATCTCTAAATTTCCCTTTAAATATCCATTTAAGCATTAAAACTCTCCATTGGCATAGAAACCTTCAACTAGCTTCTTTGAAAATATCTTCATCATTGGATCCTCTTGAGCACTCCATATTAGACTAGGAATAATTAACACATGTGAAATATTATGAGGGGGTTAAGAATAAAATCCAACATTCATTTTATGTGTCCATAATAATTTATCTCATTTTGTAAAAGTGTTCTCATTGCCTGCAGTCACCATCATCCTTATTTCACTCATTTCTCACACTTGTATTTCAAGTGACCTTCAATTTTCCAATCCAATACATAAAAGGTATGGTATGACATATTTCAAGAGTCATACTACCCATAAATCCATTATGAATACCTTAAAAGGCCTTCAAATTTAAGTTATCACCTTCTTATTTGGTCATCACCTTCCATTCACTATGTTAGTTTGTACTGCTTAAAGTGAAGGTACTTGTAAAGGTATTTATGTGATTGACTGAATCATGAAATGGATATGAGGAGTTATATTAGGTCAAATTTTTCCTCTTCAAGTTATCCTCATCCTTTGAAACTCCTTTTTGCCTACAAAACATCAAAATATATCAATAAAACCAATTTTATACCCTATCTGTATAAGTAGGGTACAAATTAATTTGATGGGAAAAACCTAGAAGGAGTTGTCTGCAAGCCCAAATCATTTTCCTTCCCCAAATATCCCTCTTGTATGTAGTTTATTCTTTTTTTTTTCCATCAAGTCATTAGAAAGGGTTTTGGAGGGTTTTGACCTTTAAGAATCATTCATAAAAATTTGGCATTTAATCCTTAGACAAATTCCACTAGAACCTTGTTTAGAACCCTGTTCAACATATCCTAACTCCTCAAGTTCCCATGCTAAATGTATGTATAAAAATGAGCTTTTTAAGATGGCTTCTCAAGCCCTTCTCTAAATTTTGTGTATCCTAAGTTGTCTTTAATCCTCTTTGACCTCTTCTACATGATAAAGGCTCAAACTCACCCTTTTAACTCCCAATTAAGGTTTTAAAATGTATTTCAAGGATCTCCTAGACCTATAAGTGATATTGGACCACCAATTGGGTTTTAGGCCTAGACTAGGCCTAAAGGCTTGAACTATGTCTTATTATTCACAACCACCTCTGAGTGATTTCTAAATATTTTAAGGCCTTATTTAGGTTTGTTCATGTCTATAAAAACTAACAATACCATTCTATATTTCCTTTAATACCTTCCACCTCATTTTCTTACTTCCTCATATCAAACATGTAAGGCTTGTATCTCTATGAGTGAACTTTGTCTAAGATAGAATAGAGGGAATATAACCTATTTTACTAGGTAGTGTTAAGGTATGAAGAGATTAAATATGTCTTGGGGACCCTTTATATAAAACCTTAGGTTTAAATCACATTCCTAACATCCTCAAATACCATAAAACCCAAGGTAAACTTTTATAGTACTGACTATGTGCAAAGTTGGTGTATGGACTATAGGTGTAATTGAAAATTATCTATTGCCTATTTCCATATGATGAGAATATCATTATATGGAACTTATAATAATTTTAAAAGTTTTCTCAATTATATCCAACACTCTACCCTTCTACCAACTCCTTACATCTCCTTAACTTAATCATAATTTGTAGGTAATGTATTGTGTGTTGATTATAAGTGTGTTTCAATCTAATGGGGTTATACCTATAGGTTCTCACCAATGATATAAATTGTATATTATTATAAGGTCTCTTTAGAGTCATTAAGATGTTCTCCTTAGTTGATAAAACTTGTTCCACCTTCAAGTTTTATGCCTTTAGTGCCTTATTAGTACGTGGCTTAGCTGTAGGTGGTCACTTTGGTAACAAGGGACCCCTATAAGATGTTATGTATAGTCCACTTTATGTTTAGGAATTATTGGAAGTTTTTAAAACTCACTTTGATATTCAAACACACTCATAACAATTTATATATTAAAAAAACACTCCAATTAGTGAATTCAACCTCCAATATGCCATCATTCTATAGCCAACTATTGATGCTTATCTTTGAAGACAAAAAAAGAGTCCCTGAAGGTGGTAATATGAGTTAATACCCCATAATACAACTCATTTAAATGTTATGTAAGATAAAAACACAATTTATAATCCAATTAAGTATTTATCTTCATAGTTTTACTCTATTAGGCTATATATAAATAGAAATCCATTTAGGACTCAAAATACTATAGATAACACTGTCTGACTACAGAGAAGGATTATCTAGAATGGGGGTCTCATCTACATCACTTATTGGGACCAAAAAATCACTCTCTTTTGTAAGGTACTAACCATAAATTAGGGTTACATTATTTAATCATTTATACTTATCTAAACCTCATGTCATACTATTTTATGATGACATCAAGAATGGATAAGGCCCTATTTTGGAAGAATTAAGGTAACATGTACCTAAACTTACTTTCTCAACATGTGGTGGGATAACATAGGTATGTTTATCACTTTATGGATCCTCCATGATTACCATGATATATTCAACATTTTAAGACCTTAAATAAGGTTCTAACTTGTCTCAAAAACTTTATTTATAATATTCTTAGAACTCTGTGGACACCTATAGGTGCACATATATTGTGGATAAGATAAAATTGTATGTGTTAGAGAGTTGGTTTATTAATCCACTCTAAAAAAATATAAATGGTTCAAGCATGGTTATATACACATAAATAAATCTCTCATCACTTAAAAAACCCTATTCTTAATCACCATGGTCATGCAAGGTTCCTTACCACATGATTGTGTATGATAGTCATGTAGAAATCTAATTGTGTGAGTGTGTTAGGCATTTGAATCCTCACATATAACATTCTTGAGACCCAAATAATTAGAATATTAGTTGACCATCATGAAAAATTATATTTAAATCATCATGTTACCATTTTTTTTGAAGGAAATTGCATGAAAATGACCTAGTAATAGGTGAAACTCCATATGCTACCTCAATGGAGTTTATCACCATCAATGTGGGGTGTTCTCACTCTCTTTCTCTATATTTCAACACAAGTTTAATCCAATTAAATAACCATGCGAGAAGACTATTAACACTCTTCATAACCACTAGTTTGTATGGAAATGGGAAAACAAAGGAGAAACTTGAAAAGTGTGGGGATAAGCATGCAGAAAGGAACAACTAAGTTATAAATAATGGTTCATAAAGCATGAGTAACTAATCCTCCAAAATATTCCATGAATATGAATTATACCATGTTTATTAACATCCCTCTAAGTCATTGACCTAAAACAACTCCTACTATCCATACCATGAGAAAACCTCTTGACCAATTCTACATGCCAAGAAGAATGATAGAGGAGAAAAATGGGTTTAGACTAATTTTTAGAATTATAAATCATATTAAATGTATATTTGAACTTATGGAAGTTTAAAATTCATTTCACAACATTCCACATATGTAAAAACACTAGTATAGGCTATACAACTACCAAAACTTCCCTTTTTCTAACTATTTTCTTGATCTAACTTAATACATGAAAGTTTTTTAGTTATTAATAACATGAATGACAAGGGGATGTTGGGAAGCATTTGGAACACTTATTTACCAATGGAAAACATATAATTTTCATAAATATATCAAATAATGACCTTAATAATGACATAAGACATAAATGATTAAAGGGTGGCCATGAAAAATCTAATGATAAACTGAATAAAATTATTAGGACCATGATACATCATGTTACATCCTATAAAACCCCTGATATACCCCTATATAAGTTTTGAACTATAGGGGGTTGACCTATTTTGACTATAGGTGACATAAGCATCAAAGTACATTTATAAAACCTCCCTAAAGTATTTAATAACATCCAAAAGGTTTTAGTAGAAAAAGTATCACTAGATGTGCACCTGAAGTCCATTTTACTTGGCTAGTCACAATCAGGGTTTTAGAAGGGTTTAAGACCTGTTTGGGATCTTAATAATTGTTAATATAAAACATATCACCAATTAACCTCATTACACCTATAAAAACTTCTTTACTAACCTCCTCACCTATCCTAAATGGCTTAGCTCCCCATGCAAAGTATGAGAAATGGTATGAGTATGTAGTTACTCTCTAGGTGGCATGTTTAGCTCTCTTTGAACTTGTGAGAGGTTAAATTCAAGTTTTGGACCTCAAAACTCAATATCAATATAGGGATAGGTTTATAAAACTTCAATACATTATTATTCATGATTATACTTGTTTTTGTAGTGACTATTACCTCACTATATACATCTAGTGTACTAGTCAGGGGTCTTGGGGTTTAGGTCTATCATCTCTTTGCTAGCCCTCAAGGGCAGTTAGATTGAAAATTGATGTTTCTTGTGTAACCTAAGAGTATATTTAGAAATTAAAAATGTATTTATATTTCCTCAAATGTAATCCATGGTGTTATAAATTCTTACTTTGTGTTTAGACCTCAAACATGCCCCTTGGTCTCATGAATGTCTCTTGTTAATGGAATGAAAAAGGTCTGACAAAAAAAATGGGTATGTTTATTAATATTGTGGCCTTAAGGTGACTATTGACTATTTTGAAAAGTCAAAATAATTCAACCCCATATAATACAAAACATTATATATGGTTATATTAAAATATAATAGGGTGTGTCATGGTCCTTTTGATGCCATTTAATATGCTACTAACCTTGGTCATAGTCAAATTTAGTCCCAAGTCCTTTTATGTCACTTAAGGGTCATATTTGAGCCATTAATGAGGGTTGTAAAATTTTATTAGGTAGAACAGTGTTTCAAACTATCCTTCAACATCCAATATTTTAGAGTCTTATCATTCATGTCAGTTCTAATTGAAATGTGGAGGTTCTTAGCTAAAAAACAAGAAAATAGTTGAAAAATAGGAGGTTTTGGTAGTTATATGGCCTATAAAATATTGTGGCAAGATTTTGGAATGACTCTTAAAATTTATTAAGTTTTTTTCAATGCTTTATCATCTTTTTAAGTATAAAAAATGGACCAAAACCATTCTACTTCTACATCACCCCACTAAGAATGTAGAAATGGTCAATAGGTTTATTCATGGTACATATAACAATCATTGTTTCAAGTTAATTGATTATGAGAGATGATATTACAATTTTTATAATTCATATTCATGTAAATATTTTAAATATTTACTCCTTATGCTTTATGAATCATTATTAAGAAGTTGACTATCTCTTTTTGCATGATAATCCCCACACCCTACATGTTTTCTTCTAATTTGAGTTCATCCATAAAAAAAAATGGATGAAATTAATTTTATAGGATTTGGATTTCATTTTTTAATGGTTTTAAAAATTTTAAATGTTTGGAGGTGATTTTATGAGCCAAGCGTCTTAGTTTTTTAGTGGGAGCTCCATTACTAAGTTGCAGGCATATTCCATCAATTGTGGAGGTCCTTGCGATTATAATGGTTTAAAATGAATGTAACATGTATTATATGATTTTAAATTCATATAAACCACATTTAATTGTAAATATTAGTCTCAAAGGAGATCATCAATGAAGTTTCAATGAATCAAACAACATATTCAACTCTCTACATATATCCACTTACAGTCAGTTGAATGCAGTGTATAATGGTTTTAAGAACATTCATGGTTATGTAAGAAGAAAGTTTCAAGGTTATAAGATACATTATAAGGTTATATTAACATTATATAACATCTAAATATTATATTTTGAATGCATCCTCTACCAATTCAAATCCTACCATAGTTATGCACCATTGATGTGCACCTATAAGTGCCCTAAAGGAGGATAATCACATTGGAATGAAACATTTGACTTGTTTGAAGTAATTCAAGGTGGATAAGATACATTTATAAAATTTTATAAGGTATATAACTAATTTTATTCAATCCACTAGGCACATCATTTATGATGCACCTCCATTGTTATGTGTCATACTTATACGTCTACCTACAGGTATCCATAGAGGTTTGAGTAGTTTAAATACAAATGTGGAAAATTGTTTGAGATATCCCTTAAAGTTTGGAAATGTTGAAGGTGATATAAGAATAATTTTTAAGCCATATAATAGTAGGTATATTTTTAAAATCATTTTCAGATATGGATAAATAGTTTAGGGATCCATTACCTTGAAATCTCCAAACAAAGACATGGCCATTCTTTTGATTTTTTCATGATGAAACATTTTGAGCTACCAACTGGTCTAATATTTCCATTATGTAGTCCAAATTTAAGGGTATTTATTTTTCATGAAAAATAATTTCTTGGTCAAAATAGCATGATGTTATAAGGCCTCCATTCTATATAATTTTTCACTGTAGGTTTTCAATGTTTACTATAATGATTGGAACTTCAAGTGATCTCATAGTCTAAGGTGTCAGTATAGGAGCATGTCCTCATGGTAAGTGTCTTTATTAAAGTTATAATGGAAATAATATCTTAATTAAAAGTTTAGGGAGTTTAAATATAGGGTTTAAACTCATATCACAACCTATAAGACCTCTTTTTAGCCCAAGAAAATACACCTACATGTTTCAAAGAGAAGTGACATGTTAAAACCTAACATTAGGTGTATTGGTCTAGTTATAATCATGATATGAATATATTTCACTAATTAAATGAGAACAAAGGATTTAAAGAGATACTAGACATGAAAATTACTATTCATAACATTCTACAGGTGTCTTTTTGACTCTCAGTATAATCACTTATAGTCAATTATAGGATGATGGTGCAATAAAACATAACTATCTTGGTGATTGGCTTAACATGTGAATGAGGATAATAAGTACAAGTGACTATTATATGGTATAAAATACTTAAATTATGGTCTTAAGGTAGTTAAAAATGTCTTATATGCAGGGTTAATGTATAGGTAGGTCTATTTTTTGAGGAAAAACATAGTCATAGTTTGTTAGCCTTGTCTATTCAAATAGAGGGTATGCATTGAAGAGTTTTGGAAATGATTGGGTTATAAATATGTTTGTAATACCATATTAGTAGTATTTAAAACTTAATAATATTATAAATACATGTAAATAGGTAAATTTTAGGTTATAATATGCTACCTACAGTCAACATATTAACCTTACACAGTCAATGAGTTACACAAAAGTCTGTCTTAGGTTTTGAAAGATTTGGAGGGGATATTGATGATATCTAGTCATGAAAAATAACCTCAATAAACATATAATGAGGTGTATATAATGAAAACATATGATATTTAATCACTAATTTAGGCTCATACCTCTTGAGGTGACTAAAACAACCCTGCACATAGTCCAACTAGGCAAGCTTTCATTAGGCCTAGTTGGTAAATGATAGAATAGGAAGAAGAAGAGTTCTTTGGAAGTTGTGTGGTGATATTATAATATTTAATGAAGTGTGAACACATATGATATAATAAACAAATCATTTAAAATCAGTCCAAGTATCCAAATCTTTCAAGGTACATGTTAACCCCTTTAGGCCTTTAAGGGACCTGGAATCAATTGGGGGTCCATATTCACTTCTAACTCTTGGAGGGATATCTAGCTGGTTGAGACATCTTTAAAGGGTGGAAATATACATTTTTTAACTTTTATTATTAATATAAACCTAAAATAAAGTTAATTCTAACTCTAAGATAATCCAAATATTCGAGAAAGGTAGAAGCAAGCTCAATGAGGTGTATTCAAGTGCTCATATTTTTTCAAAGGCTTTACTTTGGAACCAAATGAATTTGGAGGGTTTATCAAGGTAAATTATAATAAATTTTGTGTAATTTAGTGGAAATTTCAATGTCAAATATTTATGAATAAATATTAAGACCAAAAACTACCTAAGACCCTACTAAACCCTCAACTAGGCCCTAATAGAGAAAACAATCTTAGAGATCTATCTACATGACATAGTTTGACCATGAAATATATTTTAACTTGTATAGGACTCACTCATGCTCTTGAAATTTTTTGAGCTATAAATAATTACATGGATAAGGGGATAAATATGTTATTATTGACCATTTTTTATGTTTTGAAGGTTCTAAGAGGCTTCAAAAGATAAAATCAAGTTTGGAGTGAATATTAGGAATTTTAATAACTCCCTATGGTCATTTATTTCCATTAAAAAACTCCTTAGTATCCAAATAATAGCTCCCATCTCAGCCAGTCAAAATTAGCATAGTGGACTCAAGGGTGGGAAGGGGGAAAACTCAAAGTGTGACCCTTTTTAAAGGTGTACCTAAGTAGTCTAAGGACATGGATAGTATTTTAAAGTTTAATTCACTCCCTCTCATTTATTTTCATGGAAAACTAATTCTATGTTTGAGGACAAGTGTGAAGGGTGATTGAAAAAGGAGGTTTTTAGACTATAGGTAGTGGTGGCTTCCTTCTCAAAGTTTCTAGATGAGTAGGAATAAAAATAATGAATGGAAAGGCATGATTAAAAGCCTTAAATATTATTTTAATCATAATACTTGTCCTTAGTTAGTTATGGGATGTTCAAATAGGTTTAAATGATGAAGGTTGTTTTCTAAGCCAAGACTGGGAGTTTTATGCCACTTTTCATAAGTTTCATGGCTTGTACGGACACTTGGTCCTCTTTAAATTGCATGGTTCATTACATACCTATTTATAATTCAATTTTAACCAATTTTATTATATTTTAAAGTGTCCAAGTGACCTTTGGACTTCCCTTGTCTTGCTCTTCTCTCAAAGGCTATACATATTGAATCTTTTGGCTCTTTTTGGTAGCCTCCATTGGTTGATGGTGAAACCTTGGATAATTTTTTACTTGAATGTCTATTTAAGAAATAAAAAAGTGAATTTTCCTACTTAAATTCTATACAATTGAGTTTTATTGTAATCTTTTTAGTCTTGTTTAGTAGAAGATCATCTTTTCTAGCATGTTATCCTTGATTATTCACCAAATGTGTAGAAGAGTAATTATTGTGAGTCTTTGTTAGTGTTATATTTTAAGTGTATGTGTGTTTTTATAAGTGTTCATGATTGTATTCAATAAATTAATTATCCATTAACCTCCTAAGCATCAAAATATCTCTTCAACCTAGCATATGAAACATTGATGTGACAATCCATCTTGAGTTGTAGTTTTGTGTGAAAGAAGATTTGTTTATCTATAATTAGTATAATTTTAGTCAATATGAGTAAATTCAATATTGGTGAATCAAATTTAATTTTATCAATTTTTCTTCTTAACCCTTTTCTTGTAAAGTTGATAGATAAGAGAGTGTTTCAAAGAGTGCATTAAGAGAGTGTTTCAATGGGTGCAAATCTAAGTGACAATAGTAATTGGCATGCTTGGTGGGTCTCTAAGTCCTAAAATATTGCCCAAGATTGGTATTTATCTTGGCATATTTGTAGCTAAAATAACATCTACATTCAATACTTGGTGACTCCAATAAAGTTTCCAAATATTTTTTACTGATAAATCCCTAATTTCCATGCCAAAGGTGACCACTAGGTTTGTTACTAAAGGTACACCTTTTAAGTTTTTGAAATTGCCTTTGTATTCTATCATAAGGTTTAGGTTTATGATTACTCATCCTTATTCAAGAGAGTTGGTGTTTAATAAGTCCAAGTTCCTACTAAGTTAAACCTCTAATACCCATATTATACATTTTAAAATGTCTATAAAATAAACTTTTGTACCTTTCACTGGATCATCTCCTTTGAATCTTGCCCAATATGATCAAATTCTAGGAGCCTCCCTTAAGAGTGTTCCATCTTTTAGTGGATAATGTATTATTACTCCCATTAAAAAAATTATAAACATAGAAAACTTATATAATATCAATAATATCACTCAAGAGAATATGAATATTAAGCTATTGTTATTATCTTTCAAAGGGAAAACTTTAGATTGGTATGGGACTCTATCTAAAATTTTTATTGGTTCATGGGATTAACTAGGAGATATATTGACTAAGAGGTTTGGAGAGAAGAGTGATCATCTATCACTAGATGAGAAATTGACCACTATCAAGAGGGTACGACAAAATTTTATGCAATATTTTAACACTACATTTCAAAAGACATGGGATAGGATCTCAACCCTTATGAGACCTACTCCAAATTATGCCTTCTTGTACTATATAAAAGCATTAAATAGTGATGTGTCCATGATGATTTAATCCATGGCTTAGAATACACTACCTACTACTTATGGGATAGCCATCAATTCTAATAATTATTATATTTAAGTAGGCAAGATTGATCCTAGACCAATAATGCCATTGTTCCCTGATTTGTAGCCTCTTAGTCAAGTTACATTACCTACCTTGGCTCCTTTGCCTAGTTAATAAAAGTCTGCCATTGCCCCCAAAAATGAGATACATGAATTAAAGATTTTGCTCAAAAGTGTTACTAATGAATTGGTTTCCCTCAAAAGGCAATAAGCTCAAAGTTGTAGGCCATACCAGTCCTACAATTAGTTTGGGGAAACAAATAAGCCTTATTTTTAAGGTAATAATCAAGGACATGGTCAAATCACTCAAGATATACCTTACCAAAGCTATAATACTAATGACCCATCACCTTCCAAAGCTCTTTTTCCCACCATTTTTTTTAAAGAACAATCATCCTATCCCTCATATGACCAAAACCAAGGACAAGTTGCATATGCCAATGAAATGCCTAGTCAAGACATGACAATGCAAGGTAGCCAAGTACCTCAAGTTACAAATTTTGAGATTTCAATGTAAAATGGACTAGAAAATGGACAAAAACAATCTGATTCTAATCTCATAAATCATTTTTATGGAGATTTTTGTGCCATCAATTATTTGGAAAATTCAAGCAATGTGAATGCTAGTGTATCCTTTAACACTAGGTCTAAAAGGAGGGATGTTGAAGACACAAGGGGATAATCAAGGAACTATTTTGACTCCTACATCATATCCAATGGTGGATGGCTTTAACTCATCCCTTAAGGTGAAATAAAATTATAAGTTCTAGAGTGTAAGGCCTACTCTTACACATCCACCTTCACAAGCTACACCACAAGGTATTAGTGCTTCCAAAGAGCCTTTCAAGGCAAACAATCCTTATATCAATGTTGTGGAATAGATGAAGTTACATATGAATATTTCATTATGGTATTAATTGATAATATTGGGATAAAAAGATATGCTTCAAAAGGAACTATAAGGACTAGGTATGTAAGTTAGATCAGCTAGGAATGAGAATGTTGTCTTAGTGAATAGAACTCATCCCATTGATGGACAAGTGAATAAAATTGATAAGACTCCTCCATTTTATCTATCCTTGATTATTGGTGATTTCATAGTTCATAATCACATTATAGATAGTGGGGCTAGTACCTCAGTTATGCCCAAGTCAATAGTGGATAAACTATGCCTCAAGTATGAACTAATGGCTAAAGGAGTTCTACAATTAGATGGATCACCAACAAAGACCTTAGGAGTGGTCAAGGATTTGAATCTAATATCACATGCTTGTCCTAATTTTTCTATCCCTCATGATGTGTTTGTGGTAGATTTACCTCCACACATTGCTCTTTTATTGTTAAGAGAGTTTACAACTAAGATAGGTGGATACTTGGTAGTTAATTGGTTATTTATGGTTTTAAGGACAAAGTATAGTATTAAGGTTGATCATATCCTATCTATATACACATATTTCTGAATTTTATAAAATATTTATGATTTACATCTTGTAAGAACCCATCATGACTCAATCTCTCTGAGTGCATGCCTTAAGGGTGCACTGAGAAAGGGGTAGGTAGACCTTTGGTGCTTTACAAGATTATTTTCCCTTATTACCACATTATTCCCAATCTATTTATCTCCTAAAACCTTTCCCTAAGATATTTATCCTCCATTTTAAAATCCTCTAGTTTTTCCTCTTTTTACCCTTATTCTCCTTGATGTACACCTTTTTCACCTATTTAGTACACTAGGTTGACCTAGTCAACCTAGTGTATTCTAGGTCACTTTAGCTATTTTAACTTGTTTTCATCCTGACCAACCTAGCACAAATTTTAGGCATTAGCCCAAGAATGTACTAGGTTGACCCAGTTGACCTAGCATATCTAGCATGTCCAAATGATTTTTGGGTAAGATACTCCTATATATACAAGGTCATTTCAGTCATTTATAAGAATATGCAAGAAAGAGTTATTATTCATTCACTCTTCTTCACAATCTACTCTTCCACCATTCTACTTGAGGAGTCTTAGCTTAGGTTTTTTATTTGGAGAATATATTATTATGGATAGGTTTTGGATGCTTTGGCCTAACAAAGTGATCCTTACAAACTATAACAAGATCTTTTGAATCCTCATTGGCCAAGGGAGAGATTTAATCATGATGGGTTCACATTCAGGTAAGCATATTATAACTTTGTTCTCCTCCCTTTTAGTAGATTAAATTAGCATAAGTGTTAGCTTGAATAATATTACTCTTCATATTATATATGTTAGGGTGTTACTCATACTTACTTTATTTGAAATTACCTATACATATTTGATTACTTTACATCTAACCCCTCACTTTATGCTAGAAGCTTTTCTGTGCACTAAGTTTAATTTTTATTGTCATTATAATAGTTTACTTTTTTGTTTATTACATCAGTGAACATCAAATCATAGGACTCTTTTAGGGTTATTATGTGATTGTGTTAGATTATAGGCTTTAAAACCCTTTCTATCATGATGTGTTGTAATAAATGATACAATTGTTTTCCTAATTAGGTCTAGTGGATCTAGATATTGGTCATGCTCTCGCTTAACAAGTGTATCCCCAATCGAAAGTGTAGGTGTACTATATATTATTTAATCTAGAATTAATTCATGCACATCATATAATTTTGATTGCATACATTCTAGTGAACCTAATGTGAATCAAAACCTTGTTGGATTTGTTCACTTTTATTTCATTTATTCAATTACTTTATCATCATTTATATCATATATTTTGATATACTAGTTTAATTCTATCAACCCAATTTTATTTTTCTTTATACACAAGAACATGCAATTAGATCAACCAAGTTGACCTAGTATAGGTTTTTATCACTTTTTTGAATACCAATTCAGTCTACTAGGTCAACCTAGTCAACTTAGTGTATTTTCAATAACTTTGTAATAGTTTCTATACAACCTGATAAATTTTCTTGACCCAATACAAATTCTAGGTTTCAAACTTATAGATCATCCTACTAGGTCCACTAACTTGACTTAGTACATTTATAGACTTCTAGTTCAACCAACTAAGTTGACCAGGTCAACCTAGTGTATTTTCACCACTTTTTTAGTATATTTTTATATTGTTTGGTTGACCAGCTTGACCCAATTTACAATTTTTAGATCAATAATTTATATCTTTAAACCATCAAGCTGAGTTTATATTCTTTTGTATCTCTTTGTTTCTATATTTTCCTTTCAAGTTTGTAGTCTTCAAAACTACCTCTACATAGCCAACTATATCAACCTGTTCGACCTAGTTCTATGTCCTATTTGGTTTCTAAAATAACTAGGTTGACCTAGTAGGTTTTCTAGATCCTATTTTCAATAGTACTAGCTCGACACTCTAGACCTATTTCTATTTATTGTGAATATAGTGTTTTCAATATACCTTGTTTCAAATTTGGAATTCACCTTATATGCTAACCACATCTTTCATTTTAGTTGTTTACATGATTATAATATTTCACTTAGTCTAGTTAGGAGGTTTTTAATTAACCACTTAGTTTCACTATTTCTATTTTTTACAGACATCCAAATCTCTTAAAAATTAGAAAGAACTTTAACATTTGACTATCTAGGACAACCTACTTGGATTTCATCACTAAGGGGGAAGATGACTTAACACTCTAATCAAGTATAAAGTGTGATTACTGGTATATTTTTTCTAAGAACATGACACTCTTATCATTGCAGTATGTGAAGTGAGGGGATAGGCCCCAATACCAACCCCGTATCATTGTCACTATAGTCCCTTTCATCCTAAACTTACCTAAAACCATCCATAGATTGCTATTTAATATCTTATTTACAACCAAATTTCTATCATTTAAAATCATTCTTAATAAATATAACATTCTAGGTTGACCAATTAGCTAGCTTTACTTTCCAAGTTATTTGTTTTCTCTTTGTTCAATTGTGTGTGCAAGACTTGCACTCACTCATATTGGTACAAGATTTTTTCTTTAGGTAAATCAATTATATTGACTAAAATCAATTCAATTAATTGTTTGTTTACTTTCAACATTCACTTTCTTGGATTAGTTGTAAAATATCTTATTTTATTCTCTATATTACTATCAAACCTTTATCTTTCCCTGTCTACTATTCTAGGTCAATCTAGTTAACCTGGTGCTATCTCAAACCCTATTTTCTACCCCTATCACTACACTAGGTTGACCTGGTCAACCCAATGTAGTTTGTAGGTTCTATTTTTACACTAGGTCGACCTGGTTGACCTAGTTCTATTTCATGTTATCCCTATTTATCAACCTAATTCTCCATCTCTTTCATTTTATATCCTATTCATTTCATTTTAATCATAATGAGGTCTCTTATTAGAGTCTTTTTAGATAGTCTTAATCCATTTAGATCATTTATGGGATGCTCATTTCTCCCTTTCTTTTCTTCCTAGGAGAACCATCACTCTTAGGGTACCTCTTCTCCTCCTTCATCTTTAAATCATCACATAGTTCAAATAACACCTCAAGATGAATTTGAGATCCAATATTTCTTACACCTATCATGAAACTTCTCAAAATATTCAAACCAATGTAGGAGTGATTGACAGAAGTTTACTTAACAATCACACTAACAATAATTCTTCTAGAAATGCTCCCCCAACACCAATTTGAGGAGTGCTCCTTCTAACACTAATCCACCACCTGATATAACTTAATTATTAGCTCAAGTAATTCAACAAATGAACATTATGCAAAACTCTAATACCAATCAGATGATGTAACTTCAACAATACTTAATTAATGTAACTAATCAACCTCTAATCATGCATCCTCAAGTTACTCCTAACTACATTCCTCCACCTCTTATATATGACTCGGGTAATGTTATTCCTCAACCAATAATGAATAACAAAATGCTTCAAACCATTTAAAATGAGCCTTTATCTCCCTTCATTGTATCTATTTACATTGGTAACATATCACCAATAATAAAATATGGACTAAAGACCCCACCTCATTTCATAAAGCCTTTGGTAATATCTATAAATAATGGATCCAAACTAATACATTTTCCACTACTAAACTCTTAGTTAAAATTTTTACTAGTGATGTATTAGAATGGTATAATCAATTACCTCAACATTCTATTTGGAAACTTAAATATTTGGTCAATCCTTTAGTTAAATAATTTCAAAACAATGATCTTCCTGAAAATTGTCTTAGCCATTTCATAAATGCTAAGTAAACTCCTAACGAATCGGCTCATGAGTTTATTAAAAGATGGGAATCCTTAGCTCATAAAGCTGACCATAATATGTCTAATGATAACATATTAAAACTCTTTACCGCCACTTTAACTCCCATTCTTCAATATAAGGTTTAAACCTTTGCTCCTCAAACTCTTAATTAAGCTCTTGACCAAGCTAAATGGAAATACTTTCTTATGAATCAATTTGAACCTAATTATAAGATTCTTAAATGATCTTTCCAAACATCCAATGCTATCACTAGTAACACTTCTTAATCAAAATTAATAATTACCAAAAATTATATTCCTTTGCCATCTCATATACCTCTTTTGGTACATCAAATGAGACAATTTTTACTACCCTCTAAACCTTTCATATATCCTAATGCTCCTCCTAAGTGGTATAATATTGATCTCTTTGATTAGTTTCATGCACACATTAGACATTCTCACAAATCTTTGAGAAGGATTTATAAATGTGTTATTTCTTACATGATTGGTGATTCATTCAACCATAAAAACATGATCAAACATCATTTTCAAGAGTGAACTAATGCTTCTAGAAAAACAATCCTCTAAAGCTTTTACATCTAAAACCAAAAATCTTCTTCCCATAATCCATCAACTTCCAAATATGCTTTTGTAATTGATGTCAAATATGATTAATACTTTAAGAACTCTCAATATGTTAATATGGTTAAAGGTAACTATCATTGAAAACCTACCCACAAAGATCTTGTTACCAAGACTAAGAAACCTTCTTTGGAGGAACAATTGCTTAAAGATATCACCACCATAAATATTGAATCAGAAGCACCTAAGGAACAACTTCCTCTTTCTGATCCTCCAATCACATCTATTCCTCTAAAGTCTAATGTGTCTTCCAAACCACATGAATCTTCTTCTAAATATCATTGGAATTTTTTTGAAGAACTTAACTCTATGCCATGCAAGATTACTCTTATGGAGTTGGTTCACACTTCACCTTATCATCAAAAATTTATTATGCAACAACTCCAAGAGATTGAAGATCCATCTTCCTTAGAGCAAGAACCACTTTCTATTGATTCTCAAGTAGATAAAATTAATACCATTAAATATATGTGTCATTCTTTAAAACCTTCCATTCAATTTCTTGAAGAAGACATGATTAATGACGAAATCCTCTTTCGTGCCAATGATCCACCTCTGTTCATCAAAATAGCCATTAATACCACCCTCATTCAAAAATTTCTAGTTGACAAAGGTTATGGTATTAATTCAACCTCTTTATGGCTTCTACAACAATTTGGTTAGAATAAAATTCATCTTAAACAAACACATCTTACTTCTCATGGTTTTGACAAGACTAATCAAAAGCCACTTGGTTGTATATGGCTTCCCATAACCATTAGTCCTAAGACCATTCAGAGCAAACTCATGGTTCTTGACCTTCCTTTATCTTATAACATACTCCTTAATCATCTATGGACTCATTGAATGAGGGACATTTCTTCTTCCGATAGTCAATACATTAAATTTATCCATAACGTAAAGAAATATAAGCATGAAGCTAATCCCAACCCATGGAGTATACAATTACCTAATCCTAAATCACAATATCATATTCCTATGATCCCTAAAATTAATAATTTTTTGTTACCTAATTTCATCAAAATGAATCCTAATTTAAAAGTTACTCTTGAAAATTTTGATGATGTTGAGCCCAATTAATTAAAACATAATTTCAACACCACCAAAATGGCTTCCTCCTTCTCTTTTACCTAGGGATCATACCATTCCTCTCATGGATGAGATTACTGATTTTCCCCCTCCATGCAATGATCAAGAGCCATGTTTACTTGAAGATGCCTTTACTTTCAATGATTTTGGAGTGGCTATATTATTTCAAGATTCTCTCACCATGTCTCCTAGAATATTTAGTAATCTTTGGATTTCAACTTTTGAAGATCCTCTTGAATCTCAAGCATGTACAATTTCTCCCACATATGATAAAAACTATATCATGGCCCAAGCTCAATCAAGAAACTTGGATGTCTTACATTATCAAAAGGCCTTAGCCCAAATTCATGATTTCAATTAAGATGTGCATACCATTTCTATAGATAAACACTTATACCTAAGGTGATGCGCTTCTTATTAATCCTCCTCTTATCCATTCCCCTTGGGTGGTAGAACAACTTGTACCTTCCGAACCTCTAGAAGAACCTTCATCTTCTCTACCTACTTTGGATATTCCCAAAAAATATAATCCATCTACTTCTTATAATATTACAATCAAACTTGATGCCAAGGGAACAAATGTTCATCAAATACATTTTTAATATGATCATCATGGTAACCAAAGTCTAGATCTAGAAGTAGATGTTGAATATTTTGGTCCTCTTCCTACTTTACCTAGTGATGAATCTATTCTTGAATTAATTTATGCCTAAGAACCTCAAATCCCCTAAAAGCATCATAAACTTGGACATATTAAAACTAAAACTCCTCATTTCAATAAATTTATTGCTAGCATTGATTCTAAAACTAACCC
The DNA here is from genome assembly GCA_037957365.1 of Torreya grandis. Taxonomy (NCBI): domain Eukaryota; kingdom Viridiplantae; phylum Streptophyta; class Pinopsida; order Cupressales; family Taxaceae; genus Torreya; species Torreya grandis. The sequence goes on along the minus strand of JARHVA010007692.1, from coordinate 188,156 downwards.
AATCTCCTCCTTACCTAATGTACCATACCACTTTCAAGATGGTAATTCTATGCTTATTGATGAAAAAACTCACATTGAATATGGTACTCCCTCATTCCCTTAACAAATCATAGTCTCCAAAGAACTTTCACCTTTTGAATATGATAATTTCAGCCTATTCTTTGATAAGTATCAAGAGGAATTCACATGGTCTTACGAAGACATGTCTAGCATTGAACATAGCATAGTTTTCCATAACATCATTACCTATCCCAATGAAAAACCTATAGATCAAAAGAAATAAAAATTTCCTCTTGATGTTACCAACTTATGCCATAAGGAAATCATCAAACTACTTGATGATAAATTTATTAAACCTGTGGATTATTCTAAATGGGTTTCCAATATTGTTCCTATTTGAAAAAATGTCACTATGGTCATTCATATTTGCATTGATTTCTATAATCTTAATCTTGTTTATCCTAAAGATAATTTCCTTTGCCTTCAATAGATGCTACTATCTATTCCACAGATGGATGTGAAATTTTATCTCTTATGGATGGCTTTTAGGGATACAATTAGATTCATGTTGCTCCCGAGGACCAACATAAGACTACTTTCACCATATAATGGGGTGCCTATTATTATGTAAAAATTCACTTTGGTATCAAAAATTCTAGGGATAATTACCAATGTATAATGATTTATATCTTTCATGATCTCATCCATAAAATTATTGAAACATACAAGATGATCTTATCACCAAATCCAAGCATAATAAAAATGACCTTTCTGATCTTGCCATCATCTTAGACCATCTCCTTAGATATAAAGTCTAACTAAATCCTTTCAAATGTGTTTTCAAAGTTACATCTGGGAAAAAATTATTATTCTTAGTCTCTCTCTATGGCATTAATGTTAATCTAGCCAAGATTAATGCTATTATCAACATGCCCATTTCTCATTCTATTCCTAATATTTGTACCTACTTAGGCAAACTTGGGGAAATAAAATGATTCATTACCAAGATGGATTATGAAATTTACACTATTAATTCCCTTCTTAAGAAAGGAACAACCTTGGAATAGACAAATACATGTCAAAAATAATTTGAAAAGATGAAAGAGTAATTACTTCATCCACCTACACTTCATCCTCCTTCAAATGATAAACCTTTAATTCTTTATGCTTATTTCAAACCTATTTTAGTTGTGGAAATGCTTGCTCAATAGGGTGATATGGGTAATGATTATGCCATCTACTATACTTGTTAATGCCTCATTGATTATGAAACATGTTATACTATAATTGAGCATGATTACCTCGCTACCTATTTTTCCACTGAAAAGATTCATCACTGCATGCTTTACTAGACCACCTATGTCATCATTAATTTTGAACCCCTTCATAATTTCTTCTCCAAATCATTTCTTCTAGGAGATATAATTGTAAAGTGGATGGTTTTACTAATGGAATTCAATCTTTGCATTATAATGCAAAAAGCTATCAAGGGCAAGTCATAGCTGACCCACTTTCCATAGCTCTAATTCTAGCCACTTATTCCCTTCAAGATAAACTTATAAATGACAATATCCTTTATATTTAATATCTTAATCAAGTAATTTCTCTTAAATATCATTATCATAGCTTTATTTTTGATCTTGTAGCTAATCAACTTGATGAATCTTCCCCTCCCTCTGGTACTACTAAATCAAAGGTAGTTATCAAGGATCTTCCTAAACTTAATGTTGACTTGCATGAAGATAATTAGACCCTCCACTTTAATGGTTATAAATTCCTTCAAGGATTTGGGGTAGGTTGTATTCTCACTAGTCCTTGTGGCAAGATAATTCCCTTAGATTTTCATTTTACATTTGATGTCACCAACAATATGGCTGAATACTAAGCTCTTATCTTAGGTATGAGAGTTACTCTTTATTTACACATACAATATCTTCATGCTTTGGATGATTCTCAACTCATTTTATATTAATTTAGTGGTTCTTATCAATGTAAAAGTGAAAACCTTATTGCCTATCATCAAATAGAAATCAATCTTGTTAAGTATTTTGTTTATTTTACAATTGAGCTTATTCCTAGAGATCAAAATTCCATTAATGATTATCTTACCTCTTCAACATCTCTTTTTCATCCACATCAATTTCTTTCTGATCCTTATTTTATCATACAAATAATCAAACCCCCATCATCTATTCACCTTCTTGATTCACTTGCTTGCCATATCAAGGCTATCACCATATGATATTGCCCATGGTATCAAGATATCATCCAATTATTAGAGCATCAAAATTATCCTCCTAACTTAGATTCCATGAAAAGACATGTCTCCACAAATAATATTTCAATTAAATATTTATATTTAACATCCTTTATTATCATAATGTTGAAGCTACCTTGCTTTATTATGTCATGCAAGATGGGGTCCCGCCTTTACTTGAACAAGTACATGGGGGAATTTTTGGTGGTCATTATAGTGGACATGGTATAACTCATAAATGCCTACGTATGGGTTACTATTGTCCTACTCTATAAAATGATACTATTGAATATCCTAAAAAGTGTAATCCTTATCAGCTTCATAATTATCTCATTCATTTTCCACTAGCTAAACTTCAAACCATTGATTGCCCTTGGCCATTTTCCACATGGGGATTCAATCTCATTGGTAAAATTCCTCATTCCCAAGATGGGCACGTCTTTACTATCACTGCTATCAAGTACTTTACCAAGTGGGTTGAATCCATGCCCCTTGTTAATGTTAATGGTCCTACCATTTCCAAGTTCATTCTTAACCAAATCAATTTCCATTTTGGTGATCCTCACACCATCATTTCCAACAATGGTGGTAATTTTAAAGATAAACATGTTAAAAAACTTTGCGCCAAATTTAAGATTAATCACAAACTATCCACTCCTTATCATCTACAATGTAATGGTTAAGCTAAATCCACTAACAATATTCTTAATAAAATCCTTAAAAAAACAATTCATGAAACCCACATGGATTGGCTATTCATCTTTATCCTGCACTTTAGGCCTATCAGATTAGCATTCATACTACCACTAGGGCAACTCCACTTTCTCTAGTCTATGGTTTTGAGTCACTTCTTCCTCTCAAAGTTGACCTTATTTATCTTCACATATCTCTTCATGGAATCATTCCTGATGAGGAATTGCATGAATCTCACCTTCATGATCTTGATCTACTTGATAAACATCACCTCTCTACCTTACAAAATAATCACCAATATAAGGCTTGCATTACCTGATAATGTAATAAATGTGTCAAAATCTACACATTTAATGTTGGTGATTTTATTTTTAAATTATACTTCACTCATGACAAAGAAGGAAAGTATGCCCAAAAATGGTGGGGACCATACTTAGTTAAAGATATTTTTGGTCCATGTACCTACTACCTTCAAACTAATGAAGGACATGTTTTAAAAATACCCACCAATGCTCAATTCCTAAAAAAATACTTCACTAATCATTTCCTTCTTATTTATGATTTATATCTATATCTATCTAATACTTTTTTCAAGTTACTTAAGCATGGGTCTCTCTTTCTATACTAGTTCCCTCTTGTTCACAAACCTTTACTCCTCTATTTTTTGCCTTTTGTTGTCTTGATGTGCCATAGTCTTCCTTATTTTCTCTCACATTTTATCTTATTTTTCATTAATTTTTATTGATAATTTTGATTTATCACCCCTTGGTATTTTATTTTATGAGTTTCTTTATAATACCATGGATAGACCCAACATCCCTCATAAAATCATCATCTTTTACTTATCTTTCTTCTCTTTTTATAGCTTGCCAATGTTGTTTTGGCATCCTTTGTGTTTTTCTTTGTGAGGTGATTTATCAAAAGCCTCCCTCAATTTTTTCTTATTATCACCCTCATGGGTCTGTCTTTTATGATTTTCTTTGTAAAAATTTAGATAGGACATGGCCCTCCTCATAAAATTACCATTCTTTTCTTGTTATTGATCTTTGTTCTTAAACTTTTGCTTTTACTTATTTTGCTAGGTGGAATTTGCAAACAATCTATGTTATCATGATTTCCTTCATTTACCTCTCTCTTCTGATAAGGATTCACACCTTAGTTGTTATTGTATCTTTATTTTTTCCTTTTGTCACATTTTTTTATGATTTGAAGAAATTCAAATTATTCCATGTCTCATTCCTCTTGATTTCCCCTTTCTCTCATCTTTTCATTAGATAAAATAAGGTCAAAGTCAAGATAACACTTTTATTTCACATGTATTTATAAGACTCTTATACCCCATGATATTTGAAGTTTCTCTCTCTTAGAAATCTTGTCCCAAGTTTTCCAATGAAAGTCATCTTTAACACCTATATTTGGTTTTCCAAATCCATATGGAGGAAGAATAGAAAAATCCATCAAGAAAGTTAAAATCCAAATCATTTGAAAATAAAAGGAAATGATATATAAAAGGTAACATACAAATTTTAAAATTCAAATTCACACCAAAATATTTGATTACAAGCACATCTCCTATCTCTAATCAAAGCTCAAACTACACAGTCGGCTTCACATAGAGCCAAAGTCCTTTGGGGTGTGGTAGGCTAGTAGATTGGAATATGGGAATTCAAAAACAAATCTATGGTACTAACTCCTTTCTCATGTAAGTACCCAATCTTTTGGTATACCAAAAAATCTCTATGGGGTCCTAAAGAGTGGGGAACATATTGTGGGGAGGTAGGTCCATTTAAATTTTCATGCATATAGCCTTCATGGTATGATCTATATACTCTATTTGCTGACCTAGGACTTGTGTAGCTAAGAGAAGTTCTTAAAAGTTCCTATAGTTGAAAGTCATATTATTTTGACAAACCTAATTTGAGTGTCTTAACTTTGATAAAGAGTTATCTTGATGTTAGTTTTTCCTTCATTCTCCCCTCCACCCATTTAATTTTCCCCCCTTGATAGACAAATTACAATTCCAAATATATTTTCCATATTCTTTAAATTCCTTCTTTATTTCTTAAAAATGTGATATCACTACTTTGTTTCATTTTTATCTATCTTTAGATGCAAAACAACATATTTGAGTAACTTTGGATCATATTTTTCACTTAATTTTACATTTACTAGACTTAATTTACTTTCCTTTTCTATTTATCATGATTTTGTTGTCTTGATGTTATGAACACCTAAGTTCATGACCTTTTTGCCATTATTGAGTGAGATGTGGTTTGTTAATACTCACTCATTAATGGTGTTTTCCATTTTATGCACCCCTTTTTCCATTATTGAGTGAGATGTGGATTTTTACTACTCACTCATCAATGTTGTTTTACCATTTTTTCCTTTTATCATTAATTTGTCTTTTTTATCATTCCTTTTTTCTTGGTTTGAATTGGTGAGTTTGCCTTTTCTTAATTTTTGTTTACTTTTTTGAGTTTTTTAATATTTAGTAGTGTTATCTTTTTGGTTACCTGATTTAATCTTATTTGACTTGGTCATTTAGTCTAACATAGCACGTGTCACCCAGCTTGCCAAATTCCCAAGTATGTCCCATCTACATAACACTAGTTATCTTGAATTTTATTAAATTTATTTATTTTTGCTCCTTAGTTTTGTATTTCTAGGTTTGTTAAAAGCAGTCACTACACCCTACATAATAAAAACTAAAAACATAGCTGACAACCATCCCATAATAAAAGTTAAGTCAAGGTATGCATCAATTTTAATTTTTAGTTATTTACTTTTAGATTAATTTCCCCTTAAATCATTTACTCTCATTTATTTTTTACTTTTTAAAATACTACAACTATTTTTTTAGCATCAACATTGTGTGTGTCCTTATATTGTTTCTCGAAGCACCATCCCCTATTACACCTTAGTGACACGTGATGAAATTTGAGTGGGGCATATGTATACACATAATATTTTTAACTTTTATCAAATACTGATTCTTTACATCTTTCAAGAACCTATCATAAATCAATCTCTTTGAGTGCATACCTTAAGGGGTACATCAAAAAAGGTTTGGGTAGACCTTTGGTGCTTCACATGATTGTTTTCCTTTATTTCCACATTATTCCCAATCAATTTAACTCCTAAAATCTTTACCTAAGCTATTTATCCTCCCTTGCACATTATTCTAATATTTTATTATTTTTATCCTTATTCTCCTTAATTTACACCCTTTTTACCTATTTAATACACTAGGTCAACTTGGTCGACCTAGTGTATTCTAAGCTCACTTTAGCTATTTTGAATTGTTTTCATCCTGATTGACCTAACATAGATTTTAGGCATTAACCCAAGAATGTACTAGGTCGACCTAGTCGACCTAGAACAATCGACATATCCAAATAACTTTTGGGTAAGATAATCCTATATACAAGGTCATTTTGGTCATTTATAATAATATGCAAGAAAGTGTAATTATTCACTCATGCTTCTTCACAATCTTCTCTTCCACCATTCTACTTGAGGAGTCTTAGCTTAGGTTTCTTATTTGGAGAATCTAGTCTTGTGAATAGGTCTTAGATGCTTTGGCCTAACAAAGTGATACTTTACAAACCATAACAAACTCTTGTGAATCACCATTAGCCAAGGGAGATATTGAATCATGATGGGTTCACATTCAGGTAAGTATATTCTAACTTTATTCTCCTCTCTTTTAGTAGATAGAAGTAGCATAAGTTTTGGCTCAAATAATGTTATTCTTCATAGTCTATGTATTAGGGTGTTAATTGTACTTAATTTATTTGAAGTTCCTTATAAATATTTTATTAATTTACATCTAACCCCTCTTTTGTGCCACAAACTTAGGTGTGCACTAGATTAGTTTACTTTTTCTTGTTATTAGAATATTTTATTTTATTATTTATTACATAGTGAACATTAATTCATAGGACTCTTTTAGGGATATTATGTGATTGTGTTAGATTCTAGGCTTTAGAAACCTTCTTAGCATGATGTGTTGTAATAAATTATACAAGTTATTCCTTAATCAGGTCTAGTGGATCCCCATATTGGTCATGCTCTATCTTAACAAGTGTTTCCCCAATCAGAAGAGTAAGTGTGCTCTATCTTATCTAATCGAGGATTAATTCTTGCACATCATGAAATGATAATTGCATACACTATCTATCAAAATCACTTAGACCCTTACATGTCTAAAGTGGCAAATGTCAATTATGCCATTATTGATGAAGAAGAACTTCACATATATCAATCTCCAATATATTCTCTTGAAGGAGTTTCTAATTTTTTTTAGATGAATGGGGAGCTAAACATTGTGAGCATGATTCTTACAAATTCATAGAGCAAGATGGTCTTGGAGTGTATTGCATTCATGAGGAGGACTCTTTCATGACAAACTTGATGAAGCTAAGTGAAGACATGGATGGTTTATAGAAGCTATTGTTTGATGGATCTAGAAGAAAATTTAGGGAAAGTGGTGGAGAAATGTTGGTTTCCCTATCCAAATAAATGTACTATTCCACTTTCATATTTCACTTCTCTTGTACTTGTAATGTGGTATAATATGAGGCCCTTATTCATGGCCTTGAGTGAGCTAGGAAAATAGGTATGAAAGAGTTACAATTGTATGGTGATAGTGAGTTGATTGTGAGTCAAGTAAGAGGCCAAAATGTGACTAAGAACTCTTTATTTAAGTATTATAAATATAGAGTGTGGGATAAAATGGTATATTTAAAAGATTTTAACATCCAATCTATCCCAAGAAAAGATTATAAACATGTTGATAGGTTGGTATAAATTGGAGCTTAGTTTGATGTTCTAAAAGGGATAAGAGAAGATAAGAACCAACCACATATCAAGGTGATTGTAAGGCCCTCCATACCTGATAAAGTTACTAATTATCAAGTGTTTGATAGTGACAAACAAAAAAACACTTTTCCTACAAGAGCAGACTAAGTTTTCTTCCAAGAATTAGTCCAAACTAGAGCAACATTATGGAGGGTAGATTGTACAATTAAAGTCAAACAAGCTCCCTAAAGGCTTAGTAACACTTGAGAGTATATTAAATGATGATAATCAGTTGAATAAAGAGAAGGTAATCATGACTACTAAGAAAGAAAACTATGAGAAAGTATAAATATTCAAAGATAAGTTGCTTGAACTTGGGAAGGTATGTACTAGTGAGGAAAAACATGCTTTCATTGAATTATGCAAGGAGTTTTTTGATGTTGTTGCATGGGAATATAGTGATTTGATTCAAAATAAGATCAACATACCATAGAGATAGATGATAATTCTAAGCCTATCAAGAAAATATAAAGGCCAATCAATCCTAAGATTGAGCCTCTCGTGAAGAAGGAGCTTACTAAGTTGATTGAGTCCAAAATCATCTTTCCCTTTAAGTATTCATCTTGGTTGGAAAAATTAGTCCCTCTTAGGAATAAAAATGGGTAAATTAGTATATGTGTTGATTTTAGGAACTTGAATAGAGTTTCCTTGAAGGACCATTATCCTCTTCCTTCCATGGAGAAAATTTTGCAATTTGTGGTAGGTACTGAAAGGTTTTCTCTCCTTGATGGATATTCAAGGTATAATTATATTTTTGTGAAAGAAAGTGATCAATATAAGAAAACATTTACTAATAAATGGGGTACATATGATTATAGTAAAATGAATTTTATCTTGTCTAATTCTAGAGATACAGTTCAACATGTAATGGATATGACTTTTTAATAACTAATAAATGACATTGTGTTGGTGTATTTTGATGATATCATAGTTTTTTATAAGGATGCAAAGGATCACTTAAATCACCTTAGGAATATTTTTGAGATATGTAGAGAGTTTATAATATCTATCAACCTAAATAAGTGTGTGTTTTGTATCTATGAAGGTAAGCTTTTCGGATAGATTACCTCAAAGAAAGGCCTATCCATATATCCTAAAGGGTGAGTGTAATCTTGGCATTGGCTTTGCCCAAACACAAGAAAGGTTTATAGAGTTTGTTTGGGAAAATTAATTTCATAAGGAGGTTAATTTATTATTTTTATAATTTATTCAATCCTCTAACCTCCTTTATAAGGAAGGATGAAGTGTTCACTTGGACAAGAAGAAGGAAGGAGAGTTTTGAAGAGATTAAACAATCCATTGCCCAAGCTCCAATTATTTCAAGTACTAATTTATCAAAGGACATAAAATTATATAATTTTGTAAATGAGGAGTTAATATTTTCCATGTTTACTTAGTAAAATGAAGAAAACTTAGAGCATCCTATTGCCTTCTTTAGTTAAGGTTTGGAAGGTTATGAGGTAAGATACACCTATGTTGAGAATCAAGTACTTTCATTTGTTAGAAGTCTAAAGAAGTTTAGGAAAATTTTATATAAAACAAGATTCACATATTGATACATCATCCTAGTGTCAAAGACTTCATTTTGATCAGATATTTTAATGAAAAAAGGGCTAGTTGGATCACAAAAGTGATGGAGTATGATGTTGAAATCAAGACAACCAAGCTAGTGAAAGGAAAGGGGTTATGTGAGCATCTTGATTCAGATTTGAAAGAATAAAAAGAGGTTAGTTTATCACTTCATGACGACCTTATGATATTTTTACCTCCATAAATAAAGTGTTGGACATAAGATATGATACATTTTCTTCAAACCGATGAGTGTCCACAAGATCTAGATAGAGATAAAAAAAAGGTACTTTAGATTACAATCTATTCCTTGTGTGATTATTGATGGAGTGTTTTTTAGTAAGGAATTATTAGGTGTGTTATTGATGTGTATTTAATCAGATTAGGTTGAGAAAATATTTCTTCAGTTTCATGATGGGCTATTTGGTGGTTACTTTGCTCCAAGAACAAAAAGTACTAAGATAATTAGAGCTAGATATTTTTGGCCTAGTTTGTTCAAAGACACTCATGCTTGGGTAAGGAAGTTTTAAAAATGTGATCTATTTGATGGTAAACAAAATATTGTTTCCTTTCCTCTTCATCCAGTTCAAGTTGACCAACCCTTTATGCAATGGGGTCTAGATTTCATAAGCCTAATTAACCCATCTTCTAGTGCTGGACACAAGTGGGTGTTAACTACTATAGATTAATTTACAATATATGTGGAGATTGTTTCTCTAAATAAAGAAAATAAAAGTTTATTTATATACTTATACAAAGGCATGCTGATAAGGTTTGGGGCTCCTTTGATAATAATTTTAAAAAATGCATTGGCTTTCATTGGAATGAAGACGAGTGAGTAGGATTTGAAATATGGAATATATCTTAGTTCTTCCTCAAACTTTTATCCACAAGGGAATGGACTAGTTGATTCCACCAATAATAATCTAATCAGGATTATCAAGAGGACAATGGAGGAGAACCAAAGGACTTGGCATTCTAAGTTGAAGATAGCTCTTTGGGCTGATATGATCATCCAAAAAAGAGCCATTGGGAACTAACCATATACACTTGTTTATGGGAGAGAAGCTATAATACCTATTTCTCTTGAGATACCAACCTTGGATCTAACTTATCAGTTGGATTTGATGGAGAATGAAAGCATGGAAGTTAGGTTGTGTGAGTTGATGGAGCTTGAAGAGACAAGAGATCAAGCTATATAAACTAAGATCTCACCAAGATCAAACAAAGAGACAATTTTATAATAAATCCATGCCAAGAAGCTTCCAAGAGGTGGAAATTATTCTAAAGTGAGATGAAGATAGGGCTAATCCTAGAAAACACACAAAGATTGATGCTTTATGGAGTGGCCCTTATGTTATCACCCAATGCAAACAACACAATGCTTTCCAACTCTCAAAGTTGGATTGAGAGGAGATTCATATCCTAGTCAATGGGATATATCTCAAAAATTTATACTAAGTTTATCCTCTCTCTTTGTACATAGTTTTTTGTCTTCCTTATTTTCCCTAAGTGTTTATACACATGTGAGTCTTATTTATGCCTTGCTTTGTCTTATGCTTGTTTGGTGTGTTATGGTAGTGTTATGTGTGTTTTAGGAAATTACTTACTATTTGTATTCAATAAATAATTGAATCCCTTGGCCCATGGTAGGATAAGGCTACTGGTCCTTAGTATAGTAGGCATACTACCCCTATGAGTCACCAATTTATTAATCAAATTTGACTTTTAGGTCAGATTTAGACCCCTATAGGTAAAAATATTTTTTTAAGATGTTTTGGGGGTATAAATAATTTTCATAGGATATATTATGGATATATTTATGTTATCTAATTTATTTCTAGCCTTAATCTTGGTTTCATTAGCTTATTTGTCATTTTGTGTCATTTAATGAGATTTTAAGAGTAATAAATGAAAGTGACATGGTTACCAAGTGAACAAGTGTCCTATTTTATTTAAAAAAATCAAATATGTCAGCCTATTTTATACTATTTATGTTAGATACATCAAAATATTTTAGGATCTTCAACTAAATTTCAAGAAACAACTAAGAAAGAGAGAAAATTACACTTGTACGACCCATGGGGAAGTGTACCACATGGGAAAAGATCATGGAAGGAATTTTAACCTTCCTAACACTAATTTATATGTTTTTTATTTAGAGGTGTCATTTTAAAGCTAAAACCATTTTACTCCTTTATTGGTTTTCTACACATACATAATTGACCTTCAAGCTTTTACTCAGTACAGACAGTTCAAGAGGTTTCAAGTCAAATGCTTATGGTAGGTTGTATTACACTAATATACATTTATTTACGTATAAATATTTTGAATAATGGTGTTTTTTGATTCATGAATCATCCTCATGAAGTTGACTATACATTTTTAGTAGTTGTTTCATGCACCTTATAGGTTTTGCTCCATTTTAGTCAAATCCATATGAAAAAATTGGTGATGTTGCTTATATAAGATGTTGGATACCCTCAGATTGTATCCATTCTTTTTTTCATGTTTCATAATTTTTGGATGAGTAAATTAGTCCATGGTGTTGGAGGGTATCACCATATGTAGTCTCAGTCAAAGTTATTCTAGTTATAGAGTGTTGTTTTCCTATAGAAGTCTCATATAATTATAAAATAATGTTTCATATATCTCAAGTTAATAAGACCATCTCTTTCCATGTTTTCATTTCACCATGTCATCTTTCAGATAGCTTACAACCTTGTCTTTCTCCATTGTCAACTCTTTACAGAACTTCACTTATAGTCACATGTTTAAAGCTTGTTCAACTTGTTAATGGGAGTATAATTAGGGTATTTTATTTTTCCAAGAAATTATAAGGTTTAAATATTCCATTTAGATGTTTGGAAAAGGTGCAAGTGTGTCCACAATCTCATTCACCATGCTAAAATAGTCATGAGATATCTTGCCTACTTTGTTCTAGGTGTTTGTAAGTGATTTTCATATTAGAAGGATGTTTTAGAACTTGTATTAATGTATCCTTGGTGTAAATAATACATTTGAATAAATTAAAAAATAGTTTGGCTGCTCATGAGGCCTTTTTGTCCACCTTGTTACTCTTTTCCAGACTCTCTGTCCATATTCAGCTCATTTTCACATACAAGCATCTCACGATGATGTTATCAGAGCCTTGGTATTGGTTTATATTATTTTTAGATATGAACATTTAATTTGAGGGTATTGAGGTAGGCAATGGACCATTGAAATTAATTGACAATGCATTCAACTCATTCTATGATAACTAAAGAAGCATTGCCTGTGTGTAAGAATGTTCATCTACAAGTACACCAGGAAAACCTTGAGGATTATTATGTGAAGGATTGAAACATGGAGAAATCCTCATTTTGGTTTCTAATATGTAATTTGACTATTTAAAACTTGTTTGAACTATCAAAGGGACAAATAAGTGGGTAATCATGTTGAAGACATAAGAGGCTATATTCTTGGAAGTTGTCCTTAAAATGTCAAAATAGAGGTTAGGGAACTTCTTGTGATTATCCTAAAACATGGAGGTAAAGTTTCTTAAGAAATGTATTTAAGTGAATATTATAGCCCCTAACATGAAGAGTTCACATGCCAAAAATTAAGGTAAAATAGTAAGGGGAGATATGTTGTTTGAGGCCTCAAATATGCCTCCAAAAACATTAAAATGCTCCATTAATATCTACATGCCTGAGGAAGTAAATGAAATTTTGACATCTTAGGAGCAACATTAGACAAATCCTCATGATTAGTACATTTTAAATGATGTAATTTTACACTAATGGCTTGAGGGTTAATAAGAAATGATTGAAACACTTCCATGTAACCCCTATGACTACCTATAGGTGTCCCTTTAATGGGAAATACACACCTATAACAAAGTTTCTCAGTCATCGTAAAGAGAACATAGTTTGTTTTTCCAAAAATCATACATGTGAACCCAAGATGAGTATAGATGTTGTGTGACCTCAAATGGGTTCAAGTATGTCCTTCCATACTATGACCAATCTCAGCTAAGGATATATACACCTATAGTAGGGTTTAAGGGAAATATATCTCAGTTAAGATAGTGACCTAAAACTTGATGTTAAGATGGTGTTTTAAGGTTTTACAAGAAGCATAATCATTCAAATAAATACATGGGGACCTAGAGAGATTTAGTTAATATCTCTAAGCATCATTATTGAGCTCAATTGAAGCCCAATAGGACCTATAGGCAGGGGTGTCTCAATTTAATAGGGTATATAATAGTGACCCTAAAATAGATATCCAAAATGGTCTTTAAGGCTATCTAAGAAGGATACTATCACATATAGGCATTTTTATACCTATAATGATTCAATGAAATCCTCTATACACCATTAACATGGTATAAATGAGCTCATGTGACCTACGACAACTTATAGTAGGGTATCTCAATCCTCTAGGAAAAAGCTCAGTTTGGTGAGTTCAAACTACAAGTGAGGCCAAATGGGAGCCTAGACCTAATGAAGTAATATATGAACACCTCAATGGATATGTTTTTGATTTCATAAGACTCTTATAAGGGAGATACAAGCCTACACAGGTCTCCATAACCCCTATATGCACCTATAATAGGGTATAGGATAATGAAGGTAGTGTAAGGCATGAAATTATCTAGGAGGATAAAAATGGTTAAAAGTTATGAACATTAGTTCATTATAGGCCAAAATGTGTTTCCATAATCCCAAGACTCTTCCAATGTGACCATCTACCTTCCTTACTTGGCTAAAGGGCAATAGTCCATATTGTGGGCTAGGAAACCATGTTTGCTCAATAGATGAATATTAATAATCCATATAAGAGAAGTTTTTTTGGTGAAGAGAAGTGTTTTATCTTGAGGAGGTCACTCTTAGGAGGATTTGAAGAAAAAGCAAGAAAATAAGCTTTTTAGAGGCCTTTTTTGAGCCTTTAAAGCTGGTTAGACACATAAATCAAAGAATACAGATAAACCCTATGGTAAAAATCATAATTAGGAATTTTAAAAACTCAAAAATAATCACTTTTCCTTTAGGATGTAGTATATACTTCACATTTTTGTCTTAGAGGTCAACCAGTCTAGGAAAATTCAGCTTTAGGAAAGCAAGCTAGTGAGTACAAAAGGGGAAAAGGGATTGATATAAAGCTTTGAGAAACTCATTAAAAATATAATGATGGGTATGGAAGGAAAATATATTATATGTAATAAATATTTCATGATCATACCTCCAAATGTGATTAAAACACCCTTGTACATAATCCAACTAAGCAAGCTTTCACCAAGCCTAGTTGGTAGATGATAGAATAGGATTAAAAAGAGTTCTTGGGAAGTTTTGTGGTGATATTATAAGATTTAATTCATTTTTAAAATTAATAATAAACCAAATCAACCATTTAAAATTAGTCTAAGTAGCCAAAGATTTTAAGGTGCATGCTAACCCCTTTAGGCCTTCAAGGGACCTAAAACCAATTGGGGGTCCATATTCACTTCTAACTCTTGGAGGGATATAAAGTTTGTTGAAACATGTTTAAAATGTGTAAATATACATGTTTTAAATTTTAGTATGTAGATAAACCTCCAATAAAGCTAATTCTAACTCTAAGATAGTCCAAACATGCAAGAAATGTAGGAACAAGATTAATGAGGTGTCTTCAAGTGTTCATATATTTTCTAAGGATTTTCATGGGAAATAAAGGAATTTTTAGGGGTTATAAGGGTCCCTTATCATCAATTTTTTGAAATTTAGTGGTAATTCCAATGACAAAGCTTTATGAATAGTTCTTAAGACCAAAAACTACCTAAAACCCTATTAAACCCTTAGCCAGGACCTGATGGAGAAAATAATATTGGAAAGCTATCTATATGACATATTTTTAACATGAAAGATATTTTAACTTTCATATGACTCTCTCATGATCCTTCAAATTCTTTTGAGTTGTATAAAATTATATGGCTAGAGGAAAAAAGGGTATTTTTTTACCATTTTTTGTGTTTTGTAGGTTGTAAGAGGTTTTAAGAGATACAATTAGTTTTTAAGGGAAGATTAAGACTTATAATAACTAAATATTTTCATTTATTTATATTTGAAAACTTTTAAGTTTCCAAATAATATCTCTCATTTCAACTAGTCAGAACAAGTATAGTGGACACAAGGGTGAGAAGGGTTAAAACTCCAAGTGTGAGCCTTTGTAAGGTGCACCTGAGTAGTATAAGTCCATGGATAGTCTTTAATAGTTTAATTCACTCCCTACCATGTATTTTCATTGAAAATTGAATCTAATTTTGAAGATAAGTGTGACAGGTGACTAAGAAAGGAGTTTTTTATATTGTGGGTAGCGATGGCTTCCTTCTAGGAGTTTCTAGATGAGTAAGAATGAAACAAATACATGGAGAGGCATGCCTAAAATAATTACCTCTCATTCCAATCATAATAATTATCCATAGTTAGTTTAGGTACGTTTCAAATAGGTTTAAATTATGAAGGTAGTTTTCTAAGCCAAGATTGGGAGTTTTATGCCACTTTTCATAAATTTCATGACTTGTATGGACACTTGGTCCTCCTAAAATTATACATTTCATTCAATACATATATATAATGAAATTATAACCCCTTTTATTATATTTACAAGTTTTAAATTGACCTTTGGATTTCCCTTTTCTTACTCTTCTCTCAAAGGCTATAAATATTGACTCTTTTTGGCAGCCTCTATTGGCTGATAGTGAAACCATGGCCAGTTTTATACTTTAATATCTATTTAAGCAATAAAATAATTTAATTTTACTACTTAAATTATATATAATTAATTTTTATTTAAATCTTGTTGGTATTTTCTATTAGAAGATCACCTTTTCTAGCATGTTATCCTTGATTGTTCACCAAATGTGTAGAAGAGTAATTATTGTAGGTCTTTATTAGTGTTCTCTTTTAAGTGTATGCATGTTTTTATAAGTGTTTAATGAATATATTCAACAAATTAATCATCCATTACCCTCATAATCATCGAAATACCTCTTGAACCCAGCATATGAAACATTGATGTGACAATCTATCTTGAGTTATGAATTTTATTTGAAAGAAGATTTGTTTAACTTTGAGTAGTATAAGTTTAGTCAATAGGAGGAAATTAAATAATGGTGTATAAATTTTATTTTTATTGGTTTATCTTCTTAACCCTTTTCATGCAAAGTTGGTAAATAAGAGAGTGTTTCAACGAGGGCATCAAGGAAACTAGCCCTTTTAGAGATCCATCTCAAAAAATTGTTACCCACAACAAGAGAGATATTTCCATTGTGCCATTTGGATGAGGAGAGATAGGCATATAATAAAGGGTCAAAAATACAAGTGATAAAAAACCTTATATACCTATCAACTACCTATTAGAAAAAATTACCTTCACATCACTATTTGAGCCAAACTATGAAGGTTGTAAGTGGTGATTTTGTCTTGATTAGGATAATGAGATATGGAGTGAGTTGGGGATGGATATATATAAAATTTTAATTTTAATAAATATACATTTTAATAATATTTCACTATTCAATCTCACTTAAGACCCTAAAAACCTTGACTTTCTTTGAAAAACTTAGTCATCAAGAGAGTTTGTGGACCCTATTGTACAGACGGAGATCATCAAGCTGGAAACTGTTAGGTGGAGACATTTTAATATATTATTTAATCCTCACTTATACCCTTCCACTATTTTCTTACCTCCATAATCAACATGACAAATTTTGAAGTACCTTCATGGTTGAGTGGTGTGGGTGGAGATTTCTTTGTGTACGCATTAATGAGATGTGGGAGGTTGGTTCTAAGGGCCAAAAGTGAATTAAAGACATTTCTAACCTTAAATAATACACACTTAAATTTAATAATCACCAAATTTTCCATAAGTAGGTTTGAATATCATGTAAATAATAAATAGCATATTACCTTAAATAATACAAAAATACCTTAACTTCTTTGAATAAGGGAATTTACAATGTTGTTTGTCCATCAAATCTAGTCCTCTATGACTTAGTTATTCCATGGTTTCTATGATCTCTTTGGGTTGATTTATATGATACCACTTTGTGTTCCTAAACCCTGATTTAGACTCTTAAAACAAGCTAATTACCTCCATGGACCTCTGATACAAACTCCATGACTATTATAGATGTTTCATGGCCTAATTAGAGCCCATTGGAATTTAACCTACTAAGGATTCCATGAGCATGTTCACATGATATCTCATTGTAATTATCACTTGATCCTCTAAAACTAATCAATGAAATCAAATTAGTATTCTCATTATGCCTACCTATTTATTATCAATCTCCATACCCTCCATGTCACATAAGCTTGACTAGTACATTTAGGCATAATAGGCCTTTTTGTGTCTTTTGAACCTTATGAGTGTAATTAAAAACTTTTAATATTCCCATAGGGTGATGTGAACAAAAATTTTCTCTTCCACATTTATTTCATTGTTTCATAACCCCTTTTACACTAACATATCATTGTTATAATGACCTACTCACTAGGAGATTTCATAGAAGAAGTCTCAAGTCATTGGTCATAAGTGACTTCTTGAGCCATGTTCTCTTAAACATCCTATGAATTACTCCCAAAGGTGAAGTAATAGTTATTTCTATTTAATTCCTCTTATAGGATCACTTTTTCATTATTGAGGTACTTTTCACACATTAGAAGCTCATTAACTACAGTTGTACCTTGTCTAAGAGACTAACTCACCCAAAACCATCTCAAAGGAGATTATACTCAATATGGAGATATATGATATTTTTATTGGATTAATAAGGTGCAAAATGACTCATGAATTAACTTGGTAACCCTTGAATATGAATACACTTTCTTGACAACTCAAATCATGCTCTAAAACTGATCAAATAGACCATTCACAAGGACACTATAAGAAATCAATTTTGTGCCATATGTACCTTCCTATGAGTTACCTAATGAATCCAAATGGAAGAGTAATATTTGACCCAAAAATAACTTCACCATAACCATCTTCCCCATCAAATCCTAAAGCACATAAATAGAGGAAAACCTATACTCTATCTAGATTAATAGGCCATTTAAACCCCCTTACACTCTTAACAGTTGTTCATAAGGATAGGAGAATGAATCCGATAAATAATGGCACTAATTTGAAGTTCATTAGGGTACTTATCATTATAAAATATATTTGTGACTAATTATCTTTCCTACCTATACTGAGTAAAAATTGATGGCCCTTCTAGAGCTGCCAAGGAGGTTATATATGAGAGATAAATTAGTTATATTCATTTTATTACTTGAAACCTCTTCCAAAACAATAATTTTACTTTTTAATGGATAAATAAGGTCCTAAAAATTCTTGAAGATCAATTTTATCTTGAATAATTATATGACTAGCCTTAAATAGGCCTTTTTGGCACTAAAACTACCAAAATCACTTGAAAAGCCTAGTGAAACTATTGTAAAATGTATTCATTATATATTATAATTCATGAACAAGTAAAAATAACATGAAAAGAGAATTTTCAAGTTACATGGGTGACAATTTGACCTATGAGGTCAACCTTATCAATATTTTGGCAAATTAAATAGGAAGTATACCTACTATACTTGAGAACTAGAATATTGCCATCTCTTTTTGACTCATAAGACCAGTATTAAATTATTAAATGAACAATAAGAAATATGATCCATTAATATAAGACTCTTTACTTGAAACAAGACAACTTTTATCCTCCAAAATAGGGGAATAAAACACACATAATAAAGGAAAGTAAATACCAAGGTAAATGTGCAAGCAAAACACTTATTTGAAACAAAATAAAAGAAAACTAATGTGTTAGGACAACACTTGGAGGAAAATAAATAAACTAAATATTTACAAGGAACTTATCTCTCAATATTATTATTTCATATATATCCCATTAACTAGGATTGAAAACTCCTCACCATCTAACTTTTCAAGTTAGAAAGCATTATGCTATTTGTAGCTAGAGATTATTTATGGATCAATCGAAAGAGATTAAAACTTAGTATGCCTTCTTCATTTAAATTTATCTTAATCCCACTTGAGAACCAAATCTCCTTTGTCAAAGGATCTCTTCACCTGTGCTTGGTGAATTTCCATGGCTAACATGGACTAATTTATAATATCTTCTAGCTCTATAAGCTCAATTTTTCTTATCTTGATTGGTTCATTCTCCAACAACTCAAGTTGGTGCATTAGTTATAAATTATGATACTATAGATAAATGGGTAACCTTGCTTCCTTTCCATAAAACATATTATATGGCAAGCTGGCTATTTACCTTTTGTAGGATAACATCTAATAGAGCTTAATTCAACATCAAATTCCATGATCTTTTATTATCTTTAATATTCCTTATGATCTTTAGTAAGTTCTTATTAGCGGACTTACAAAGGCCATTTCCTTATGGGTAGTATTTTGTTGAAGTGGTGAAGTAAAAACCATGTTGAAAATCCCATTGGATGATATTATCTCCCATAAAATCTATGACATTGTCTAAATTTATGGTGTTTTAAACACCAAATCTTGTAAGCAAACCTTCATAAAATTCTAGCACACTATATTCATTTAATTATTTCAAAGATACTACCTCTATACATCTTATGAACTAATCCATTGTATTAAGGATAATGCCAATGAATTCTAAACCCCATTGGATAAAAGGCTAATCCATTGAAATTGGTTGGAGAGGTAAGGATACAAGTCTTACTTTTCTTGTAAACATAGTACATTACTTACATTTCATAACCCATGCATGATAATCACTTAATATAATTAGCCAATAGTACCCAAATATTATGATATTAAGTGTTGTATTCCTTTTTATGAAATATAATCCACCATGTCCATCATGGAAATATTCAATCAACCTTTCTATTGGCTAGGTTTTATACACCTCAATAACATACCATTAATGTCTTTCTTGAAAATCACACCATAAACAAGGACAAATGGAATATATTTTGATCTTAAATATATTATTCTTGAATAACCTAAATTAGGAGGATATTAACCATCTTTAATATACCTTTCCAAGTCATAAAACTACGTATAAAATGAGGTATGATCAACTATAACTTCTTTATCATTTAACACTAACAATTACCTCCTTATCCTCTTGTAAGTCTTGAGATATATTTTCACATAATCCCTTCCTCTAATAAATTATGTGACCTTTATTTCAATGTCGTACTCCATAAATATTGTTATCCAACCGTCCCTCTTCTAATTTATATCCTTGTTCAATGGGAACTCTTTGATACTTGGATGGGCAACCATTAAATGTATCCTATTGCTAGATAACAAGTACTTAAAATTCTTAAGATATTTTATTACTAAAAGAACATATATCTCAACATAATAATACTTTATCTCATATTATTCCAATAATTTAATAACGCTATTGTTTCCCCTAAGCTTCATGATTTTTTTGCATAAAAATACTTGAAATGGTGTCCACATTAGCATAAGTGTATAAGATAAACTATTTTGAGAAATCTAGGTTTATGAGTGTAAAATCACTACTTATTTCTTCCTTTATCTCTTAAAAACTCTTAATCCCTACCTTGGACTAGATGAAACTTTTATTCTTAATAAACATGGCTTTAAGTGGCTTTGCTAAAGTGGAAAATATAAAATATATCTTTTTATGAATTTGATTTTTGTTAGGAAGCTTTGTAATGAATTTTTGTGTTTAGGTAAAGAGAGAACAATAATTTAGTCAATCCTTTCAAGAACAATGTTTTAAAACCACATGTCCAAGAAGATTACCTTCATGTACTAAGAAGACACACTTTTTGGGGTTAAGAGAAACCCCAAATTGCCTACACCTTTCACTTGAACTCTTTTAAAACATAGTAATATCATCTAAATGGACAATAAAAAAACCTATTAATAAAAACTTATAATTACATATCCATGGCCCTTTGAAAGGTTGTTCTATCACTGGACAAATAAAATGGCATTTTTCTATAGGTGAAAGTTCCCCACTTTATAGTGAAGGTTGTCTTGAAATAATCTTACTCAACCAAATTCTGATTGTATCCAATATACCCATCGAATAATGAGAACCTAATTTAACCTACAACCAAATACAATATTTTTTGCATGGATGGCAATGGCTAATGATCCTTAATATAAGCCTTGTTCAAATATCGTAAGTCTACACAAAGTCTAATCTCACCATTCTTCTTCCATACTAGAACAAGGTTTGCCACCTAAGTTGAGTGATTTATTGGAAAGATGATGGCTGATTATATGATCTTATGAAGCTTAGTTCTCATCAAAATATCAACTTTTAGGTTTATGGGTCTTTGTCTTTTTCTAACTAGTTTGGTTTTAGGTTCTAGTTCAATGGTGCGTTGATCTAAACTTGGGCCAAATCCTTTTAAATCACTATCTTTCCATGTAAAAACATCATCAAAACTCCTACATAACTTAACAAAAGATTCATTTTATGAAGGGGTGCATCCTTTACCCAATTCAAAACTTTTTATAGCTGTAATCTTAATGTTGGCATAGTGCTCTTATTTGGTTGATAATGAGGACTTATCTATCCTCATCTCATCATTTCCACTGAAGATGTTTTCAATTGTGACCAATCATTTTGGTATCTTATTATATTTTAGTTGAAAAATATGATCCTCATACTACTACAATAACATTTTCTGATTCCTAGAAGATAAATCAACCTTTAATATGATCCACACTTAAAATAATTAGAAAATATGTAGAATATAATGTAGAACAACACAACATAGTAGATATGGATGGATAAGATTTCTTAATATTCAATATTTGCATAAATAAAATACCCTTAAGGTATGGAAACACTGTACAATACTCCTTTAGGAAGGAATAACTCCATAATGTCTCTCCGATGGGACAAACTCAAATATCCTATTAGAATAGAAGAATCAATGCTTACTTGATTCCCTTATAATGATAATCATTTCCTTTATATATACTTCTATATAACTAACAATGTATGGGTAACCTCCTAATACTAATGTAGGTTGACCATTACCCAATTCATTAATTCTATAAGTTACTCCATTATAATAATATATTGGACTCATATAACTAACTAAAGGGGATGTGTGCCATGTGTTGGCATATACATCAACCCATATACATTAATATATCATATCCATACGTACATAGTATTTCTTCCCTCCTTGACATGTTTTGTCCTCAAAACATAAGAAGAAACCAAATAATGAGTGTGTTTCAAATCATTACACACTTGTCTCCAAGCTTAATCATCTAACCACCCATATGTGATCTTGTTAGGTGATAACTTTCCAAACTTGTTTCCAAATTCCAATGTGCTACACTAATTACATTCATGATCATAACTATATCTCCTTAGTTTCCATGAATAATTATTCCTCATTTGATTCCATGTACCATATTTTTTTGCACTACTTTGATTCCATTCATGACCATAGTAGTTACTATTCTAAGCATAATCATAGTGATTTTCACACTAATTCCATGTTCCATAGGCCACTTTGCTAGGTTGATTCCATACCTGACCATAACGGTCCTTCTTTGGATTCCATGTATAGCCATAGTTATTATAAATCCAATTTATTGTATATCTAAAGTGTCTATTGTTATGACACTCCTTTACATTATAACATGATTTTTTCCTCTTATGATGATGTGGCTATCTATATACATCAACTTTTTTTAATACTTTGACCTTATCAATCTTTTCTTCTACCTCTTCCACCTTTTTGTTTGGTGGTTCATTTGTCTCTTGAGTAGATGAAGCTTTTCTATTTGCTTGTATTGTTTCTTCATCTATGTCTTCTTCTAAATATTTCACATGATCTTCTTCACCTACTTTAATATCAACTTCATGATCTACCTTTATTGTTCTTTGTGCCTTTATAACTATGATATCTTGTAAAGTGACCTTATTTTTCCTATACCAAAACTTCATGAATTTATTTTAAACATTAATATTGATTGTTTCCAAAGTCTCTGACCATGGATATCCAAGAAGCACATCCACATCATCCATATCCAAAGAAAAAAAATCTGAATGAAAAACATATTTTTCCATAATGAGATTTAAATCTTCAAACATTGGATTATTCTTACCATTTAATTGAACCTCCTTGATATTCTTTGCTTGAATATGTAGATGCTTGGACACATTCATGTTAATGAAGTTATACTTGTTGGTAGGGTTTATGGACACAACAACCTTCTTATTTTCAATGCATCTATGAAATTCAAAAATTTACTCAAATTTCTTTGGAGCCAAATTATTTAGACCTTTATCATCCAATTCTGCTTCTTATTCATCACTTGCATGTTCTTCCTCATTATCATTATTTTATTTCTCTAATTTTTATTCTTCATCATCTCCATTCTTTTCTTCATTACCATCATTATTTTTTCCCTCTTTTTCATCCTCTTTTTCTTTTATATCCCATCGATCTAGAAAGACCTCTTCCATTTCTTCCCATGAAGAATACCTTTGTGTGAAGCTTAACTATTTAAACTAATGTTGTGCATGTCTAGAAAATGAAAGAGATAAGTATGCTTGCCAATAAATTGTTTGATTATTATTCTCCTTGAAAAAAATGCACCATTCTCTAGCATCAATATCATCTTCCCCAAAAAATACTTACAACTTCATGATCCACAAAAAAAACTAATGTTAATGAAATATCCTACAATGTTAATAAATCATTAAAAAATGACGAAAATTGTTCCAAATTTTGACTGTCATTTCCCCTTATGATATTCATGCTACAGTAAATGTTTTTTTAAAACATTCCAAAAATTTTGGCCTATAGATCAATTATATTAAAAATCATAAAATCACAATAACTCACTTCAAACGATTCAATTTTTTTTTTAAATTTATCAATACCTTTCTTGTATTATTATACCACATAATTAATGATTTCACATAAAAATTTCTTTATGTTTCATAAGATATGTTAAAATAAATACAAACCATAAAATATCAATAACTCCCTCAACATTGATCATAAAGGCTCAATTTTTTTACTGAGATTTCTATAAAATATTCTTCATATCTAGTAAAAACAATGGGAAAAAATTAATAACTTATTGAAATATATCTATGATTCTAAAACACTAGGGTTTTATTCCACACAAATTGACCAAATCAAAGCTTTGATACCACTTGGTATGATCCACACTTATAATAATAGGAAAATATGTATAATATAATTTATATCAATACAACACAATAGATATGGATGGATAATATGTCTAAATATTCAATATATTTAAAAATAGAATACCCTTAAGGTAGGGCAACACCGTACAATACTCCTTTAAGAAGGAATATCTCCATAATTTATCTTTGAGGAGACAACCTCCAATATCCTATTATAATATAATACTTAATGATTAATTTATTACATTACAATGATAATCATCTCCTTCATATATATCTTTATCTAACTAACAATGGATGGGTAACATCCTAATCCCAATGTAGGCTGACCATTACCTAATGCACTAATTCCATAAGTTACTCCATTATACTAATTTATTAGACCAATATAACTAACTAAGGTGGATGTGTACCATATGTTGGCATATCCATCAACCCATATACATTAATTTATCATATCCCTAGGTACATATCAACCTCTTCTTTCAACAATCTAACAATCTGATTATCATCCTCAAAGACTTTCTAGTTCTCATGATTATCTAGAATGGAAAGCATCACAATAAATTTGATGTGTGAATGATTTTCTCACTTGTTATATCAATTGAAATATTGAAATGAGCCCCTATCACAGCCAAGCTATTCACATGTTTATTCATTTCTCTTGGCATTGCTTACATGTCAAAATCTTTGAAATCTTCAATCAAGTCCAAAATTATATGATTATAAGATCTAAAAAAGGTGTTTTTACATACATTAATCCTTATTAATTGGTGAGAATTAAGTTATCTATCACTAAAAACTTGTAAAATGTTTATTTTCATCTTCCTAGCCCACTATAAATCATGAACTAGTGCCTCATATTCTAAAACATTGTTTTAATATCCAAACTAAAACTTAAAAGAAAAAAAATTGTTTTGTAGGTGATATCAACATTGTTCCAGCCTTGGTACCATGCTTATTCCTTGACCCATCAATGTATAGCTACTAAATACCATCACTAAACTCATCTTCTTTCACCATGGCAAGAATTTTTGCATTATTTTCATGGCATAAATAAACACCATGTCCATCTTACCAATTACATTTTTATGGATCATGATCATGTAAATTTACTCCCATTAATCAATTAATAAATATGGAACTCCCTCAAGAGGTGAATTAGTTTCCACTTCACTAGCATTTACCACCTCATCTGAGATGACATAGTTAGTGTTTACAACACTTGTCATATAAGGGTCCAAGTGGAAACATGAAATAGGATCAAAATGGATAGTTAAATTTTTACCATACCTAGTTTTTAACATCAAATATGTCCAATAATATTATATTTATCCACTAATATTTTAGGTGAAGTCTCTAGCCAAAGACATGGTAAAGTAAGGAGGCAAGTCAAACACCACTACATCATATTGAATAGTGAGATTTAGGAAAATGTGTAATGTTAGATTAAATTTATTTATAATGCCTAATATATTTTTTAGTGACACATATAGCTTAAATACACCTTTTATGTTTGTTTCATACACTAAACCAATATTATTTACAATTTGTTTTGGCATGATAGTGCTACTAGCTCCACTACTCACCATGTAGTTATGAACTAAAGTATCACCAACTATAAAAAAGAGATAAAAGTGAGGTGTTTTTATTTTTTATACATCATATTTACCAAATTTTACCTCTTTTGTACAATTTTTACCTATTCTCTTATTGGTCAATATAAATTTTCCAAGACTATGCTTTCTTTCTTAGTTGGTTTCGATGATAATTTGAGATTTGAAAGTTCCTATATTAGTATGTCATTTTATCTTAAGATTAATAAGTAAATACATATGATAATAATAAAATTATACCTATTAATATTTTATATAATAATATAAGGAGTTTTACTTACCTTTGGATGCACTTTTTGAACAGCTAGATGATCCTAAACTTGTGGTATTTGATGAGACTTACTACCCTCTATATTTTGATTTTTTTATGGTGGAAGGGTAGCAAAATTAATTTTTAAATTATTAGGATAATAAATAAGTGTAATTTAATCATGATTCACATATTTTTTCTCTTAAATATCTCTCTTATTTTCTCTAGTTACATCAGCAACCACACTACTTGAAGAACCTAAGTCACCAACTTGACTCAAGGCCACATGATCATTAAGCTACCAATTAACAAAAGTGGAATATAGATACCCTTTTACATGATTAATATTATATTTTTGAACCATACATTAAATATTTTTACCTTATTGAATATAATCCTCTTCTTGATTCATTTGAATCATCACCATAGATTGGTTAACCAATGTCTGATTCTATATGTCATTCTGATTTTAAGGCTACCATCCTGAATCTAGCAACATGTTATTTTGAGTTGGTACTAGTAAATATATTTATAATATGATGGATCATTAGGATAAAAAATTTCATGTTTATTTTCTTGAGTGATATCTCCTTGAGCTTGATAAGATTGTCTTTGTTCTCTGAAGACTTGATAAGGTGGCCTATTATCTCTGAAAAGTTGATAAGTAGGCTATGCTAACTACTTTGACCACAAGTCAAAATATTTCAACCTCATATAGTAAAAAAATTATATAGGGGACTATTATGATCCTATAGGGTGTGTCATGGTCTTATTTTCGGTCATTAATATGTCATTAGCTTGGTCATATTCCATTTTAGCCCCTTATGTCATTTCTAGTCACATAAGGTCATGTTTAGACTATTTAATGAAAGTGTATTATTTAATTTTATGTAAAAGTGGTCCTAAATATTCATAAATTTTCAATATGTCATATCCTATCATTCATTATCTATCCCTAATTGAAATTTTTAGGTATTACATTCAAATAAGAAGAAAAGTGATAGTTTGGGTAGTTTTGGAAGTTTTACATCTTATATAGAAGTGTGGAACATGTGGAAAGCTCATGTAGTGAAATTTATATTCAAATATACTCATATTGACATTTTATCTACTTTGGATGTATAAAACATAGATCAAAACCATTTCACTTCTCCATCTGTATACTAGACATACAAGACTGATTAACAGGTCTTCTGATGGTACAACCAGTAGGAGAGGTTCTAGGTCAAATTATCATGTGTTAAATTATTAAAATTGGTATATTAAATTTTCATGATAGGATTTATCACTTGTTATTTATGAACCATTCTTAAGATGTTAGTTGTCTCCTTTTTCATGTTATTTCCTACACCCTGTAAGGTTTCTTATTATATGAACTTATTGATACAATCCAGTTGGTGAAATTTATTATAGAATATGTGGAAATATTATTTTAATGTTTTTAATCCTTGTTTTAAATTTTAGAGGTGATTTTATGGGCCAAGCATTTTAAGTTAGAGGTTGGTCTCATATAGAGTTACAGATAGGTTTACACCATTTATAGAGGTTTAATTTGATTTTGGTTGTTTTATATGAGGGTTATATGTTGTAATTAATGTCTAACATGTATTTTTTCACCTAATTCCTTATAATATAAATTAAAAATGTTCTTAATAAAGTTGTAGTCAACCTCTAACATAGTCAGACTTTCTTGTATGACTGTCATAAATAGTCAACTAAGTGAGATGCTTTGAAGTGTTGATAATGTTAATGGAGAGGTAATGAAGTTTTTTAGTATTTTAGTTACACTTTTTAATAATAAAAATTGGGATAATCCAATCCAATTACATGTGATAATACATGATAGTTAGTTCTCTGACACACATAATACTGCACCATTAATGTGCATCTAAAGGTGCCTCACAAGAGAATAAACATGTTGGAAGGAATAATTTGATTTGTATCAAGTCCTTATAGATTGAGAGGATCTATTTAATATTCAAATGAGGTCTAATGTTTATTTTAAGGTCATTAACACTATGTGTAGTACCTATATCCTTATTCACTACCTTGTCTACTACTACAATGTACATCTATAGTCTCTCAAAGAGGTTTGAACATCTAAAGTGAAGATTTTAGACATGTTTTGAGATTATCATAGAGGTTGAGGAGTTGAAATATATCATAATAATCATGTTGAAAACATAGAAAGGTAAGCAGACTTAAGGAATCATGTCCACAAGTGGAGAGGTTTATTATAGAGACTTGTTACCTTAAAAGCTCTGAAATAGGGCCTTGATCATATTTGGTTCCATCATGGAATGGGTGATATGAGGTATAGATATATCCAAATGACTCCATATTATATCCCTCATTTATGGGTAACACCTTACTAAAATAAGTGAGGGTTTTATCAAAAAAACATGATGTTAGAAGGCCTCCATTCCATACAATCTTTCACTCCAAGTTTTCAATTATTTCTATAGTATCTTGAACTTTCAAAGTGAACTCATAATTAAAGGTGATAGTATAAGAGAATATCCCAAAGGTAAAGGTCTTTATTAAATAAATAATAGATATAATAGTTTAATGAATAAGTGAAGGAGTTGGGATTCAAATTTTACACCCATAATACCACCCACAAGACATCTATTACTCTCAACATGGACAAGAAAAGTCATCTATAGGCTGAATGTAGAATGAAAATGCAAGGTTGAACCTAGAATTTTTGTGTGTTAAGTCTGACTCAAAGCATGATATAGATAATTTCAATCATGATATGATACTAAAGGACTTTGATAAGGTATTAAGGCAATACATAAGGTCCAACATGAAAATATGCACCTATAGTCTTACCTTTTTCTAAGTAAGCATACAGTCTACTAGTCAGGTCTAGTTGAGTATAAACATGGATTTAATAATATATCATGGAAGCTTGAGGATTTTGGATATATTAGAGAGGGTAAAGAACAAGGTTTTACTAAAAAAAATTTATGGTGTAGATGCAATAACTTTATAAATAATCCTTAGAGGTCAAAACTACTTCAAAACCTCCAAAACCCTTGATAATGACCCAATGAGAAATATGAATAAGTAAAGGAATATAAGAGGGATAATATGACTTGGTAAATTATTGGAACTTGTAGAGGATTCCCCAAGGCTCCTTCCCATTAGATTGAGTTGTACCCTCTTTGTATGGATAGGGTACAAAACTAGTTTCTTTGACAATTCTTTATGTTTTAAAGGTTAAAGGTGTATTAAAGATATGTAAATAACTTTGGGAGATATAATTTAACTTAATTTAAACTACCATGTCCATTTATTTCATTAGATAACTTTACAAGTGTCTCTACTATCACCTTCATCTCAGCCAGTCTAAACTAGCATAGTGAACAAAGAGTGATCACCAAATGAGAAGATGACAAATATAATTATAAGGAATTTTAAGGTTTGAATAATTAATATAATGGTATGAGGAATCTTGATAGGTTTTATATCACCCTATGTATGGATTGGTCTGATAAACTGAAGCACACTTTGATACCAAGTGTGAGAGGTGAGTGCAATGAGAATGATTGTGAATATAGGTAGTGATAACTCATGTCCAAAAGAATATTAATGATTAGGGGAAACCTAGTTCATGTTGGGTCTTATTTTAACCCCCATTTCATAGTTCAATCATATCATCTATCCCTAGTCTAATGTGGAGCATTCAAAGAAGGCCAAATGATGAAGACAGTCTCTAAGTAAGAAATTAAAGAGTCCTACACCAAGTTCAAGGAGTTTCATGCATTTAAAGGACATTTGTCTAAGTATAAATTTCATATTTTATCTCATACTTCATTCCTCTATATATTTTATAGTGACTCCTAGACTTCATTCTTCTCTCTCTTCTCTCACATTCTATAAGTACTAGACACTTTGGCTCTTGTAAACTAATTCCACACCATGTATGGCAAATACCTACTAGTTTGATGTTATAATTTGAATTTAAAAAATAAATACAATCCATTTTGAGTTCATATATCATATTTTTAATGTATTTGAAGAGATTTATAGTGAATGGTTAAGATATATTCATCTATCCTTGCTTTCTCCTAATCCTTCCATGTTTGATGTAATTTGTACCACTCTAGCACGCCATATGAAGTGTTGTCAAGTATATGGGCCTATTTTCAAGTGTATAATTGGAATTAGTGTTATACATTGATCTATGTTTCACTTACCTTAGATATCCCTCATGCATATCACCTCCATATTGAAATACTAATGCTAGAGCATTCTAGGACATTGAAGATAGTGTTTTAGGTCTTGTTTATTAGTTTAAAAAGTATTATGATCTTGTATAAATCATTATAGTGTATCACCCACTTATATTAGTTTCATTTCATGCATAATTTTATCCCTTTTCCAATAATGTTTTTTAATTATAAGTGCTAATCACTTCAAGGTAAATTCAAGGAGCTAGCCCTTAAACCTAGAGGTCTCTTTCTACTATAGTTAAACCCATATACCTATAAATATTCCCATGTCTCCAAAATATTTGAGTAATATTTAAAAACCTCTTTTAGGGTGAAATATTTTGTGACAACTAGATGATTAGGTGCTTAGTAAGGCCTATTTTATTGGTATTGTTACCTCTTTAGTTGGGAAATCTCATTCCCAAAGGATTGCAACATTCCTTTGAAATATATAATATCAATTGATTAGCTTGGATGGGATAAAAATTCTGCATATGGGGATAGAATAGGAACCATAGGAGGAGATTGAGGGGTTTCTATGGGTTGTGTTTTAGGGGAAAAAAGCACTGGAAGTCTAGGTACCAATTTTCTGACCTATAACAAATTATTCTCATCTTTTATTGATAATTCATAAGAATTTATAAAATTGATACCACTTATTGACTATATCATGACACTAATGTCAAAATTGAAGGATCTCAAAAAATATAAGAAGTCATATTCTGGGGATGCCCTTATTAATAGAGGTATCCTAGTCCATGTTTTTTGGAATATGAGTTCATGTTAGTCATGAATTAAAGAGGAGCCCTATTTATGGTGGTAATTTGTTAAATCAAGAAAGATCAAACACATAACACATGACATATGTGAGAAACCCTCTTAGGGAATAAAACCCACTCTCAAGCTTGAAAACACTTGGACTACTTGTCCTATAAGGTATCACAAATCAGATATTGGTCAAGTCCCTCTAACCAAGACTTAGTGAATTTTTTTTCCATAAAGAGTACCTAACCATAAGATGATCAAGTCCTTATGAACACCTATTTCTCAAGTCCTTTTGACCTAAAACCTTGGTCAAGTACCTCTAACCAAAGGCCTTTAATGAAAAACATATTTCACAAGGAGCAACTTCCCTTAAGGAAGATCAAGTCCTTTATACCCTCCTTTAAAATAAACACCTCCACCTTTGAATTGATGTCTTTAACACCTAATGATGGATATATAATTATCAATATTCACATTCACTCTTTCATCCAACATTACCTATTGGACAAATCACATCACATACTTGAACCAACACACAAATATCAATTAGGGCACATTACATATTTTAACTAACCCCTCTTCAACTCTTCACTCACACTCAATATTCAAAGATGTAAGAGCACTGTTATGACATTAGAAATATAACCTATAGGTCATACACACCATCATAAACCTAATCTTCCATTAAACCCATAAACTGGGCACATATAACCTTCACCTTTCTTTTTCTCACCATACACACTCTCTCAAATAACCTCTTGAGCATACTCACTCATTTTGCCTCTTGTAGGATTATTAGGTCCAATGACCTATGTGATCACCTTCATCACCTTGATTATAAAATCATGTTTAATCCTCTTTTTTCCCTTCTAGTCCTCACTGACCTATACCTTCTCTTTCAAAGGTTCTCCCCTTCACTTTACACCAACTTTGCACCACTAGTATAAACAGGCCAAATAGGCCTTGTACTTATACCATACTCTTGGTAGAACCCATATTGGTTAGAAAAGATAATTAACACACTTATTACACCTTTTAAATAGGTCATAATACATATTACATGTAATAACCACATACTAAATAGGTCATCTAATGCCTTATTACCCCGAAACTACCATTAGGTCTTAGTAAGACCTAAAACCATTAGGCCGTCATACTTACATATTACATGTGAGACTACTTGGTCCAATTCATCATTTACCATTGCTTATAAAATATCTAACATATATAAAATATCATTTTTCTCACTCCCACATGGTTTCATGCCATCTAGAACACCAAATCCACACTTAGACCTACCGATTAGGTCTCCTATCTCTTAAGGTCTTCATACATAACAAACACAATCTCAAACTTCTAAACCAAATACTCAAATATTTCACATGTCCATATGATTAGTTCACATAATTGAAACATTAAATACCTTAGATATACCTTTATGTACTTTAGACACATCAACACATGTTCTAATCAATCAAAACAACATACACAAAATGACCACTCGGTCTGGTCATATACAATCAAAATACAATAAAGTTATTTTGAATCTCCATATCTAATAAAAGGCATATCATGAAAAAAATTACTTATCATAATCCTTAGAGACTTATATAACCTCTCTATTGTCATTTTTTTCTTCAAATATACTCAAAACAACTTTAACTTACCCCTACCAAATGGTCACTCAAAAGGCCAATGCATTTAATAAACATATTCAACTTATACATATTTATTCATATAAAATATAGACTATCCATACCTATAATTACCACATAGATGATCCTTATATATATTCAAAAATATGTAATATCTAATTCATCATGATACATCTAGATATCATCAACACAAACTCAATTATCCTTCTTGGGTCAGTTTTAAAACATAGTTAGACACAGTAAATTTTTGATCTCAATATATTTGAATGTATTAATATTTAGATGTTATAACTAGGTTAATTGGATGTTCCTTTAAGTCCTCTACAATAATATCTTTTACTCCAAGAAATTTTCTCTAGATCAAGAGTTGTGGATGAAAAATTGAGCACTAGTTTTTTCCCTTTGTAATTCAAATATTCAAATGCCAACAGTCACTGTTAAAACTTGACCACATTTCTATCATCTTGTACCCTCATTGCTTAGATTAAAAATGCACCATTGATATTTTTTGAATTATCTCTACCTTTACCTTTCATCACTCACCATTGGATCTTCATCTTGACTATTTGACTTAATGTGCTCCATTATTTCCTATACAAATCTTGATCTTTATCTATGTTAAACATTAGACACTTTGAAAATATATTTCTCAATAATAACCATTGAACTCTATTTGTATGAACACCATATCACTATTAGGTCATCAAATAAGCTTAGCCTTTATCTCTTACTTACATTAAACTTTGAACACTTTTCTTCATCTCCCTACTTCCAAACATCTTATAATGAATATACCTCATCGATATTTTGCAAATAGCTTAGACTTTAACTTCATTAAACTTCAAATGCTTTAACCCATTTAACTTATTGTGAACCATATATATTCATTGTATAATCTCCTATAAACCATTATATCTACATCTAGTCTTGATCTTTAACTTCATGCAAAATAAACTAAGTATGGGGACCATTGCTATCTACCTCAAAGGTCAACTTTTCATGGGCATATCTTTTTCCTCGATCCATCTCATGTTCTTAAATTTGCATCATATGAACTAGGCATAATACTAAACAAACACATATGACCATTTCTTCCTACCACCTTATCACATGCAAGATATGCTATTACAAAACTACTCACTCGACTCATTCTTGAACTTAGATAAATAACTAAGTTGAACTTAGATTCATTTTATGTCATCGATATTTGATGGGATGGAACATTGACCATTATATCTGCCTTTTTAAATTGACTAAGTGTTGGAACTTAGTATAATTTTATTTGAGAGACCACCTTAATAACATTATTTGTGCTTAGTTGTATGATCTAAAACTTAAGTAGAGACATCGAGCAATTCTTAGAACCCTCACATGTGTGAGATATGATGTCAATAATATTCCTCCTCAAATTTATTTTTCATAGAGCCAAATATGCCTAGATAAACATAATGAAGAAGCAAGTGAATTCCACTCATGTACACAAGCTCTCAAATCATCCTTGACCTCTGATAGGACCCTTTGTACATCTTCAAATCACCATACTCATCCCTAATCACCTCACTTAGTCAAACATTGAAGAACCATGTAAGAACTCTGAGGCACATTGAAACATAGTTTGTCATTGTCATTCTATCACACATGGCCCCTCATCAACATCCTTGGTCACCATGGATACATCATTAAAAAGACTCTAAAAATATCCCCCTTTATCATTGATGTCAAACACTAATATAAAGCTTATGATCATACTCTATCTCTCTCTTTAAGTTCTTCTTCTTCCTTTGACACAATGATAAAGTGGGATAAAATTCTAATCTTATAGACCTAAAAATACATCAAGGACTAATAATAAGAAGATACCATATATGAGAGATGATATAGACTCCCCTTTACATTTATCAAAACTCTTTTTACCTTGAAATTTTGAAACATGATCCATGAAAATACTCTTTTTTTATCATACATAGCTTGTATGAGGCATACATGAACAACATAAACTACATGAACTTACCATGAAAACATTAAGATGGAATCCCCCTAAGTCACGTGATCTTATACACCTTTCCTTTGAGCATCTTTAGACCATTTCAAACAATGATGAATCAACACAATTTCCTTCATACCTTCTTTCTTATATCCAACTATAAAGTCCTCTAACCCTATAATTTGACCAATTACAAAGATCCCCCTTTTTTATACAAGAGGATTTAATACATTATCAAATCAACTAGATTGGTTTGATCAAGTCATCATATCAACATACTTGATTTCACATCTATATCAGAATTCTTCAAACTCCACCATGATTGGAACATCTCAAATATGTTCCCTCTCACATTATGCACATCTCCTCAAACCCCTCAAGTTATCTAGGTTAGCTCCCCTTAACTCCATGACATAAAAAAGTTATCATCTATAAAAATAAGAGTATAAAAGATAAGACAAAACATTCTCTTCATCCTCCATATTAACCTTATCTTCAATCTTTCTTATGCAATATAATATTTTGACACCACATAATCCTTAATTAGACAACTAGAAACTACCATCCATACTTGTAGATATTTCACACACTGCCAACATTCTTTCATGATAAAGAACACAAAACTTAGCTCAACGATGCATTATAATCATGCAATCAATTGATGAAAGCATTGCATATTCTCCACCTAATATTCAATTATCTCCATAAACCAAAATTGATTCATTACCATCATAAACACATAACTTGGGGTTTATAGACATCAAACCCTCAAGTCACTACATTTCAAATTTTTGGATAATTATTCAAAAATTAAGATCAAATTGATCAACCAAAGAGCATCTTGACACATAGGTATACCAATCAATAAAGTCCTTCATAGTAAGTCAATAAATCTTCTCATAACCTTCTTTGTATTGAAACATCAATCAAGACCTAACCAACATCCACCATGCTTCCCCTTTCTATAAAGTGTCTCCTTGAAGCTTAGAGAAAGACACCCCTTTGACATAGAGAGACTAAAAGTACAAAAACTATGGAAAGTCCCATATCTCCATAATCTCATTTGACTTACGATCCCACTTGAATTTGAATGAATCATTTACTTCATTCTTTTGTTTAAAATTTTCAATAAATGTTGTTAATAGAAACTCTTGACTTTCCTGAATGTCTATCATGGAAAAAAGAACCATCTTTGGTCTCAATCTGATCTCTTCTAATAGGCTTAGGTTTCCATACCCATTTTTGACCTCTTCCTTTCACACTAGGAGCTCCATACATCTTATTTTACTATGGGATGTTGTTCAACCTATTATTGTAATACCTAATAATGTGACCAACTCTTTGACAAATGAAATAAACAAGATCATTCATACCTTTTGCTTGATGATGATTGTGATCTTTTTATATTTAGAAAAAAGACAAATTCTCTTGGTAATCCTATATCTTCTTAATATTTGATTCCTTCTTTGTTTTAGTAGGTAGTCTACCTTGATAAATATTATCCTTCATAGTCTTGGGTCTCAACACCATTGATTGACTTTTAGGAGCATATTTCTTCTTCAAACTATTATTGTAGAATCTGGTAATATGTCATACTTTATTGTAACTATAGAAAACAATATCATTCAACATACCTCTTGACTAATTTGAGTTATGACTTCTCCATGAACAATTTATCCTTCTTTAAAGGCTCCATGAATGTCCATACTTTACTTACTTCATTCTATATTCCATGTCTCTATGACCATACTTATTACATATATAACAATGACCATGGAAAAACTAGCATACATTAAATAATTTGGTTGTCAAATAGATATTTTTACATTACTTTAAAATCTTGTAATCTCTTTGACATTGTCAATATTGTTATGGTTATTTTCCATCTTATTCAACTTGACTACCAAAATATCATGCTCACTCTTAAATGACTTCATCTTAATCTTTAGTAGAGTGCACTCATCTTCTCTTTCTTTTACATTTTCACTTATAGTCCTTAATAGATCCTTAATAATATTGATCTTATCTTCATCCTCTTTGACCTTGTTGTCCATGTATTTTAATCTATATGCTTTCACTTCAGTAGACTTGATCTGTTCTTGATACTTCTTCTCATCTCTCTCAGAAATTCCTAACAAACTTCCCTTAATAGAACTAACTTGTAGTTCAAGACCTTTGATCACATACCTCATCTTGTGATTCTTCCTTATGAGCTCGGCTCCTAGATCCACTTCTTCCTCATTGTCATAGAACATTTCTTTTTCTCCACTATCATATCAAAATTCTTCATCATGCATGGTGTCATTTTATTTTGAATAAATTTAATTATAATCTTCTAGATAAACCTTGATGTCATTGATAACCTTGTCATACTATTTAGCATCTTTCTTTAAAGTAAATAATTATTCCTCAATTGCCTTAATCATAGTTTTCCACTATTGATTCTCTTTATTCAACTATTTAGATATCTTTGTACCTAATTATGATCTCATTCAAGTTGTTAAGCTTCCTCCAAAGTACCCACTCTTATACCAATGGTTAGAGGTAATATGACTAAGGATGGGTGAATCAATGATCCTAAATAATCCAATTTCATTTCTAGATCCTTCAAACTCTCAATCATTCAATACACACATTCATGAAGCATACACATCATTTATAGAAATGAAAAAGAATGATAAGGGAATATTAAGCACATAACAAATGACATATGTGGGAAACCTTCTTAGGGAATAAAACCCACTCTCAAGCCTATAAACACTTCAACTACTTATCTTATAAGGTATTACAAACTAGAGATTAGTCAAGTCCCTCTAACCAAGATTTAGTGAAACACCTATTCCACAAAGAGCACTTTCCTTTAAGATGATAAAATACTTATGACCACCTATTATTAAATTAATTTTTAGCTATAACCTTGGTAAAGTCCCTCTAGCAAAATTCCTTTATTAAAACACTTGTTTCATAAGGATCAACTTCCCCTAAGGAAGATTAAGTCCTTTAGACCCTTCTTTGAAATAAACACCTCCATCTTTGAATTGATATATTCAACACCTAATTATGGACCTCTAATTATCACTCTTCACCTTCACTCTTTCATCCAAAACTCCCTACTAGCCAAATCAAATTACATAATTGAACCAACATATAAAGATCAATTAGTACTTATGACATATCCCAACTAACCCCACTCTTCAACTCTTCGCTCACACTCAATCTTCAAAAATCCAAGAGCACTATTATGACATCAAAAATATGACCTATTTAACCTTGGATTTGTATCTTTTAAGGAGATAAAAAATCTCTCCTCATTCAATTGGCACAATTGAATCACCTCTAGGCTTGTGGGCAGCTTAAGGGATGAGGTGAATCTCTAGATAGGGCTAGCTCCCTTGATGTACCACTTTAAATTGTAACTAATATTAAAATTTAGGGGTGAAAATGGAGAAGGATAAATGAAATAAAACTAATATAAGGGAGGTGATAAACCAAATAACATGATGACATCCAACCATATGCATATTACACTCAAAATCAAAGGACAAACTGAATATACACTTCTCCAATCTTCACCTTCTCACATCAATGTTACATTATGAGGTTATGGATTAATGTGAAAATATAGGAGGAGTATAAAAAAGGCATATAAGGGAAATAATTAATAGTATCACTCACTAAAACTTAGACATTTCGTAGACACTTCACATGCCTTGCAAGAAGAAGATTTCCAACTGTAAATAGATGATAGAATGAAATAACATGCTAAGGAATCCATAATCTTCACTTATGCAAAATAAAACATTTAAAATGAAAAAAATAAGAAATTTCATGGAGGAGGTAAACATAAATAGTCTTACTTATCAAAAGGTATACATTTGAGTATGGTTTTTCCATACTCAATTGAAGCATCCAATACAATGGCCAAAATGGCTAGTTCTTATAGAACATAAGAGAGAGAGAGAGAAGAAGAGAGAATTCCAAGGGTCACAAGGACACTTTTAAAGCTAAGAGAATGATTTAATTTTTCATGGGAATAGGATATGGTATGAACCATGTAAGTTTAGGAGCTAAAAGTGTAAATACAAGTCATAAACCTCATGAAAAGTGGCAAGAAACTCCTTATTCTAGCTTCAAAAAATTGCCTACATTATTAGCCCTATTTGAACACCTTATAACTGATTATTACCAGGTATTATGATTTTAATTAATTTTAATTACATCATACATGCCTCTTAATTTATTTTTTTTAAGGCTTGGTCATCTATAATCACATGGAAAGGAGCAATCATCATCTGCTATCAAGAAAAGTACTCTTCCATGCATCCTACCCACTTTTCATCAAATTTGGCTTTATTTTCACATTAAAATACATTGGAGGAAGTTAATAACACCTTTAAATACCCTCCATGGCATTATATGTATTATTAAATCTTTAAAACTAGATCAAGTGAAGCTTTCCACCCCTCTCACTAGCTTGTCCATTAGGCCAATTTTGACTGGATGAGTTGAAACACCTAGTTTGGACACTTATAAGATTATTCATGAAATTAAATTACCATAATAAGTTATAAAAATTATAAAACTTCCCTCCAAACTTTATTTCACCTTCAAACTCCTCTTGTATCCTACACAACACAAAAAATGGTCAAAAATAGCCTATTTATGCCATGTTTGTATAGGTCCGTACATCCAAAAATCATATGGAGTATATTTATGGAGTCCTTTGCAAGCTTAAATATGTTTCATGATAACAATAGTTCATGATAAGAGCTTTCTAACTTCCATTCTCCAAATTGGTATTTACAAGGGTTTTGGAGGGTTTTTGAGTAGTTTGACCTCTTAAGGTTATTTCATAAAAACATAACATTGGATTTGAAAAAAAATTACTCAAGTTGGTTATGTAATACCCCTCCTATATTTCATAATCTACTCTAGTCTCCATGTAAATCCTCATGGAAGATGTGAGCTTCCAAACCTCCTTTATTGAGATTATTCTCCTCTATTCCTGCATGCTTAAATTGGTTTTTTGAACCAAAAAAATCTTTCATTGGTTTTAATTATAATATAAAAGATTTAAAACATATTTATATTACCCAAAAATATGTCTCAATATGTTGGGTGCACATCTCATGTTAAAAGTTTGAAAGACTCTCAATTTGGACATAAGACTCTCAATTTGGACATAGGCTTGATGTTGTTCTTATAGCCTATCTATACTTCAAAGTCTAAATATGACCTCCTAAAGATTACTCTAAATTAAAATATATTTAAAATATATAATACTATCCAATATACGTTATTCAATAATTTGGAATTCATATTTCATACTAGGATGGGATTTAACCTTACATTTGGAGTTTAGGCCTTAATTTTGCCTGATATGTTTGATTGCATCCTATGGTGTTTGGAAATTAATATTGTAATTAATCCCTATATGGAAGGTTTTACATGATTAATTATATTTTATTCATCTCTCCATAACTCCTTGAAAGATATCCCAAACTTCTGGTTCATGCTTATTTACCCTTCTCCTTCAAAATGTAGGGTTTGCATGAGGGGAGGTGCCCTTTATTTGAGATAAAAATAAAGGGAACTTACCATATTAACTAAAAAAAAGTGAAGGTTTTATAATATTAATTGATTAATAAACATTATATACACAATTTTTAAACCCTTTTTTATGTATCTTACTCCTACAACCTATGGAAAACCCAAGACAAATTGTATATAGTAGACTATTACAATGTTTGTTGATGTGGATTCTGAACTACATTCTTAAGGCTCCTTGTCTATTATATATCCATCATGAAAGATATATGATATTATAATTATTAAAATTAATATATTATAAACTTAAATTTATCCCCAAATCTATCATATACTCCTCATATACCTTGACTCAGTCAGGACTGAGTATCATTTCCTGACTTTATTTTATCCTAGAATGATGTACTTATAGGTATAAATGTCTTTTTTATATTGATACAAAATTTATAGATCATTTTATGGAC
Organism: Torreya grandis; assembly: GCA_037957365.1. NCBI lineage: Eukaryota > Viridiplantae > Streptophyta > Pinopsida > Cupressales > Taxaceae > Torreya > Torreya grandis. Next base: position 147,074 of record JARHVA010007692.1, on the reverse strand, counting down.
TATTATAATAATTTAATTCTTGTTTAAAATAATTTGGAGTCATGTTTATGCATTTGGTAACCCTTATTCCTTATTTTTTAGCTCATTATCTACGTTTTGACTATTGTACTCTACATTTTGACTACTATAGGTGATTTGTACCTATTTGAACCCTAGTCATGATGTATGGGTACATTCCATGGAATTTTAAATCCATATATCATTTTATTATATATTATTTTACCTTTAAATGTCTAAGAACCACTTAAGACACCAAGATTGCAACTCTGTCCTCATACTCAGCTATAGGTCAACATTGGCTTAGTGTATGGACTATTATAGGTGTGAAATAGACCTTAAAACATCACCAATCAACTCTTAATAATGATATTTTTGGTCAAAACCACTCTTTTAACATATTGGAGACATTTTAACATGATGTCAAGGCCATTTTTCAACTTGGATGGAAAAGGTTCCTTTTTTCCCTCAGCCTTATAAATATCATTGTCTATTCACAGTGCATTTGAGGGCATCTTTAGGCTCTTCAACAACCATTATTCACTCATTATTTTCCCATAAAAATTTGTATATATATTTCATATACTATGGTAAACATTTTACATATATTTTTATTCTTTTTAACACTCTATAAGCATGTTGTAAGGTACCTATAAAACCTCATAGACCTGTATTTTGGCCTTTTGGGGACAATTTCCCAAAACATAATCCTTTGGTTCTTCAAGTTAGTTTCACACTTCCTCTTTCCCTTTAGACACATATATGAGTTTGTAATTTCGTAAAGGAATTAACAAGATGTTAATGACATGTATAATTGTTTCCATCTCTCCATGAAAACATTTTAGTAACCTGCTCAACCATCGATAGGTGGATGCTTTGGTATACCAATAGTGAACTAGATATGAACAATATGAAAAATTATATGAAAATTAAATTTAAATGCTTACATAAATCATTAAAATGTACTTGTATCCATATAAATAGGTTTGATCACACATCAACCTTCCCACACCTTATCATGATGTCAAAAAGGCCCTATACGTGTGCACTAGGCATGTCATATAGGTAGGTTATGTAATTGGGGTAAAACATGTTTATGAAAAGCTTAAAAACACCTCAAATTAATTTCTAACTCTCAAGTGGATGATATACATAAATAAAAAATTTAAACAAGCTCTAATATATATTCACCAACATGAAAATCATTAGCATATACATGGAATAAAGTAGACATGGTATTTCATGACTGAGGTAGCATGGTGAATACATGGGTGTTTGATCAAACTATGGGGTTATGAGGAAAAAAATTTTAAGGTGGTGACCGTCAAGGTATTGAAACATGTAAGACACCTTTTACCATTCATATGAATCCTCTGTATGTAATTCAAACCTCTGCAACTGGGTAATTGACTAAAACTACTCATGATGGTAACTTGTTGCAAAGTGAGCTATTTAGACTATAAAATCAAATTTAAACATGAAACAAACCACCAATAAAAATAGGAGAGAAATAAATAATTATATCTAACTAATATAAACAACTAGTTTTATGGACTTGCCCATAATAAAGCATAACCTGTAGGGTGCACAGATTAGCATGCAAGTTTGAAAGGCCAACTTCATGAGGATGTTTAATGAATAAAAGGAAAAAAAAATCAAAATAATTATATGTAAATAAATGTATCATATTTTAAAACAACCTACCAAAATAATTTGTCCTGAAATCTCTTGAGCTATCCATACCGATCAAAAACTTAAAAGTCACTTTTGTTTGCTAAGAAGGGTGAAAAGAGAGTAGAATGGTTTTAGCTCAGAAATGACACTTAAAAATTAAAACAAGATTTTAAATAATTATTTGGAATATTATTAGGTACTTCTTGACCATTTACCATGTGTCACACTTCCCAACTATTTACCATGTGGCACACTTCCCAAGAAAGCTATACAAGTGCCAAACTCTTATTTTCCTTTAAGAAAATTATCTTTCTTTTGCATAACCTACAAAATTTCAATTATGTAAATTAAATAAGACTTATATTGACACATGGGACATGAAATAATATTTTTTAAACTTCACATTTCCCAAAAAACCCATACAAAGCATTAAATACACCCTTTTAACCCCTAAAATGACTAAGAAGGACATGTTGGCTAATGAAATTTATGACTAAGACTAATATATAATTGAATAACATTAAATTACCTATGAATCACCTCATTAAAATATATTATTCTGCACAAAATATCTAAAAAACCAATTTTTTTACCTAGGGTGCTCTAATTTGACCTAAAAGTCAAATTTAGTCAACAAATTGGTGACTCATAGGGGTATTATGCCTGCTAGACTAGCTAGACCAGTACCCTTATTATTCCATTGGGATTAGGAGTAATAATAAGTAAAATACAAAATAATATTAAACCAATATTTTAACTAAGTCAAACAAATAAAAAACCTTTGACCATTGACTTTGATAAAAAAGAAGACCACTAATTACCTCAACCACACAAAGAAAATGACACACGCAAAATAAGGAAAAAAACTAACAAGAGACACACACACACACATGTGCTCAAATCACTTAAGGTAATCATAAAAAACTATTATATACAACTAGAAACTAATCATACCTCCCTCCTAGATTAAAGGGAAAGATTGAGACTCTTCTTGCTTCATGACACGAAGGGTTAAATGAGGCATATAACCTTTTGTCCTTTAGCATTAATTCCTCCAACTTTTTCACAATGTTTGACAAACTCATTGGTATGATGTTCAATGAGAACCAAGTAGATCTAAATAATTTGACCATGGAAATGAACTCCTCTTGCATCCAAACAGCCTCAGCTTTGTCATGTGGGTCCTCGATTATAGGTTCAAATGGTGATTTAAGGAATACTTTCCTAACTTTCATAGTGCTCTCAATAATATTTGGCTTCCTCTTAACTTCAAATTCTTGTAGCTCATCAAGGAGCTTAGAAAATTCTTCCTAATCTTGGTCACTGTCCTCCATGTAAGACTTTTCCTTCACCTTGTCATACACTTGGCCCTCAACTTGGTAAACCTCTTCAATTTCTTGAAATAACTCCATTTGTAGCTACTAATGCCTTATCCTCTTTACCATATAGTACCTCTACCTCTTCAATCTTGAAATGATCATTCAAAACCTCATGACCAGACATGGAGTCTTTTGAATGTAGCTCTTTCTTCAAATCTTGGCCACATTCCTCATAGATACACATCCCCTCAGAAAATGGAGGCAAAAACTTGTGAATTTCCCTTTTATTTACCAAGGGGAGTCCCTATGCTAATATCTTCCTCATAATCACTCATAAGGTCTTCTTGATCAGCCATGAATTGGGCTTGTTCTTCTTCATTTTCTTCTATCAAGATAATCTCTTCTTCCAAGATTTCTTCTTTTCCAAAAGGAAGGCATTCTTCATTATCAACCAAACAAGGAGATTCAATACAAGAACTCACCTCTTCTTGAGTACTTAGGACCTCTTAAGGGATTTCAAATTATACCTTATATATTATAATTTAATATTGTTAGTCAATGGATGCAATATCTTCCATCTCCTCTTTAGTGATGCCAAGACTAGGCATCTTAAAATCTGGTGACTTAGCCCAATAAGGCTACCAAGGATTTACATTTTATTTAAGCAACAATTCTAGATTCTCCTAAACTAGCTACTCTTCTTTTGGTTCCCACACCATAGGTCCATCAAGGAAAAAGGTTATGGGATTAGGAAAAGGGGAAGTAGTTTGTTGAAGTGGAACATAGGGATTAAAATTAGATATGAAACTCTCTTGAAGGACGTTATACGGGGTGTGTTTGAGAATATAATATTTATTTAGGTCTAAACCTTCCATCACACCTTGACTTAGCAACTTCATCCTTGACTCCAACTCTTCAATTTGATTGGTTACGTTATCTTGGAAAGGTATTTCTTGAAGGTCATAGGAATCATCATGATCATAAGGAATGCATGAGGGATGAAATGGAACATAAGAAGCATCTTGAGGAAGGGTGGGATAGACTTTAAAAGTATTAACTTCATTTTCCACTTCACACTCTTTAACAATGCTTTTATCTTCTTTCTTTCCTAATGATTCTACTATCTTACTCTAACTTAGGATGTTAGGATTAGAAGTCCTCTCTTGAAAAATGGTGGGATGGGTTTGTATAGGATCATTATCCTTCTCAAATTCAAACTCTTTTTCAAGACTTTTCTCCTCTTTCTTTCCCCATGACTCTACTATCTTATTCCATCTTAGAACATTAGGATTTGAAGTCTTCTTTTAAGGTGTTGAGGATGTAATGTGAAAGGGACATGAGGGATTTAAATCCACTTATTTTGATACTAATATGGACTACTATATTTTATTATTGTCCAACTAAATTTTTATATTAAGTTTTGCTTCAAACACAAGGCTAGTCTTTTCAACTCTCTCTTCCACTTGATTTGGAAAATGATGACTTTAGCAGTTTTGATTAGGCTTATGAGTAGGGATCACAAATGAATGATAGAAAAATTGGGGAAGTGGATATGAAATTTTATATACTTGGTAAGGATACCTCTCATGAATACTTATTTTATCTTTCAAGGATGAAATCAAACCACTCACATCTATCATCTCACTTGTAAGCCTTTTCCAATTGGCTCTTTCAATAAGTGCCCACTCTCTTTTGACAAATCTAAGGCATCTCTCACCTTATGAATGGAATGTATAGGAATATATTAACCAAATACTATTATATTATCACGATACAACATGTACCTCTCATATCCCAAGAGTGTTTTCTTGAAGGTGAAACTAGATAGAGTTGAGGAGTTGCTAGGTTGACTAGGAGAAGCAATATATTGAGGAGGTTGACTATAGGAATGATAAGGATCATGATAATTATAATAATGGCCATGTGGGAATTGATATAGACCATATAAATATTGGTAAGTATCACACAAATGTTGATCAAGAACTTTCTCATATTGATAGGGAATGCCATAAGCTTGGAAAGTCTCACCAACTTGTGTTAAGTTCTACTCAACACCAAGGCCAGCCATGAAAATTCATTAGGAAACAAAACATAAGGAATGGTTATAATAAATATTCAAAAGGAATATATGGAATTCTTGACCAGCTTATATATCTTTATATTCACCATTGATGCTTTGATAGATGCCTCCAAAGGCTTATTGTTGAGAGACAACACCAAAAATATCTCAACTTCTTAGAACAAGAGTCCCACCTGGTGTGCTAAAATATACTATCACTTGGAGTTTAATGATCTTATGAGATTAAAAATATATATTCATCTAATTGTCACAATGGAATCACCTCTAGGCTTGTGGGCAACCTAAGGGATGAGGTGAATCTCTAGATAGGGCTAGATCCCTTGATGTACCACTTTGGACTGCAACTACTACGAAACTCAGGTGGTGAAAATGGAGAAGGATAAATAAAATAAAACTAATATAAGGAAGGTGATACACCAAATAACGTGATGAAATCTAACCATATGCATATTACACTTAAAATCAAAGGACAAACTAAACATACACTTCTCCAATCTTCATCTTACTCACATCAATGCTACATTATGAGGTTATGGGTGAATGTGCAAAGCTAGGAGGACTATACAAGAGGCCTATAAGGGAAATAATGAATATTATAACTCAATAAATCTTAGACATTCCCTAGAACACTTCACATTCCCTACAATAAGAAGCTTTCCAATTGCAAATAGATGATAGAATGAAGTAACATGTTAAAGAATCCATAGTCTTCACTTATGCAAAATAAAACATTATAAATGAAAACACTAATAATAGTCATGCAGGAGGAAAGAATAAATAGTATTATTTATAAAAAGGTATATGTTTGATTAAGGCTTTTCCATACTCAAGTGGAGAATCTTATATAATGGCCAAAATGGCTAGTTCTTATATAACTTGAGAGAGAGAGAGAGAGAGAGAGAGAGAGAGAGAGAGAGAGAAGAGAGAGAGAGAGAGAGAGAGAGAGAGAGAGAGAGAGAGAGAGAGAGAGAGAGAGAGAGAGAGAGAGAGAGAGAGAGAGAGAGAGAGAGAGAGAGAGAGAGAGAGAGAAGAAAAGAGAAGTCTAAGGGTCACAAGGACACTTGTAAAGATAATATTATTAGTTGATTATACATGGGAATAGGATATGGGATGAACCATGAAATTTTAGGAGCTATAAGTGTCAATCCAAGTCATAAACCTCATGAAAAGTAGAAAGAAACTCCTCATTCTAGCTCAAAAAAATTATCTGCATGATTCGCCCTATTTGAGTGCCTTATAAATGATTGGGAATAGGTATAATGATTGTAATTAAGTATAAGGAAATAATAAATTCCTCTTCATGCATTGGTTTGAGCCCTAGTCATTTGGAATCATGTAGAAAGAAGTAATCATCATCTACTATTATGAAAATTACTCTTCCATGCACCCTACCCACTTGTCATAAAATTTGGCTTTAGTTTCCCATGAAAATAAATGGGAGTAAGTGAATGGAGCCATAAAGAAATGATTTTTCATGGAATTTTAAAAGAAGAATCACTTAGAAAAAGAGGAACCTCAAATCAGATTAGTATAAAAACATGACTAATGTTATGTGTTTCAAGTGTCATTATGTAGGATATATTTCAAGATCATGTAAGATCTGGTTGAATAATTAAAGTCATAACAAGAAGCAAGGGATTCCTAAAGTACTCAAGAAATTAAAAACCTTGGTATGGAAACCTTAGGAAGTGAATACCAAGAAGAATAATTCAATTGAGTTAAAATATCAAGATGGAATGAATTCTAAAGTAAAAAGGGAATAATATTTGAATAATGTACATGAATTATAAGAAAGTGTGTCAACTATACAAATAGAAAAAGATGATCAAAAGTTAGTTCAAGTTGATCTCAATAATCAAGATAATTCATTTTCTATGATTAATAAAGATTCAACTATGAAGGTATGTCAAGATGTTTTGTTATTTTCTATTATACATCAGATAGTGAAATAAAAGAATGAAGATGTAAATATGGATGAGCAAGTTATTTCAGTCAAGCCTAAGAAAAAAAGGAAGAACAATCAATCTACTAAATCTAAGGTAATAAAGGAAGTAGGTGAGGAGATGTGGATATCTCATGGGTACATGTTTTTCTAAGATACCATTGGAATATGATCTCTCTCTTTAGGATTTATGGGTACATTGTTTTAGTCTATGGTAGCATGTGAAGATAGTGTTGATAACATGAAGGAAGGTTAAGAGGATGTTTTGTGAGTGTTTTTCTTATGTGTAAGTCTTTGATGGTAAGGAGGATGATATGAGAGGTCATATTAGGTGTCAATAATGTTTGATGTACCTATGGAATAGATAAGAATACTTTGGAGTGATTTTGTGGTTGCCTAGTTCATCCTTGTTTTCCTTTCAAATAAATCTTAGTAGATATATTGATGACATCAACATTTACACATGTGAAGGTGTCAGAAGAAAATGATTACATGGATTTGTTTATGTTTGTTCCTAGTTCATATTTTTAAAATTTCATGTCTTGAAATTAATCCTATAAAAATTTATGGTAGTTCAAATTTGGCCTTCGAGGCATATTTCTCTATTTTCCATACTGAGCTAATTTTGTGTAAAAATATGACCATTGGGATTTGAAAATTCAAATTCGTGAAGAAAACTAGTTTGTAAAGGATGGTTTGTATAAGTTATATATGAAGTCATATAAATTTGAGTTAAGAATAAAATTTGAAGAGGACTTAATGTATAATATCTCCAAGGTGATTAGAAAGTTTGATCATCCGTATAAGTGCAATAAATATGGTTCAAAGATAAATTTTGAAGTCTATGTTTAAAATGATGAAACTAGTTTGAGAAAAAGTGGATAAGAAATCATCTAATAATTTATTTTTAATGTTATAATAATATGATTATTTTAACTCATCATATTAATTATGCACAATTTGAGAGAGATCTTAATATGTTCATTTGAGCAAATAATATCTTCATAAAAGGTGTGTGGTCTCTATTATTGATATACAGAGGTTGCTAGGTGAGTTATTTTAGTAAATTTGTTCACTCAAGGTGTTTTAAATAGGAGTTTGGAGATGAACTCAAGGTCATAAGACACCTACATGTGGACTGTGTAATATTAATTTTTTATTTGATATAGAGAACATGCCTATTTTTTGAAATATTGTGATATGAGGGTTTAGCGTCCTCATATCCTAATGGGAATATTCTTGATGCTAATGGATCTATTATGGAATATGTATCTCTATGTTCATTATGTGTATGTAATTTAAGGTTTTATTTAGTTATTTTTTAGGCATGGTTGAATGCATGGTTTCTTCATAATGGCAAGAATCAGAATAGGTGTTTACTAAAGTTGTTGAATACTCTTGAAGGTGTGATAATTATGTCAAATGGGTCTAGTGATGTGATGATATCATATGGTCATAAGAGGCCATGTTTACATGTTTCTTAATACATGAAATCATAACATTTTTATGATTAAAGCTATTATACTAGGCCTTTTTTTGTATAAAGATAAAGGTTGAAGATTGTGACATGCAGAGTTACCTAGTTACTCTTAGTTATGAGGTTGAGTTACTCCAAAAGAAGAAGATTTGATAAGAATATTACTATGTTTAGAAACATGTCTTCATTCTTAAAAGAGGTATTTTATAGGTTTTATATAGTGTATGAGATATCTTAGACCTAGTATGACTGTGTTTTTGGTCGAGAAGATGTCTTGCAATGGTTTGAGCCTTAATGTCTTGTGGTGTTTGAAGAATAGATGATTGTTAGATTAAAGATCATATGTGAGTTGTTAATAATTATATAAAATGTTAAAAGTAGATAAATAATATAGTTTTAATCAAGGAGTGGATTTATGTTGATTAGGTTTCCATGAGACCTATTAGTAATGCAAGGGAAGTATGGGTGATTGAATCTCATTTTTGTTTTAATAAAGAGACTTGTCAAATAGTGATTCTTTCTAGATGGATCATGGAGTTAGTATGAATGATGTGAGGTGGATCATATGTTAAATTATCCAATCATGTTGGAGATATGGAGGAGTATGCTAATGGTGTGAACTCAAGAGACATGTCACAAAAGGTTGCTATGATGACTTGATCAAACCAAGTTATATTTGAATCTTAATGAATTATAAAAGGTAGATTATGTGTTTTTTATATGAATAGGTACAAGGATTATAGAAGTCCAATTTTATATTGGTATATGATAAAGGGGGAGTAATTGATTCATATGCATGAAAGCATGTAAGTATCCGAAGAACTTAAAAGTATATTTTAATACATACATGATGTTAAGGGGATATTTGTGGTTGTTTAGTATAATTTTTCATTAATTGAAAATGTGGAGAAGGAAAATAAGAGGTTACCATCAATTACAAATGGGGATATTGTTGTAGGTATGTTGTCATTGATGTCAAAAAGATGATGTCATGATGTTCATGAGTTTGAACTTGAAGTTGTGAAAGGAAGGTTTAGATGTGTACGATCTAAGGTAATAATTTATTTTTTATTGTCATGTTTTATTTATCATTTTTTATTATGTTTAATTTCAAGTAAAAAAAGACAAGTATGTGAACAATGTGTTGGCATAGGCTTGCTAGCCTTATGTAATGGCATATGCTTGGTAGCCTAGTAGTTTGAGCTTGTTGAGGCTAGGGATAACATGGAAGGAAGATTTATAGCATGAAATTAGTAAATATTAATTGTTAATTATTATTTTATATCATTAAAAGAAGGATCCTAGTACTTTATATATCCAAGTTTAATTTGTAGTTCTAGTCCTAGTGTGCATAGTGACCTAGTGACGTCCAATTAGAGATTCAAGGTGAGATTAAAAGATTGAAGAGATCATATGAGAATTTATTTAATTTTTATATGTTTTTAAATTTTTTTTACCAAGTTTAAATTCCTAAGGATGAAGATAAATCAATATAGTACATTGGACAGACAATTGTGCATGGAGAATGAAGGATTCCTAGCTCAAGAAGAAAGTTTAATTGCTCATTGACACATGTAAAGTTTTCATGGTGACCTGATTTTTTTTTTAAATGTTTAAAATTTACCTAAGAATTATTTCAAATTATTTTTCAATATTTCTAGGTATAAATCTTTATAAACATTCATTAAGACGTTAAACTGGTCAAAAACATCCTAGAAACACTTATAGTGACCTGATTAGAGAAACTTGTTGGATATAGAATATAATGGATTTTTTTACTAATTTTGAGTATTATAATGTGTATATAACTCATATATTAACCTATATGTGGTAGTGGTGTGTTATGGTAGTGAGTGAAAGGTATAGAAAGAAACTTATTTTTATAGAAATTAATCCTATAGGAAGGGTTGACTGAGTTAATGCTTGAAAGAGAATGGAGGTTAAATATATATACTTGTTAAACAAGTAAATGAATTAATTTTGGAATGTTGTATCCTCTATTTCAAACATTTTGATGATTCAAGTATACTAGTTGATAGAAGACAAATGGTGAAAATAGTGAACAATAACTAAGAAGAGTGAATATGTTATTAGGGAAGTGCTTCAATTGAGTAGGGATGAATCAAATGACTTGGGTTATTTATTTAATACATATCACATATGTTAAATTTGTTTTTTATTGTTTATGTTAGTAAAACATAGGTTAAATAGTTCTTTTAAAGTAACTTATCTAAGTAGTGAAAACGGTGAGATAGTGATATAAGGAATTGGTCTGTAGACCAATGAATGCTACTAGAAAAAGAGAACTATATACTTGAGAATGATATATATATATATATATATATATATATATATATATATTATAATATATTAATGAGGATTATATTTTATGAAAGTGTCCTTTCATGTGCTAGACAAGAAAATCTATATGATGATGTTTATGAAATCCACATGCAATCTGAGTGGTCATTTTGAATGAATGATTTGGAAGCTATTTGAGAAGAGTTGAAAAAAATGAGTATATAGATGATATAAAAGTTTCAAAGGTTGATAATAAGGTATTTTATATCATGGTATTTCCTTGATCAGGTTTGGAGAATCAAAATACTTGACTATAATTTGACTATGTGTTACTAGAATTGAGTGATCCTTTGACAGTGGTGTTTTTGGAAGCTTATAGCCTAAGTAATGAATAAAAAGGATTTGGTGTTGTTAATGAATTAATAGATAACACATAAAAAATTTTAGGTGGTTGTTTGATAAAATAACTATATGCCTCAATTTATTATGATAATGTTTTTTGTGTATCAAGGCCTAGAAAGTGAGGAAACCTAATTACTAGGTTCAAGGTGTGAGATGGTGTTATAGGTGTCATAGATATATTGTAGAGTGTGAAAGGTTATATTTATGTATGTTTTATGTGTTTTAATCATTGATATAGTATTAAGGTGGACCAAAGAGTCCAAGTTATAATGTGTGGGTGAGTAGGCCTAATTTCTTTAGGTCTCACTAAGGCCTAATGGTGGTTTGGGGATAATAAGGTAATGGATGACCTATAAAGCATGTATATTACCAATATAAAATGTGTAAAGACCTATTAAAATTATAATAAAATAATGGAAAGAATATTGGCCAACCAAGATGGGTTAGATGAGTGTATGGTATAAATACTAGGCCTAATTGGTCTATTTGAGTGAGTTGAGAAAGTTGGGAAGCCAAGAGAAGGAGAGAACCTTTGAAATAGAAGGTATAGGTCATTAAGGATAATCATACAGTAAATAAGATTATACATTCTTCTCTTATCAAAGTGATGAAGGTGAACACATAGGTCATTAGACCTAATAAGCCTAGAAGAGGCAGATTGAGTGAGAACTCCCTAGAGGTTATTTGAAGAGAGTTTGAGGGGTGAAGGGTGAAAGAAAGAAGAGTACATAATTAGATGTGTTTGACATAAAATTAGAGGTGGATATCAGACTAGAGGTAGATAATTTTGTGCTTGGTTTCTTAGGGGGTTGTATCCTCCTTGTTAGTTAGAGATAGCTAAAGGTCGAGTAGGTGCTTGACTAAATTGAGGAGTGGGTGCTCCTTGATCAGTTAGTTCTGGTATAAATGTTGAATCTTGTATTTATAGGATTGTAGTTCATTTTTAAAGGTTTAGTTGGTTTTATCCCCCATGACGGTTTCCCACATAGATGATATCTTCATTTGATGTATTCTCTTGTTCATGTTTTAGATGTATATGCTCTCATGTTTATTTTACTAGATCAATTTGATGTATGATGGAATTGTTTTGGAATTAAATTTGAATTATTATCTATTGATTTATTACTCCTATCATTAGATACTTATAAAAAAATCCAACAATCTAGATACAAGATAGAAGACCAAAGAACTAAATTCTAAAACTTACACATGATAGATCATGCCAAAAGTGTTAGAGGGAATCACCATCATGGAACTATTTACCAAATTTGACTTTTGATCAAATTTGGGCACCCCTAGGCAAAATTTTTGATTTTTAAACATTTTTGTGGGTCCTAATTATTTTCATAGGAAGTATAAATTGTTATATGATGTCATTTGAGGTCACATTAGTTTTGGTTTTAGTTACATTAGTCAACTTATCCTTTGGGGGTAATTTTATGTGCATTTAGGGGGAATTTAAGGAATTTTGAATGGTTCAAAAGGTGCCTAAATGTCATAATTTCATGGAAAAAGTCCTATAGGTTAGTTTAGATGTCAAGTATGTCAAAATATTGTAGTTTCCCTAACTAAAGTTATATAAATTAATTTAAAAAGAGGGAAAATGGCACTTGTATGGATTATTGGAAAGTGTGCCACATGATGAAGATTTTTTGGGTCCATAAAATATTATAAAAGACATATGTACACTTTTTTTTTTATAAATTCCATTTTGAAGACAAAACTATTATATACTTTTTTGCTTTTCTAGATAGACTAAACCAACCTTCAGATTTTTGCTCAGTATAAGAAGCACAAGAAGTTTCAGACAAAATGATTTTGGGATGTTATTTTAAACTCTAACACCTTAATTTTAATATATTTATTTTTAATATTGGTCAAATATGCTATATTTAAAATTGATAAAAATTTCACTATGCAGATTTGATAGTTGTTTGGTGAACCCTAATAGTTATGCTCCATTTCTACCAGATCCATATGAACTAGTTTCTAGTGTTGAATCCAAAGGATTTCAGATTACTTATTAGATGGTATTCATTATTTTTTTCATGATTCATGATGTTTAGATGATCAAAATTGGTTTATCATGTAAAGAGGTGTAACCATGTGTAGTTTTAATTGTAGTGTTTTGATTTACTAAGTGTATCAATCATGTAGGTCAATTTTCAACTGGAGAAGAGTGTCTCATAAGTCCCAATGTCATATAATTAATTAATCTCATGTTTTTATCTCATCATGGCATTCTATGAGTAGCTTACAAGCTTATTTTTTCTTCATTTGCCAACTTCATGCTTAGTTTAGTTGAATTCCATGCATAAGTTTGTTCATTATATGTATGAGGTGGTAATGGAGGTATTTTGGATTTTTCAAGGATTTAATATTTGAATTAAGTCCTTTTTCATGTTTTGGAGAGTCAAAATCTAGATCACATGCTCATATACCATGCCAAACAACTATTTGATGCATCTGTTTGCTCTTTCTCACATATATGCAGGTGTTTCCATATTATAAAAGGTGTTTTGAAGATGTTTATAGGTTTCAAAGGATGGATACCACATGTTTTAAGATTGATTGTGGAATTTAGGTGGTTTTAAGCTAGTTCACCACCATGCTTACTATGATTCAATGCTCTACCCACATATTCTGCATAAAACATGCATTATAGGCTCCTTGATGGCATCCTCTTAAGGTGAATGACATGGAAATGAGGTCAAATGAAGGATGAAAATATGTTTTAAAGGTTATAATTAGTCTTTTAAGTTCATTATTGTTCTCTGTTTCACATATTCTTAAGCAAACTACCTACTCATTCATATACTCACCTATAAGAGGGCTTAAATAGGGGGCTAAGATGTTATATGGAGTGCCAAAGCATGTAATGAAACCCTATATATCACCCTTGCATATTTAAGAGACCATGAAAATATTGTGTGAGGTGATATAATGATAAAAAAAGTCATGAGAAACCTTCCTAAGGTGATGAATAATATTTTTGGGAATCAATCCCTATTTGGAGCAAACAGAGGCCTAAGAGCTTTTTCAAGATGACATATATTGTGTTTGAGGTGAATTTTGGAGTAGATAAGTTGATTAACCTTGTAGCCATTAATGGGGAGAAGGACCATGCCAAAAATGGGCTTAGGAGAATTGGTGGGGAATGGTTGTTTAAGGTCCTAACAGAGCCTATAAGCACACTAAATTTAGGTAGTAATGTCTACAAGCCAAGAGCCCAGATATACCACTTAACCAAAGTTTAAAACCTACTATGACATCATGATAAGGTGATTAAAAATAACTTGAAGAAACTATTTGGATGTAAGATATCATTAAGAAGAGAGTAGTGTTTTTTTTTTTTGCCTTCTATCCACTCTCCATTCTATACACTATAGGAATAAGGACCTACAATAGTTAGACAAGAGGTGTCTCAGTCCAAAAAAAGGGAAAAAACATAGTGAGGAGTCCAAGAGAATATATGGTTAATTAGTATAACATAATATAGGTTGTAATAGTTCTCATGATTTCAAAGAGGATTGAAACACCATAATCAATTGACAAGGCCATATATATACCTATAGGTGGGGTTGTAGGAAGACTACTCAAGCTAGAAGGTGTTTGAAAGTTGACTCAAGATAATGTTTGGAAGGATCCTAAAGAAGTGGTGATATTTAGATAGGTATAATGTGACTCTTATATTAAATTAATGAGCCTTCTCACATCAAAAATAGGGTCTTAAGATCTCTATATGCACCTATATGAAAAAGGTCTTAGTCAATGGTAAAACATGGGTTAGCCAAAGTAGGGTCTATCTTAGTCAATGAGAAATGATCAAAGGGCATAGATTTATTGATGATATAAAGGGAAAAACCTAAGGTGAAATGATTTTTAAGGCTGAGATATGACTTTGAGAGATCCTATCAATCAGAGGACAAGTATAGAACAAATAATGGAAGGTCTACAATAATGTACCTATAGGTAGGTGCCCAACTTTGTTATGAAGTGCATTGATGTAGTGAATGAAAGATTAAACATTCCAATTAAAATGAACCATTACCTAAGATAACATGTTACATATTTCATGAGACCTTCCCAAGGAAGTAGACAAGCCTACAAAGGGTCCCAAAAACCTATTTTCACCTACAACAAGGTCTAGACAAGCTAAGGCTACAATGAAGTATGAACCCTATAGGAGTGAAAGGAACATGTGAATGAATTAAATAAGATTAATCATGAAAAAATTAATTTTATATCATTCATAATATCCTCCAAAGATTCCCAAACATCTTTCTCATTTGGAAAATTGAATATAGTATGTACAAGCAAGTTAGGGAACCCTTAGTTCAAAGGGTAATCATAAAGAAACCACTAAGCAGAAAGGTTTTAGATGGTTTAAAAATTTATATGAGCACAAATTAAATATGGGTAGAATGAAAAAAAATCATAAGATCATGGAATTGATGAGGATAGGTCATCCATAGGTGGATTTGAAAAAAAATGCAAGAAAATAGGGGTTTTAGCCCCTTTTTAGATAAGTTGTGTTGGTTAGGTACCAAAATTAGGGAGTCTAACCTTTGAATTTGGTATAGAGACTCATTATGAACTTATAAAACTCCAAAAACTCTCATTTTTACATGGGGATATGGTATATATCTCTCTATTTTGTATTAGAGATCAACCACTCATGAAAATTAGAACTTTAGTCTACCAAGTAAAAGATGGAAAAATGAGTGAATGACATAAGATGAGGCCTTTGTATATTAAATTAAAATTGGGTGATGTGTATGAAATTTTTAAGTATTATTAGGAACACTCATACAAGATCCAACCCATCAGAGTGCCCTAATTTCTCATGCATACAGCCAAATTAGGTGAGTTCTCACTAGGCCTAATTATCAAATGATAGAGAAAGGATGAAAAGGAGTGTTTGAGAGGTCATGTGATGGATTTTTGAGTGTGAAAATGTGTAATAATAAGTTATAATAATGTTATAATAGTCCAAATGATCTAAGATTATAGGGGGTATGCCAAGCCCATTATGCCTTAAGGAGACTTGAAGTCAATTAGGGGTCTATATGTATTTCTAGGCCTTGATGAACTTTCCAAATGGTTGGAACATGTTTATGTAGTGTTTTTAGATATGTATGATATTTTTGAATCAGATAAACTTGTAGGAGGATGGTTTTTAACCTAGAAAAGGCTTAAACATGCAAGAAAATACAGAAACCAGGTCAAGAGGTTAGCTTGTCAAGATCATATCTTTTCCAAGGATATGCATGGGAACTAGAGAAATCAAGGGAATTCATTATGGTACCTTAAAATCAATTTTATGGAATTTGGAGGTAGGTTTAATGTTCAATTTATATGAACAAATATTAAGACCTAGAACTGCCTAAAATACTGGTTATGTCCTAATGAGGAAAATGAACTTAGAGAGCCACCCAAATGGCATAGTTTGGAAATGAAACATTATTTATCATGGAAAGGACTCAATAATACTATGAAAAATGAAATGTAGATGTATGGATCTATAATAACATGTAAAATAGTGTATTTATCACCATTTTCTATGTTTTGAAGGTTATATGAGGTTTGAGGAGATGAAATCAAGTTTGGATGGAATCTAAGGACATATTATAAATATATATGGTAATTTTATTTATTAAATAACCTATAATTTTCCTAAATAGAGCTCTCCTTTCAGCCAGTCAAAACTGGCATAGTGAACACAAGGATGAAAAGTGTTAAAACCTCAATTAGATGTCTTTTTAAGTGAGTTTGAGTAGTCTAAGGACATGGATAATATTTAAAAGTGTATTTCACTCCATCCCATGTATTTTCATGGGAAAATAAATTCATTTTTGAAGACAAATATGAAGGGTAGTAGAAAAGGGAGTTTTTTAAGACTATATGCAATGATTACTTCTTTCTAGGAGTTACCAAATGAGTAGGGTCAGAAACCATGCATGGAATTTCATGATTGAAGGAATTTCACCTCATCTCAATAAATATATCTATCCATATTTATTGATAGGATGTTCAAATAGATATAAATTATGAAGGTAGTTTTATGTGCCAAGATTGAGAGTTCTATGCCACTTTTCACAATTTTTATAGTTTGTATGGAAAACTGGACCTCCTAAATTTTCATAGTTCGAATCATAACTCTTTATCATGAAAATTTTAACCCATTTTAAAATATTTACACATTTCCATGTGACCTTTGGACTCCCTTTGGTTTGCCTCT
Source organism: Torreya grandis (assembly GCA_037957365.1). NCBI lineage: Eukaryota > Viridiplantae > Streptophyta > Pinopsida > Cupressales > Taxaceae > Torreya > Torreya grandis. Next base: position 129,641 of record JARHVA010007692.1, on the reverse strand, counting down.
TTCTCAAAAGCTATAAATATTGACTCTTTTGGTTTTGTTGGTAGCCTCTATTGATTAATGGGGAAAATATAGCCAAATTTATACTTTAAATACTCTTAAATAAATATAAATTTTATTTTTCCACTCACATGTTTTACTATTGAATATTGATTATAATCTTGTTGGTCTTGTCTAGTGAAAGATCTTCTTTTCTAGCATGTTACTCTTGATTGTCTACCAAATGTGCAAAAAGGTTATTGTTACAAGTCTTTGTTAGTATTATTTTATAAGTATATAGGTGTCTTATAAGTATTTTATGATTTTATCCTTTCATGGAATCATCCATTACCCTCCTAAGTATCAAATACATTTTTGAATCTAACATATGAAACATTGATGTGATAATGCATCCTAAGTTATGAGTTTTGTGTGAGAAACTTTTTTTTGTCTTTAAGTAATAGATATTAAATCAAATGGGAGGAGATTAAACATTGGTTCATCACTTTTTTTGGTTTTCTTAGTTATTTTCTTAACCCTTTTCATCCACAAGTTGATAGATAAGAAGTGCTTCAAAGAGTGTATCAAGGGAACTAGACCTTCTAGAGATTCATCTCTCAAGATTATCACCCACATCAAGAGGGATGTTTCCATTATGAATCTTGGATGAGGAGAGATAGGCATCTCCTAGAGGGTGTAAATCCAAGTGTCAATAGTATTTGGCATGCCTAGTGGGACTCCAAGTCTTAGAATATTATTTAAGATTGGTGTTGGTATTGACATAGTTGTAGCTACAAGAGCATATGCATTCAATACCTGATGGCTCCATTGAATATTTCAAGTCTTTGGTTAATGATCAGTCTTTAGTTTTCATGCCAAAGGTGACCACTAGGTTTTTTACTAAAGGTATACCCTTTGATTTTGTGTAATTACCTATATATTCTGCCAAAAGGTTTAGGTTTGTGAATACCCATCCTTATTCAAGAGAATTGGTTTCTAAGAATTATAAGTTCTTGTTTAGTTCAATCCATAATACTTATAATTCACATTCTAGGATGGCTAGAAACCAACCTTTTGTAGCCTTCACCAGATCAAATTCTTTGAATCTTGCCCAATATGACTAAATTCTTGGAGAAACACTTAAGATTGTTCCATATTTTAATAGATAGGGTCCTATTAGTGCCATTGAATATATTAGAAACATAGTAAAATTATAAAATATCCATAACAACATTCAATAAAATGTGGCTATTAGGTTTTTGGCATTATATTTCAAAGAAAAAGCCTTGGATTGGTATGGGACTCTACCTAAAAATTATATTGGTTCATGAGATGAACTAGGGGAACTATTGACTAAGAGGATTGGAGAGAAGAGTGATCATCTATCTCTAAATGAGAAATTTACCACCAAAAAGAGGGCACCATAAGATTTTATGCAATATTATAACACTAGATTTCAAAAAAAATTGGATAGGATCCTAGCTCTTATGAGGCCTACTCCAAACTATGCATTCTTGTATTATCTAAAAGCATTAAATAGTGATGTAGCAATGATGATCCAATCCATGGGTGGGAATACACTCTCTGCTACCTATGAGATAGTTATCAATGTTGAGAATTATCTTATTCAAGTAGGGAAGATTTATCCTAATCCTCTAATATCATTTTCCCCTAATTTACAACCTCCTAATCAAGACACATTACCTACCTTGACTCCTTTGCCTAGTCATGAAAAGTCTGCCATTATCCCAAATAATGAGATCTATGAGTTCAAGATTCTACTCAAAAGTGTTACCAATTAATTTGTTTCTCTTGAAAGAAAACAATTTAAAATTTATAGGCCATACCAATCCTACAATCAATTTGGATAAACTAATAGACTTCCTTTTCAAGGTAATGTTCAAGGACAAGGTGAAATCACCCAAGCTAGGCCTTATCAAAGATACAATCCTAATTATCCCTCATCCTCTAAATATCTTCTTACCACTAAAAATAAATTAGTTCAAGAACAACCATGATATCCATCATTTGAGAAAAATCAAGAATCGGTTTCTTATGCAAATAAAATGCATGACCAAACCATGGCAATACAAGGTAATCAACCTTTCCAAGTTATAAATTTTAAAGGACAAATACAAATTTGGGTGGAGAATGGTCAACCAAAATTTTATTCTACCCTCATAAATAATTTGGAGGGAGAGTTTTGTGTTGATAATCACTTGGGGAATCTAAGTAATATGAATATTAGTGTTTCCTCTAACACTAGTTCCAAAAAAGGGGTTGTTGAAGAGCAACAAGGAGAAACTCAAAGACTTGTTTTGGTCCTCACTTCATCTCCAATATTAATTGTGTCAAATTTATCTCCTAGAGTGTAATAATGTAAAAAATTTAAGAATGCGAAGATAGATCCTATTCACCCTCCTTTTCAAGCTACACCATAAGGAGCTAGTGCTCCTAAAAAAGCCCCAAAAGGTGAATAATTCTTCCATTAATATTGTAGACCAGATGAAGAAGCTACACATGAATATAATTTTTTTATTATTTAACTATACCAAGGTAGAAATATATGCTCCAAAAATAATTTCTATGATTGGGTAAGTTGGCTCATCTAGGAATGAAAATATTGTCCTAGTTAATGGGACTCAACCTATATATGGTCAACTAAAAAAGAATGAAAAAACTCCTCATTTATACCTATCTATAGTCATTAGTGTTTTCTTGGTTATAATTGTATCATATATAGTGGGGCTAGTACTTCAATTATGTATTAGTGTATAACAGATAAACTAGGCCTCAAATATGAACCAATGAATAAGGGAGTCTTACAATTGGATGGATCACCATCCATGACTTTGGGAGTAGTTAAAGATTTGAATTTGATCCTTCATAATTTTCCTACCTTCTATATTCCTCATCATTTGTTTTTGGTATATTTATCTCCATAATTTACCCTTTGATTATCAAGAGAGTTTGTAGTTAAGATAGGTTGATACTTGGCAAACAATTAGTCCTACATGGTGTTTAGGAAAAATTATGGCACTAAGGTGAAGATTGAATCATAACATATTCATCATAGTATCTGGGAGCCTTACAAACATAAATTTACAAATGTAAAATATGCCATCATTGATGAAGAGGAACTCCACATTGACCAATCTCCAACATATTCCCTTGAAGGAGTTTCTGATTTGTACTTAGATGAATGGGGAAATGAACATTATGAGCATGATCTTTATAAATTCATGGAATAATATGGTATTAAGGTGTATCATATATATTAGGATAAATAATTCATTCCAAATTTAATGAAATTAACTAAATATATAGATGGTTTATTGTAGCTTTTCTTTGATGGGTTAAGGAGCAAGATTGGGGTAGGTGGTGGAGCCATGTTGATTTCCCATTCTAAAGAAAGGTATTATTAAACTTTCATATTTGAATTCTCATGTACTTATAATGTGTTATAATATGATGCCATGATTAATGGACTGGAATGGGATAGGAGAAGAGGTGTCAAGGAATTATGAGTGTTTGGTGATAGTGAGTTAGTTGTGAATCAAATGAGAGGGTAGAGTTTGACCAACAACTCTTTGCTTAAGTCCTATAAGCATATAGTGTGGGATATTATAGAAGGTTTCCAAGATTTAAAAATAAAATATATTAAAAGAGAGGACAACGAGCATGCTAATAGGTTGGTAACAATTGGAGCTTAGTTTGATGTTCCAAAAGGGATAAAAGAGGATATGAACCAGCCACATCTTAAGGTGATTGTAAGGCACTCCATACCAAATAATGTCACTAATTGGAAAGTGTTTGATAGTGATAAACAAGTAGAACTTTTTATACAATAAGAGGTTGAGTTTTTTACCAAGAATCAGTCCAAACCATGGTAGCAATATGGAAGGTAGATTATCCAATTGAAATCCAACAAGCTTCCTAAAGGCCTAGTTACTCTTGAGAGCATATTCAATGAGGATAATCAGCTAAAGAAAGAGAAGTTAAGAATGTATAACAAGTAATAAAAATATGATAAGGTATAAATATTTAAGGATAAGTTACTTGAACGTGGAAAAGTATGTACTATTCAAGAGACACATGCTTTCATTGAGTTATTCAAGGAGTTTTTTGATGTCTTTACATGGGAGTTTAGTGATTTAAAGGGTTTTGATCCAAGCCTAGATCAACACTCCATAGAGATAGATGAGAGTGCTAAACCTATTAATAAAAAACAAAGGAAAATTAATCCTGAGATCTAACCCCTTATGAAGAAAGAGCTCACTAAGTTTATTGAGTTTAGAATCATCTTTCCTATCAAGCATTCATATTGGTTAGCCAACTTAGTCCCTGTTAGAAAGTAGAATGGAAAGATAAAGTTATGTGTTTATTTTAGGGTCTTTAGTAGAGTATCCATGAGATATCATTATCCCCTTCCTTATATGGAACAAATTCTACGAGTTATGGTAGGTAGTGAGGGGTTTTCCCTCCTTAATGGGTATTCTAGGTACAATCATAATTTGGTGAAGGAAAGTGACCAATATAAGATAGCCTTCACTACTAAATGGGGTACATATGCCTAATAGGAAGATTTATATTGTATTTTATAATATTGGAGATACATTTAAATGTGTAATCGATATGGATTTTGAAGGACTAATAAATGACATTGTGTTGGTGCATCTTGATGATGTAACAATTTTCTCTAAGGATGCAAATAATCATTTTAATCACCTAAGGAAGATTTTTGAGATGTTTAGGGAGTTTGGAATCTATCTCAACCCAAATAAATGTGTATTTTTGGTCCATGAAGGCTATCTCTTAGGACAGATTATTTTCAAGAAGGGATTATCCATTGATCTTGAGAGGGTGAGTACCATCTTGGTATTGTCTTTGCCCAAACATAAAAAAGGTTTACAAAGTTTCTTTGGAAAAATAAATTTCATAAGGAGATTCATCCCTAATTTTTATAATCTTGTCAAGCATGTAACTTCCATGTTGAGAAAGGATGAAACATTCACTTGGATTAAAATAAGGAAGGAAAGTTTTGAAGAAATCAAACAAGCCATTGCCCAAGTTCCTACTCTTGTAAGTCTTAATTTCTCTAAATATTTAGATTTTTATACCTTTGGAAATGAATAGATGATGTCTACCATACTTACTCAAGAAAATTATGAAAATTTAGAGCATCTTATTGCCTTCTTTAGTCAAGGTTTAAAAGGCTATGAGGTAAGATACACCTATATTGAGAAGAAAGAACTTTCAATTATTAGGAGCCTAAAGAAATTTAGGCATATGTTATCTAATAAAAAGATTCACATATTTTTACCTCATCCTAGTTTTAAAGAATTTATTTTGAGAAGGATTTGAATGAGAAGAGAGCATGTTGGATCACAAAAGTGATGGAATATGATGTGGAAATCAAGACAACCAAGATAGTAAAAGGGAAAGGGTTATGTGAGCATCTTGCTTCAAAATTAAAGGAGTGAAAGGAGGTTGTTTTGGTAATTCATGATGACCCTATGATATTTAGATAGTCACCCATGAGGATTTGGACACAAGATATGATTTATTTTCTTCAAACCAGTGAGTGCTTATAAGGTCTTGATAGAGCTAGAAGAAGGTACTTTAGATTGCAATCCATTCCTTATGTACTTATTAATGGAGTGATATTTCAGAAGGAATTTTCAAGTGTGTTTTGAGGTGTATTCATTTAGATCATATTGACAAAGTACTATTTGAGTTTCATGATGGATCAGCTGGTGGTCACTTTGCTCTAAGAACCACAATTACTAAGATTATGAGGGTTGGATACTTTTGGCCTAGCTTGTTCAAGGACACCCATGCTTGGGTAAGAAAATTTCAAAATTGTGTTATTTTTGATGGAAAACAAAAGATTTATACCTTTCCTCTTCATCCAATCCAATTTGATCAACCTTTAATGCAATGGGGTTTGGATTTCATAGGCCTAATCAATCCACCTTCTAGTATTGGTCATAAGTAGGTGTTGACTACTATAGATTACTTTACGAGATGGGTGGAGGATATATCTCTCAAGGAGGAAAATGAAAACTTAGTTCTAGACTTCTATGAAGGAATAGTAACAAGGTTTGGGGCTCCTTCAATAATAATTTTAGATAATGCATTGACTTTTCTTGGAATAAAAATAAGTGAATGGGATTTAAAGCATGGCATATATATTAACACCTCCTCTAAATAGTATACCCAAGGGAATGGAATATCTAATTCCACAAACAAGAATCTAATTAGGATCATAAAGAGGACTACTGAGGAGAAACAAAGGATTTGGAATTCTATGTTGAAGACAACCCTTTGGGCTGATAGGATTACCCTAAAGAGAGAAATTAGAAACTCACCATACACACTTGTTTATTGGAGATAATCTAAACAATATATATCACTTGAGTTACTTTATTTTGACCTCTCCTATCAACTACAATTTATGGATGATGAAAGGATGGAAGTTAGGTTATGTGAGCTATTGGAGCTTGAGGAAACAAGAGATCAAGCTATGCAAATGATGAGAACTCATTAAGAATAAACCAAGAGATACTTTGACAAGAAATACATGAAAATAAGTTTTAAGGAGGGAGACATTATCCTAAAGTGGGATGAATATAGGGCTAAACCTAGAAGACACACAAATTTTGATGCTTTGTGGAGCGACCCATTTGTGATCACATAATATAAGCAACAAAATTCTTTCCAATTCTCAAGGTTAGCTGGAGAAGAGCTTCATACCCTAGTAAATGAATTGGATATATCTCAAAAATTGTTACAAAGGTTCTCTTCTCCCCTTATACATAGTTTCTTTCTTTCGTTGTGTTCCATAAGTACTTATGCATAAGTGTGAGTTTTGTCTTGTGTCTTACCTTGTGTTGTGTTTTTATTTGTCTTACTTTGTTAGTGTGGTGTGCTTATTTTGGATAATTCCTTGATAGTTGTATTCAATAATCCATTGTCCATTAGTAGTATAAGGCTATTGGTCCTTAGTATATAAAGAATACTACCCTTATGAGTCACAATTTTGTTGACCAAATTTGACTTTTGGTCAAATTTGGGCACCCCTAGCAATTTTTTTTGATGTTTGAACATTTTAAGGGGTCCTAATTATTTTCATAGGAAGTATCAATTGTTAAATGATGTTATTTAAGGTCACATTATTTTTGGTTTTAATTTCATTAGTCAACTTGTCCTTTAGGGGTCATTTTATGTGCTTTTAGAGGCCATTTAATGAATTTGGCATGGTTCCCAAGGTGACTAAATGTCATAATTTCATTTAAAACGTACAAGATGTTAGCTCATATGTTAGGTATGTTAATTATGTCAAAATATTGGAGTTTCCCTAACTAAAGTTATAGAAATTAGTTGAAAAAGATGGAAAATGGCACTTGTACAAATTATTGGGAAGTGTGCCACATGGGTAAGCTTGTGGGGGTCCATAAAACATTATAAAAGTCATATATATGAATGGTTTGATCTGGAAATTCCATTTTAAAGCCAAAACCATTTTTTACTTTTTTGCTTTTGTGGATAGACTGAACTAACCTTTAATTTTTTAATCAGTATAGGAAGCACAAGTAGTTTTAGACAAAATTATTTTGGGAGTTTATTTTACACTCCAATACCTTAATTTTCATATATGTATTTCGAATATTTTCAACTATGTTGTATGAAGAATCGCTAACAAGTTGACTATGTAAATTTGATAGTTATTTAGTGAACCCTAATGGTTTTGATGCATTTTTGCCAAATCCATATGAACTAGTTGCTAGTGTTAAATCCAAAGTATGTTGGCTTCCTTATTAGATGTTCTTCATTCTTTTTTTCATGATTCATGATGTTTATATGATCAAAATTGTTTTATCATGTAAGGATGTGTCAGCATGTGTAGTTTCAATTGTAGTGTTTTGATATTTTGAGTGTATATATCCTATAAGTGACTTTTTCAACTGGGAAAGAGTGTCCCATAAGTCTCTAGGTCATATCAGTACTTCCTCTCATATTTTGATCTCACCATGGCATTCTATGAGTATCTTACAAGCTTTTTGTTCTTCATTTGCCAACTTCATGCTTAGTTCAGCTGAAGCCCATGCATAATCTTGTTTATTTTATGTATGAGGTGATAATGGAGGTGTTTTGAATTTTCCAAGGCTTGAAGAGTTGAATGAAGTCCTTTTTCATGTTTTAGAGAGTCAAAAGTTGGATCACATGCTCATATACCATGCCAAATAGCTACTTGATGCATTTGTCTACTCTTTCTCACATATATGTAGGTGTTTCCATATTGTAAAGTGTATTTTGAAGATGGTTATAGGTTTTAAAGGATGGAAACCACATTTTTGAATATTGATTATGTCATTTGGGTGGTTTTAAGTTAGTTTACCACCATGCTTACTATGATTCAATGCTCTGCCCACATATTCTACTCAAAACATGCATTATAAGCTCCTTGATGACATCATCCTAAGGTGAATGACATGGAGATGAGCTCAAAATTTTGAGGGATGAAGGATTATTATATGTTTTGAAGGTTCTAATTAGTCTTTTGAGTCCATTCTTGTTCTCTATTTCACATATTCCTAAGCAAATTGCCTGCTCAGTCATATGCTCACCTAAAAGAGGCATTAAATAGGGGGTTGACATGTTCTATGGAGTACCAAAGCATTTAATGAGACCTTATATAAAGCCCTTGAATATTTAAGAGACCATGAAAATCTTGTGTGAGGTGATAAGAATGACAAAAAAGTCATGAGAAATGTTCCTAAGGTGATGACTAAATTTTTGGGAATCAGTCCCTATTTTGAGCAAATAGAAGCCCAAGAGCTTTTTCAAGATGACATATAGTATGGTTGAGGTGAATTTTAGAGAAAATAAGTTGATTAACCTTGTAGCCCTTAGTGGGGATAAGGACCATGCCAAAAATGGGCTTAGGATAATTGGTGGGGAATGGTTGTTTAAGGTCCTAAAAGTGTCTATAAACACACTAAATTTAGGCAGTAATGTCTATAGGCCAAGAGCAAAGATAGACCACTTAACCAAAGTTGTAAACCTACTATACCATCATGATAAGGTGCATAAAAATAACTTGAATAAATTATTTGGATGCAAGATATCATCAAGAAGAAGAGAGTAGTTTTTTTTTTTCCTTCTATATACTTTCCATTTTGTACACTGTAGGAATAAGGATGTGAAATAGTCAGATAGGAGGTGTCTCAGTCCAAAAAAAGGGAAAAAACTTAGTAAGGAGTCCAAGAGAATATATGGTTAATTAGTAAAAAATATGATAGGTTGTAATAGTTCTTATGATTTCAAAGAGGTTTTAAACACCATAATCAATTAATAAAGTTCTATATATACCTATAGGTAGGGTTGTAGGCAGACTACTCAGGCTAGAAGGTGTTTGAAAGTTGAATCAAGATAATGTTTGAAAGGATCATAAATAAGTAATGATATGTAAATATATATAATGTGACTCATATATGAAATTAATGATCCTTCTCACATAATAAACAATGTCTTAAGATCCTTATATGCACCTATAAGAAAAAGGTCTCAATCAAGGGTAAAATAGGGGTTAGCCAAATCGGGGTCTATCTTAGTCAATGAGCAGTGATAAAAGGGCATATACTTATTGATGATAGAAAGGAAAACATTTAAGTTGAAATTTTTTTTAAGGTTGCAATAAGACCTTGAGATATCCTATCAAGTAGAGGGAAAAAATAGAACAAATAAAGGAAGGTATAAAATAATGCACCTATAGGCAAGGGCCCAGTTTGGATATGAAGTTCATTGATATAGTGAATGGAAGATTTAAAATGTTAATTAAAATGAACCATTACCTAATTAAACATTTTATGGAAGTCATGAGACCCTCCCAAAGAAGTAGACAAGCATACATAGAGTCTCAAAACCCTATTTTTACCTATAATAAGGTCTAGACAAGCTAAGGTTACAATGCAGTATGAAACCTCTAGGAGTGAAAGGAAGGTGTGAGTAAATTAAATAATATTAATAATGAAAAAATTAATATCACATAATGAATAATATCCTCCCAATATTCCAAAACATCTTTCTCATTTGGAAAATTGACTATAGTCCAAATAAGCAAGCTAGGAAACCCTTGGTTCAAAAGGTAAGCATAAAAAATACACTAAGGAGAAAGGTTTTGGATGGTTTAAAAATTTACATGAGAAAAAATTAAAGGTGGATAGAATTTATAAATATAATAGGATCAAGGAATTGGTGAGGAGAGGTCATCCACGGGTGAATTTGGACAAAAATGCAAGAGAATAAGGTTTTTAGCCCCTTTTTTAGACAAGTTGAGTTGGTTAGGTACCTAAATGAGAGAGTTTGACTTTTAAATTTGGTATATATAATAAATATGACATTATAAAACTCCAAAAACTCTCTTTTTTCCATGGGGACAAGGGATATTTCTCTCTATTTTGTCTAAGATATCAACCACTCATGAAAATCAGAACTTTAGTATACTAATCAAAAGATGGAAAAATGAGTGAATGACCTAAGATGAGGCCTTGGGATATTAAAATAACATTGGGTGATTAATATTTAAGGTTTAGGGATGATTATTAACATTCATACATGATCCAAACCCTCAGAGTGACTTAATTTATCATATATATATAGTCAAATTAGGTGAGTTCCCATTAGGCCTAATTGTCAAATGAGAGAAAAAGAACGAAAATGAGTGTTTGAGAGGTCATGTGATGGATTTGTGATTTTATTGAAGTGTAAAAATGTGTAATAATCCATACTAATGATGTTATAATAATATAAATTATCCAAGTTTGTAGGGGGTATGTCAAGCCCATTAGGCCTTAAGGAGACTTGAAGCCAATTGGGGGTTTATATGCATTTCTAGGCCTTGATGAGCCATAAAAATGGTTGAAACATGTTTATGTAATTATTTTAGACACTTATGAGATTTTTAAAGTATATAAACTCATAGGAAGATGGTTTTTAACCTAGAAATAGCTCAGGGATGTAAAAAAATGGAGAAACCAAGTTGAGAGGTCAACTTGTCAAGCTCATATTTTTTCCAAGGATATGCATGGGAACCAGAGAAATTCATGGAATTTATTAGGGTCCCTTGACATAAATTTTGTGTAATTTTGAGGTATGTTCAACGTTCAAGTTGTATGAACAAAGATTAAGACCTAGAACTACCTAAAACCATGGTTATGACCTAATGAGGAAAATGAACTTAGAGAGCCACCCTAATGGCATATTTTGGAAAGGAAAATTATTATACCATGGAAAAAAATCACTAAGTATCTCACACATTCAAATGAGATATACATAGACATATGGACAATATTCAAAATAGTTTTTTTCTCACCATTTTTTATTTTTTGTAGGATCTATGAGGTTTGAGGAGATGAAATAAAGTTTGGAGGGAAGATAAAGTCATATTGTAACTCCCTATGGTAATTTTTATTCTATGAAAAAACCTCTAAGTGTCATAACTAGAGATCTCCTTTTATCTAGTCAAAACTGACATAGTGAACATAAGGATGAAAAGTGTGGAAACCTCAATCAGATGTCCCTTTAAGGTGAGTTTGAGGATTCTAAGGGCATGGATAATATTTATAGGTTTATTTCACTCCATTAAATGGATTTACATGGGAAAATAAAGGAAATTTTGAAGACAAATGTGAAGGGTAACATAAAAGGGAGTTTCTTAACACTATAGGCAATGATTGCTTCTTTCCAAGAGTTTAAAAATGAGTAGGATCAGAACCAATGCATGGAATTTCATGTCTAAAGGCCTTCCCTCTCATCCCAATCATCATAATTCTACCTAGTTAGTGGTGGGATGTTCAAATAGATACAAATTATGAAGGTATTTTTCTATGTTAGGATTGAGAGTTCTATGCCACTTTTCATAATTTTCATGGCTTATATGGATAATTGGACCTCCTAACTTTTCATGGTTCAACTCATGCCTCTTTCTCATGAAAATTTCAAGATTATAATTTTTCATATTTTAATTATTTCATTATATGTCATCTAATAAAGCTATTTCCCTTGTTCATGTACTACATTAAATGGTTCACATATTGAACATAATTGGATTCATTTCATTCCATCTAAAATAGATAAAATAAATGAGATTAATGTTCATTATTCTTCCTATTATTTTAATGAATATATAAAAATATAAAATCATGTTTTTAATGATGAAATTCATAATTTAGAACATGTTAATTCATATAATTATGAATACCAAGATATAACCTATCTAGATGACCTTAATGGAGTAGATACTATGCAAATGAAGTATTATCTAAATTTAGAAATCATTTTAAATTATTATCTAAATTTATAAATCATTTATTTTTTGAAAATACTCATGAATTTCATAATATTTTAAATTTATTCTTATAATCTAAGGCTATTGTAGTCACATAAATGCTAAAAAATGTACATGTGAACATATTTTCAAATTATCTTAGTTTTTTCCAATTCTATAGTCATTGACCAATTTACTTCATTTTTACATAGATGACCATTACCTTTTAATAAAATTTTAATTCTTATATTCCTATTCCACATTTTATATATCCTAAGCTCATCCTTAAAATAATTCAAACTTCTAACTTAACTACTTCTTCTCTCTAGATAATGTCACTCTTTCAAGATAATCCAACCCATTGGTATCATCTAGATCATAATCTAAGGAAATTAGTTCACCAAATAGGTATAATAACATAAATACATTATAATATTACTAAAATAAATTAGAGAATATGAGTATATAATGAGATACTTTGAGAGTGAAACCTCTACAACATTGTAATAAGAACAAAATTCATAATATGATGACCAATTACTAATCCCTACCTCCTATTTATAGTCTTATTAGGTTATGGTTACTATATATGATTATATATCTAACTAAATGAGATACAATAGAAATGAAATATGATAAGGGGTTATGTAAGCCACAATTCAATTACACATATCCCAAAACACACTATAGGATAATGGCATAGCATGCCCCTCCCCCTTAAAACAAAGTTGTCTTCAATGTTTAATATCTCTAGATGTTTCTATAAAAAATATTCATCCTTCAATGTTACATATTCATGGTTCAAATGATTCCACTTGATCAAATAATCTATAATTTCTCTTGTTATCAACCTCTTAGTACATGTCTACAGGATCTCCTTAGGCTAGAGAATGATTTGGACTTATTCATCTAATTTTTTTAACTCAATCTTGGTATAAAATTTCCATCCAACTACCTTATTTAGGAAAGATACATGAAATATTAGATGTATTCAAGTGGATTGGGGTAGCTCTAGCTTGTATGAAATACATCTTTTATATAAAATATTATAAGGGCCATAATAATTTAGATAAATTTTCTTATCCTTTATTTTTTACTTCATATAAATCTACTTATATGTCTATAGGCACACAAAGACTAATAACCTATGTTATAATGTATCTAACTATGGTGTTGATATACTTATGGCTTCATTATATTATGCTCCATTGACAAATTCTCTTGTAGACTAGCTAATACCTCATGTTGATGTTGAATGTGTTCTTTAATAACTTTAATCTTTTGTTTCACCCTTAAGGATTGAATGATGGATGGGTATGATAACCATAGATTATTAGGAATGGATACATTTTATAAGAGGTTTATAAGGAAGTGTATACACATAATATTTTCATCATTTATCAAATACTGACACTTTACATCTTGTAAGAACTTATCAAGACTCAATATCTCTGAGTGCACACCTTAAGGGGTGCACTGGGAAAGGGGTGGGTATACCTTTGGTGATTTTCAAGATTGTTGTCCCTTATCTCCACATTATTACCAATAAAACCAACTCCCAAATCTATTCCCTAAGCTATTTCTCCTCCCTTACATATTCCTATAGTCTTTTCCTCTTTCCATCCCTCTTTTTCTTGTCTTAAACCCCCTTTTGATCAATCAATTGTACTAGTTGTAATGGGTCAACCCAATATAGTTTAGGGGTATTTTCCACTTTCTTATGTTATTAGCATTTTGGCCAACCTAACTCAAACTTAATGAATTATCCCCAAAAACACAATTGGTCAACATGGTCAAACCTATACATCTGATATTTTTAGAAGGATTTAGGACAAGATCGACCTATAAATATGAGATCATTTCATAATTATTATATATGTGCTTCTTCATAATTATTATTTTCTTGTGCTTCTTCATAATCTAGTTTTACACCAATCTGCTTGAGGAGACTTATCTTAGGTTTCTTATTTGGATAATTTAGTTTTATGGATATATCTTGGATACTTTGGCCTTTCTTAGTGATCCTTATAAACCACAAAAAGATCTTATATAACCCTTTTAGCCAAGGGAGAGATTGAGTCTTGATGGGTTCATATTTAGGTAAGTATATTCTAACTTTATTATCCTTTATTTTAGTAGATAGAAGTATCATAAGTGTAGGATCGAATAATACTATCTTTCATATTTCATGTATTAGGGTGTTACTCATATCTAATTTAATTGAAGTTCCCTATACATTGCTTATTTTGTTTCTAACCCCTCACTTTGTGACACAAGATTTGGTGTGCACTAGATTAGATTTAATTTTTTATTATTAGAATAGGTGAATGTTTTAAACCTTAGGAGTAAATTAGGGTTGTTGTGTGATTATGTTATATTGTAGGCTTTGGAAACCTTCCTATCATTATATTTTGTGACAAGTGATCCCATAATATGGTCTAATATATCCCCTTATTGGTCATGCTCCTACATAACAAGTGTATCCCCAATCGAAAGTGTAGGTATGCTCTATATTTTCCAAGCCAAGATTGATTTATAAACATTACACATTTTTAATTACATACATTGTAGTGAATCAAACATGAAACTAACCCTTTCAAGATTTATTTCACTTATTTTCATTATTTTAGTCATTATCTTTACCATACTAAATCGACCTAGTCGACTCAATATAGGTTTCTATTCTTTCAAACATCTAGTTTAAGCAACTAGGTCAACCTAGTCAACTGAATATAGTTTCAACACTCTGTAAGCATGTTCCTACATAGCTTGATCAATCCTATTGACCTAGTTTATAGATTTTGCTAACATAACTCAAGGTCCTTCATAAAAAATATTCCTTAATTGCATCTTTGATCCATCAAGGTTCCTTTCTACCTCTCTAATTATTTATTATATATATTTCCTTTCATAGTTTATAGTCATTAAAACTAACCTTGCATAGTCAACTGGATCGACCTTGCTGACCTAGTTCTATGTTTTATGTGCTATCTAAAATAACTATATTGACCTTATCAACCTAGTTCATTTTTAGACCTTGTTTCCATAGTATAGGTTCGACCCTATCAACCATGTTCTATATTTTGTGCATATAATCTCAACACTATACCTTGTTTTAATTTAGAATTAGCCTCATATCTATTAGTAATTATCTCACACCTTTCTTTTCCTATTCCATGCATGATTAGAAAAAATCACATAGTTTAATTAAGGGATTTTTAATTAATTTATTAGTTTCACTATTTAAATTTTAATCACACACAACCAAATCACATAATTTAAATAGGCACTTTAGCATTTGTCTACCCTAGGCCAACGTACTTGGATTTCATCACTAAGGGAGAAGCTAACTTGATGTACTAGTCAAGTATAAATCATGGTTAATGTTATATTCTAGATAAGCACCTGACACCCTTATCATTACAGTGTGTGAAGTGAGGGATTAGTCCCCAATACCAAGATTTTATCATTGCCACTATACTCCCTCTCAATGCAAACTACCAAAAACCATCCTTCAATTATTATCTAGTTGCTTGCTTTATAACCAATTTCTAATCACATTTAAATAATTTCTTAATAATCTTAATAAATATTTTAGGTTGACCAATTAGTTATCTCTTTACTTTTTAAGTTGATTACTTGCTCTTTGCTCAATTGTGTGTGCAAAAAATTGCATTATCCATCATTAGTGTAAGGTTTTATTTTGTGTGCCTCAATTGGATTGGCTAGTGTTGATCCAATTGACTATTGGTTTCCCTTCAACTCTCTTTTCTAGATTAGCTACAAATATTGTCTTATTTCATCTCTTAACTTGTTATCAACCTTTTCTTTTATTATGTCTATTATAATAGGTTTACCTAATCAACCCTATACCTTTTTTATCCCCTATGCATTGTACTAGATTGACCCATTTTACCATGTACTATCTATAGCTCCTTTTACCTCTTTTGCCTATCTTTTTTTACTATTCTAGATCAGATTAGTTGACCCTATATTATTTTTAGGCCCATTTTTCTATACTAGATAGACCTAGTCAACCTTGTACTATATTTTACCTTCTTTATTCATCAATATAGCTTACCATCTCTCCAATTTTGTATTTTGTTCATCTCTCTTTAGTCATAATGAATTATCTTATCACAATATTCTTGGAAAACTTGAATCCATTTAGATACTATATGGGATGTTCATTTCTTCCTCTCTTTTCCTCCTAGGAGAACCATCACTCTTGGGGCACTACTTCTCCTTCATCTATGAACTATAACATGGTGCAAATAACACCTCAAGATGAAGTTGATGGATATGATCCTTTCTATACTCACCAAAAAATTTCTCATCTTCAAAATATTCAAAATAATGTGGGAGTGATTGATACAAGTTTACTTAAAAATCCAGTTGGTATTCCTTCTTCTTCTAATCCTCTCGTTATTACCAATTTAGGGAATGCTTCTACCAACAGTAACTCACCACCTAATATAACCCAACTATTAGCCCAAGTTATTCAAAAAATAAACATAATGAAAAACTCTAATACCAACCAAATTATGCAAATTCAATAACACTTAATTAATGTGGCTAATCAACCTCCAACTATTCATCCTCAAGCAAATCCTAATTATATTCCTCCACCTCTTAGTGATGCCTTAGATAATGTTATTCCCAAATCCATAATGAATAATAAAATTATTCAAATCATTAAAAATGAGCCTTTATCTCCCTTCATTATTTAAAGTTATATTTGTATGATATCTCCAACTATCAAATATGATGGGACTAAAGACCTTACGTCATTTCTTAAATCCTCTAGCAACCTTTACAAAGAGTGGATCCAAACTAATACCTTCACCACTAAAAAAATCTTAGTCAAAACCTTAATTATAGATGTGTTATAATGGTATAATAAACTTTCCCAACATTTTATTTATCAAATTGAATATTTGATTAATCCTTTGGTTAAATAATTTCAACACAATGATCTTCTCAAAAATTATCTTAGCCACTTCAATGCTAAACAATATCCTAATGAATCAACTCATGACTTTATCAGAAGATGTAAATATTTAGCTCATAAATCCAACCATAACATGACTGATGATAATCTATTTAAAAATTTTATCACTATTTTGACTCCCACTCTTCAATATAAGGTTTTAACCATTGCTCCCCAAACACTTAATGAAGCTCTTGACCCAGCTAAGCATCAAGACTTTCTTATGAAGAAATTTCAGCCTAATCCTAAAATTCTTAAAGGATGTTTCCAAACATATAGTTATATCACTATTAATTCTCCATAAACCAAACAAGGAGTTACACAAATTTATATTCCTTAACCTTCTCATACACCTCTTGCAATTCAGCAAATGAAACAATTTTTACTACCCTCAAAACCTTTCATTTATCCCAATGCTCTTCCTAAATAGTATGACCCTAATCTATTTTTTTGGTTCCATGATAACATTGGGAATTGTCATGAATCTTGTATAGGGATAAATAAATTCATTTTCTCTTATATGCTTTGTGATTCATTCAATCACGAATTTATTATCAATTTTCATCATCAAGAATACACTACTACTTCCAAAAAATGACAAACCTTTAAATCTTATACCTATAATAACCAAAAATATTTTTCAAATAATCAATAAACTTCTAAATATGTTTGTACCATTTATTTTTATTATTACCAATATTATAAAAACTCTCAATATGTCAAGACTACCAAGGTTAATTATCATCATAAACCAACTCACAAAGATCTTGTTACCAAACCTAAAAGGCCATTTTTAGAAGAACAACTTATTAAATACACTACCACCTACAATATTTATTTGGAATAAACTAAAGATCAAATTCCTTCTTCCTATCCTCCAACCACATCTATACCTTATAAAACTAATTTACCTTCTAAACTTCATACTAGTTCTTCTAAATCACATTGGAACTTTCTTTAAGAACTCAAATCTATGCCTTGAAAAATTCCACTTATGGAGTTAGTTCACACTTCACCTTATCATCATAAATTCCTTATAAATCAACTTCAATAAATTAAACATCCATCCTCCATATATTAAGAACCACATTCTATTGATTCTCAACCTACTAACATCAATACCATTGAAACTATGTGTCCCTCTTCCAAACCTTCCATTGAGTTTCTTAAATAGGACATGATTAATGATGAAATCCTATTTCCTAATGATGATCTTCCACTCTTTATTAAAAGATTTATTAATATCACTCTTATCCAAAAAGTCTTAGTTGATGAAGGTTATGGTATTGATATGACATCCTAATGGCTTATTCAACAACTTGGTTATAACAAGGATCATCTTAACCAAAATCATCCAAATTTATATGGTTTTGATAAGACTAATAAAAAACCACTTGGTTTTATTTGGATTTCATTAACCATAGGACCTAAGACTATTCAAACCAAGCTTATGGTCCTTGATCTCCCTTTATCTTACAATATCTTTCTTGGTCATCTATGAACTCATCAAATTAGGGTCATTGCTTTTTCTGGTAGTCAATGTATTAAATTCTTACATAATGGTAAATAATACAAGCATGAGGTTGACCAAAATCCATGGAGTATCCAATGTCCTAATCCTAAAACTCAATATCATATTCCTATAAATCCTAATAATAATGATTTTTTATCTGATTTCATCAACATGAATCCTAATTTATAAGTTACTCTTATGGATTCTGATGATGATGAGCCCAATGATTTGAAACATACTTGAAATAATAACAAGTTTCATCCATACATTTCATAATGGATTCCTCCTTATCTCTTTCCAAGAGACTGTACTATTCTTTTTATTGATGAGATACCTACTTTTCCCCTCCATGTAATTCTCAAGAACCTTATTTACTAGAAGATACCTTCACTTGCAATGATTTTAAAGTGGATAAAATATTTCAAGATCCTCTAATCATGTATCCTCATACATTCAATAATATTTGGATTTCATCTTCTGAAACTCCCCCTGATTCTCAAGCATGTAAAATTTCTCCAACATACAATGACAACTATATCATGGCCCAAGCTCAATCTAGAGACTTGGATTTCTAGCATTATCATAAAACTTTATCCTAAATCCATGATTTTAATTGAGATGTGTATACCATTTTTGTGGATTTTACCTTAGATATTGAGGGTCATGTGCCTCCCATTAATCCTCCTTTTATCGATACTCCCTAGGTGGTAGAGTAAATTATGCCTTCTAAATCTTTAAAATTTACTACACCTTTAGATCCTATCATTCCATCAGATCCTTCTCCCATAATTGAATATATGTGCACTCCAATATATTCTATTCCATCTACTTATTTTACTCATAAAATTACACTAGATTGTAAGGCAATTGATGTCTATTAGAATCAGTCTGAGTATGATAGCCATGGAAATAAAATTCTAGATATTAGAGTAGATGTCAAATATTATGGTCCTCTTCCTACCTTGCCTAGAGATGAAGCTATTATTGAGTCACTTCATGCCTAGGAACCTCAACTTCCTTATAAACACCATAAACTTGGGAACTTCAAGACTAAAACTCCTTGATTCAACAACTTCATTACTAGCATTGATCTTAAAACAAATCCAATTTCAGCCTTGCCTAATGCACCATACCACTTTCAAGATGGTAATGCCATGCTTATTAAAAAAAACACTCACATAAAATATGGTACTCCATCTTGTCCTCGACTAATTATTATTTTTTAAGAGATTTAACCTACTGAACATGACAACCTGAGCTTATTCTTTGATAAATATTATGAAGCTTTTGATTGGTTTTATAGGGACATGCCTGGCATTGACCCTAGCATTGTGGTGTTCAATATCATTACTTATCCTAATGTTAAGACTTTGCATCAAAAAAAAAGGAAATTTCCACATGAAGTTTTAAGTTTATGTCATAAGGAAATCATCAAATTACTTGATGCTAAATTTATTAAACTAGTGGATTATTTTGAATGGGTTTCCAACATTATCCCCATTTGGAAGAAATTCACTATGGTCATTCAAATTTGTATTGATTTCCATAATATTAAACTTTATTGTCCCAAATATAACTTTTATTTACCTTCAATAGATTGCACTGTTGATTCCATGGATGGTTATGAAATGTTATCTCTTATGGATGGCTTCTCAAGATATAATCAAATTCATACCACTCCCAAGGACCAATATAAGAATACTTTCACCATGAAATGGGTCAACTATTACTATGTCAAAATGTCTTTCAACCTCAAGAATGTCATATCCACTTATCAACATGCAATGACACATATCTTTCATGATCTCATTCATAAAATTGTTGAAACATATGTGGATGATCTTATTGCTAAATCCAAACATCGTAAGAATAATCTTTCTAATCTTGGTATCATCTTTGACTGTCTCCTTAAATATAAAGTTAGACTTAATCCTTAAAAATGTGTTTTTGGAATTAGATCTATAAAAATTTTAGGATTCTTTGTATCTCTCTACGTCATTGATGTTGATCCAACCAAAATTAGTGTTATCATCAACATGCCCATTCCTAATTCTACTCTTGGCATTCATACTTATTTGGACAAACTTGGGGAAATTAGATGATTTGTCCCTAAAATGGCATATTTAATTCACTTCTCAATAAAATTACTACTTTATTATGGATGGAGTACTTTTCTTGAGAAGTGAATGGATGATTTGTTCCTAAAATGCCTTCAAAGAACTAGGGTAGGTTACATTCTCACTATTCCTTTTAGTAAAATCATTCCTTTAGCTTTAAGTTTCACCTTTAATATCACCAATAATATGGTTGAGTATAAATATATTATCTTAGGCATGACATCTGCTCTTGATTTAGACATTCAATACCTTCATGCTTTAGGTGATTCTCAACTTATGTGCCATCAAGTTTGTGGTGATTATCAATGTAAAAGTGAGAACCTTATTACCTATCATCAAATTATAACCACTCTTGCTAAGGATTTTATCTCATTCACTATTGATCCTATTCCTAGAGATCAAAATTCCATTGCTATATCTCTTGCATGTTTAGATTATCTTTTTCATCCACATCAAGTTCTTTTTTATCTTACTTTTATTATATAAATATGAAAATTTACATCTTCAACTTAACCACTAGATTAAATTATTTTTCATATTGATATTTTTATGATTCACCAAAGCCTATGGTATCAAGACATCATTCAATTATTATAACATCAAACTTATCCTCTTAATTTAGATTTTCATGAAAAGATATGCATTTGTAAACAAGATTTCAAGTATGTATTTCAACACAACATCCTTTATTATCACAATGTTGAAGGTACCTTTCTCTATTGTGTTATGAAATATGAGGTCCCTCCTCTTATTAAACAAGCACATGGGGGAATTTAAGGTGGCCACTATAGCAGACATGCTACAACACTTAAATGCCTATCTTTGGGCTACTTTTGGCCTAGTCTTGAAAAAGATGCAATTGAATATGCTAAAAAATGTATTCCTTGTTAGGCTCATGATGATATTATCCATTCACATCCTATTGAGATTTAAACTATAGAATCTCCTTGGCCATTTTCCACATGGGGATTCAATCTCATTGGTAAAGTTCTTCACTCTCAAGATGGGTATGTCTTTATCATCACCACTACCAAATATTTTACTATGGGTAGAAGCTATGCCCCTTATTATTTTCATTAGTCATACCATTTCAAAATTCATTCTCAATGAAATCATTTGTCAATTTGACATTCCCCATACCATAATTTTAGACAATGGTGGTAATTTCAAAAATAAACATGTTAAGCAATTTTGCAACAAATGCAAGATTAATCACAAGTTTTCCATGCCTTATCATCGATAATTAAATGGTTAAGCTAAGGCCACTAATAAAATTCTCAATAAAATCCTTCATAAAAAAATTCATGAAACCCACATATATTGGCATATTTATCTTTACCCTACACTTTGGGCCTGTCATACTAGCATATGTACTACCACTAGGGCAACTCCATTCTCACTAGTCTATGGTTATGATTTAGTTATTCTATTAGAATTTGAGTTTCCCTCTCTTTATATATCTCTTCATGGTATTATTCTCAATGAATAATTAAGTGAATCTCTCCTTCACGCCCTTTATCTACTTGATAAACATAATCTTTCTACCTTACAACATAAACACCAATATAAGGCTTACATTGCCAAACAACATAACAAACATGTCAAAGTATACACTTTTAATGTTGGTGATATTATCCTTAAATTAGACTACACCCATGATAAAGAATGTAAATATGCCCAAAAATGGTGGGGCCTATATTTAGTTAAATATATTCTTGGTCCAAGCACCTATCATCTTCAAACCAATGAAGTCCATGTTTTTAAAGAGCCCACCAATGCACAATTCCTCAAAAATTACTTTGCCTAAATATTTCTTTCTTGTCATGTTTTATATCTACATATATCTAACACTTTTTGTAGGTTACTTAAGCATTGGTCTCTCCCTCTGTAGTAGTTCCCTTTTTTCACAAACCTTTAGTCCTCCCTTTTGGTCTTTTGGTTTCTTGATGTACCATAGTCTTCTTTATCTTCATGCATTTTATCTTGTTTTTTTCATCCCTTGGGTTTTTATTTTTTGAGTTGATTCATAAGACTATGGAAAAGACCTGACATTCCTGACAAAATCACCATGTTTTACTTATTTTATCTCTTCTTATTATTTTTTAATGTTGTTTTGGCACCCTTTGGGTTTTTTATTGTGATTTGCTTTGTAAGGCTATGGATAAAACCCAACATCCATCATAAAATGACCATCTCTTTACTTTATATTTTCCTTATTTTATGTAGTTGTAGTGTAAGACCATGGATAGGACTTGACCCTCCTCATCAAATTACCACCTTTTCATGTTCTTGATCCTTGTTCCCAACTTTAGCATTTACTTCTTTTGCAAGATGAAATTGGTAAAAAAATCTATGTTAGCATGTTTTCCTCGATTTACCTCATTCCCATAATAAGGATTCACCCTTTGTTGTCATTGTATCCCTTTTTGCCCTTTTGTCACATTTTTTGTGATTTGAAGCAATTGATTTTCCCTTTCCTTTCATCTCCACATTAGATAAAACAAGGTTAAATTTAGGATATCACTTTTATTTCACCTAGATTTATGAATCTCCTAGACCCCATGCTCTTTAATGTTTCTCTCTCTTAGTAACTTTATTTGAAGTATTCAAATTAAAGTCATATTTATCACCCATATTTTGTCTTCTAAATTTGTATGGAGGAGGAATATTAAAGAAATCCTTCAATAAAGATAAAAGCCAAATCATTTGAAACAAAAGGTAATGATATCTAAAAGTCAATATACAAATCTCAAAATTCCAATTCACACCAAAATATGTGATCACAAGCACATATCATTTCTCTAATTGAAGCTCAAACTCTATATTAAACCTCACATAGATCTGAGGTCCTTTGGGGTGTGGTAGGATAGTATATTAAAATAGGGAATTTTAAAAAAAACTCTATGGTGCTACCTAATTTATCATGCAAGTACCCAATCTTTGTAGTAGATCGATGACTCTATAAGAGGTCTTGAAGAATTGGAAACACATCATGGGGAGATAGGTCCATTTTAATTTTCATGCATATAACCTTCATGGGATGATCTATATACTTCATTTTTTAACCTAATACTTACATTTCTAAGAGAAGTTATTCATCATCCTTATGAATAAAAGTATTCTTAATTTTACAAACCTAATTTGAGTGTCTTGACTTTGATAAATAGTTCTTCTACCTTAGTTTTTCTTTCATTCTCCTCTCAACCCATTTTTTTTACCCCATTGATAGACAAATTATGATTTTGAATATGTTTTCCCTTATTCTTTAATTCCTTCTTATTCACTTATTAAAAACTTGATAGCAATACTTTGATTCATTTGTATCTATACTTAGATCAAAATAACATGTTTTAGTAACTTTGGATTCTTATTTCCTTTATACCTAATTTTACGTTTACTAGACTTACTTTATTTATTTTTTCTTATTTGTCATTATTTTATTGTCCTATTGTTATAGATACCTAAGTTTATACCATTTTTCCATTATTGAGTGTGGTTATCTTGTTACTTCTCACTCATCAATGTTGTTTCCCCTTTTTTTATACATTTTTCCATTGTTGAGTGATATGTGAATTGTTGATGCTCACTCAACAATGTTGTTTTACCATTTTGATTTTGTTTCTTCTTTTACCATTGATTTATTTTGATTACCTTCTTGTTTGACATGTATCCTTGGTTTGACTTGGTGATTTTTCCTTTCTTACTTAAGGATAGCTTGTTTGAGTTTTTTGGTATTTAGTAGCCTTGGCTTTTTTGGTTACCTGATTTACTCTTATTTTTGACTTGGTCATTTGGTTTAACATAACACCTATCACCCCAGCTTGCCAAATTTCCCAAGTACATCTCATATTCATATCACTAACTCTCTTGGCTTTTATTATGTTTATTTGTTTTTTCTCTTTAGTTTTATATTCTTGGGTTTGTCGAAGTAGTCTCTGCACCCTACAAATCAAAACTAACAACATAATAGAAAATCATCTAGTGATAAAGGTAAGTCAAGGTATGCATCATATTTAATGTTTAGTCATTTACTTTTTAGATTAGTTTCCCTTTTATTCATTTAATTTTAATTATTTTTTCTTTAAAATATTGGTCTTTTTTTTAGCATCAACTTTGTGTGTTACTATGTTATTTCACAAAGCACCATCCTCTATTTCACCTTAGTGACACATGATGAGATTTGAGTGAGGAATATGTATGCACATAATGTTTTCAACTTTTATCAAATATTGATGCTTTAAATCATGTAAAATCCCATTGAGACTCAATATCTCTAAGTACATGCCCTAAAGGGTGTACCAAGAAAGTGGTGGGTAGACATTTGGTGATTCAAAGGATTGTTGTCCCTTATTACCACATTATTATCAATCCAACCAGATCCCAAAACCATTCCCTAATATATTATCCTCCCTTGCATATTCCTCCAATCTTTTACACTTTTTATACCTCTTTTTTTTGTCTTAAACCCATTTTGGTTAGTTGGTTGTACTAGGTCAACTGGGTTGACCCAATATAGTCTAGGGGTATTTTTACTTATCTTGTTAGCCTTTTGGTCGACCTAGCTCAGACCTAATGAATTATCCCTAAAAACACACTAGGTTAACTAGGTCAACCCTATACAAATGATGTTTCTAAAAGTATTTAGGATAAGATCTGATTATAAATACAAGATCATTTCATCATCATTATATATGTGTAATTAAGAGTTATTATTCACTCTTGCTTAATCACAATCTACTTTTCCACCATTCTACTTAAGGAGACTTAGCTTAGGTTTATTATTTGGAGAATCTAGCCTTATGGATAGGCCATGGATGCTTTGGCCTTTGTTAGTGATCCTTAAAAACCATAATAACCTCTTACAAAGTCCTTTTGGCCAAGGGAGAGATTGAGTTTCCATGGGTTCACAGTAAAGTAAGTATATTCTAAAATTTTTCTCATTTCTTTTAGTGTATAGAAGTAGCATAAGTGTTGGCTTTACTAATACTATCTTTCATATTTCATGTATTAGGGTGTTACTCATAATTAATTTAATTGAAGTTCCTTATACATTATTTGTTTTATTTCTAACCCCTCACTTTGTGCCACAATCTTTGGTGTGCACTAGATTAGATTTACTTTCTTATTATTAGAATATGTGAATGTTTTAAGCCATAAGATTCTATTAGGGTTGTTGTGCAATTGTGTTATAATATAGGTGATCCCCTAATTGGGTTTAACATATCCTCATATTGGTCATGCTTTCACTTAACAAGTGTATCCCCAATCGGAAGTGTAGGTATGTTATATCTTCTTTGGGCTAGGATTGATTTATAGACATTATGCATTTTTGATTGCATACAAGAAGTGTTATACCATCATTTTATGAGCAAAAATCAATAAACCCATTATTATTTTTTATTAAAGGAAAAAAATAGAGATACCTTTATAGGCATTTATTTACCACCTCTATTTTCCCATCAAATTAAATATGATATGATGAGTTATGAATTCATTTAGTATACAAATATGAAAATATATCAGTGTAAAAATTACTAGTAAAGATGGGATCATGATCACTTATAATGATCTTGAGAGTACCATGTACCTTTTAAAATTTATCCAAAAAAGTAGTAGTCACCGTATTAGTTAAAAATGGTTGTGAAAAGGAGGGGAAATGAGCATATTTTTTGAGCTTATCCATAATTACCATGATGAAATTTTTATCATTAGACCTTGGCAACCCTATAATGAAATTCATATAAACCTCCTCCCACCTTTGGATAGGAATGGATATTATTTTAGACTTATTTTATTTACATACCATGCATTCAGCCACAAATTTTTGTATATCTCACTTAAGTCCTTCACCAAATAAATTATGCTTGACTCTATGATAATTTTTTAAAAATCTAGAGTTCCCCTTAATAGAGATGCATGATGTTCTTAAAGGATTTTTTGTTTGAGGATATAATTATTGCATAGGTATAATTGTTATTTATAACATAAGACATTCCATTTCCACTAAAATTTGTTAGAATAACTAGATCCATTTTACACATTATGAATCAAAACTTGTCTATCCATATCCTCACCCATTCTGATCTAGCTTCTTCCAACCAATCTACCTACCAAATGGTCATTGCACATAACAGTGCTTATATCGATTTATCCTTCCTGGATAGTGAATCTCCTAATACATTTGATTTAAATTTTTTATAAATTATGTAAAATTCATATCCCAAAATATTATACACCCATTTTGATTGTTCTTATGAAGATAATCATTGTTCTAAAAAATATTTTATACTATCATAGTTAGTCTTTATCTTAAAGTGTCTACTCATCAAATAAGGTCTTCATAGCTTGACCACATATAGAATAACCAACAGTTATTTATCATAAATTTGTTTTATCCTATTTTTATTTTGATTTGATGAATTTTAAGTTCAATATGTCTTACTTCTTGCATGAGTACTAACCCTATAACATATCTTGATGAGTCACATTCAACAATAAGAGTTTTGTAAAAATCAGGGGTAGCCGAAATTGGATAGGTGCACATAGAATCCTTTATATTTTTAAAGGCCATGATAACTAGTTAATTATATTAGAAGGAGTCCTTATTAAAAAAATTTATGAGTTGTGTTTCTATGCTGCCATATTTTTTCACAAATCTATGATGGTAACTTGTGAGCTCCAAAAAACTTCATAGATTATTAAGGTTTTTTTTCACTTTCCACTCCATCATATATTTGATATTATTAGAGTCTAATTTGAATAATTTGTGTGAAATAATAAAACCCAAATAATCCACCTCTTAGACTCCAAAATCAAATTTTAAAGGTTTTACATAAATTTGATTATGTTATAGCACTAACAAAACTTGTTTCACATGTTGAAAATGTTCATCCCAAGATTTTTTTATAGATTAATATGTCCTCAAAAAACACCAACACAAAATTTATTAAAAAAAACCTAAAAATAGTGTTCATAAAACTTTTAAATGTAGATGACACATTTTTGAGTCCAAAATACATGACCAAAAACTCATAGTGGCCTTCATGAGTTGTAAAAACTATTGTAAGGATATCTTCATCTCTAATCTAAATTTTATGGTTCCCAAAATGAATATTTAGCTTTTTCAAAATAAAAATCACTTGAATAATTTTAAAAATCATCAATTATCAAAATAGGAAACATATATTTGATGGTGTGCTTGTTTATCTTTTTATAGTCTAGGCACATCCTCCAAGTGTCATCCTTCTTATGCACCATGGCCATTAGAGATGAACATTAAATTTGGCTATGTCTAATAATACATGCCTCTTACATCTCATGTACCATATTTTAAATTTCATGTTTTTATGATTATGGATATTGGTATGGTATGATGTTTGGTGGTTGACTACAAATAATCATTCATATGGCATGATTATGTTCTCTTCTTGGTGGAAGTATTATTAGAAAGGCACTAAAAATAGTTGGGTGGACATCAATAATCATCTATAAATCAGGATGCATAGACACCTTTATTGATTAAAATTATATGGAACATAATCATGTTATAAATCCTTCAACCCCATTTTGATAATATTTCTCATTTGATCTGAACTAACTAATTGTCTATACTTTTCTTGTAATCCACATAGTTTAAATATGTTACCTTTAGAATGAAATCACATGAATAGTTCCATAAATTCATCTCTATTGTGTCCAAGGTTGTTATCCATTAGAATATAATAATAATGTCTAACCCACCCATTGGAATAAGAAACATAGGATAATATATCTCTTAGTAACCCATACCAAGCTTAATACTATGAAATTTTATAGAACACTTGATTATATCACCATCTGCAATCATGACAATAAATTTTGGAGTTGGGTAAATGAAATAGTTCAAATGAGTAGCTAACTTACTATTGATGAAATTATGTGTACTCCCTAATTAAATTAACATGGTTACCTTCTATTTCTTGAGGAAACCCAAAATTTTAAGGGTTTGATGACTGCTAATACTTGAAAGTGCATGATAGGAGATAGTTAATTTAGATTCTTTAGATTTTATATTTGGCTTCTCTTCATATTCCCTTGATGCTTCATCATAATATTATTCATCATTGACCCCTCAATTTATAAAATTTTATTCTAAGCACATTTATGTCCTTTAATCCATTTTATATCACAATTGAGACATAAACCTTTAATTATATTATCTTCAAATTTTTGATGTGTTAATATAATAGGTAGAGGTAATGATGGTGATATGTTGCTTCAATATTTTATTTTGTAAAATGGATTCCTCTTTATAGATAAAGTTTTCTAATCTAACTATGAGCCTTGATAATATATTTAGAGGCATTATCTATATTAAACATGCATACTTCATATTCATTGTGGTCATTGAGACCTCCAACAAATAATTCATTTAGGTGCTCCTCAGGAATGATATCCACATACAAAGGGAGGTTTTAGAGTTGACAAATATAATACTTAATTGATCCTATTTTTAGTGATTTTTCAATTGACTAAAGTGATTATCACTCACATTATTTATATTATAGTTATATTTCCTTCGTAAATTCATACCACGTGAGAGCAAGAGTCTTCTTATTTTGAGAACAGAACCATCAATACCAAATGAATTATTATTTTTATCAATTTAAGGTTTGAATGACCAAATTCTGGCTAAATAGAATATAATGTATATAAAAAATTTCCATTTGGTTGATCTAGGTGATCAAATCCTTCCAGTCAAACTTTCACATTTCCATTTTTGGCATCATGTTCTTTAGATGTAAGGTAATTAGATTTTGATTAGGAAGGATAAAATATGCACTCAAATTAGGTTGATAAATGGTGATAGGTGGTTGTTTTTTATAAATATTCTTCAAATTTATTTCCATATCAACCAAAGTAGACTGTATGATCTTCATTTCAAAATGTATGCCTTACACATCACATTATATGATATGCACATCAGACTCAAGATTGATTAATTTATAAAATTTAATATAAATTGATTTAAAAATCAATTTATTAACTAATACTTTTGAATAAATATCTTCTTTATGAGGATTTTTACTCAGAGTCTCAATCCCTTGCCCCAACCCCTAGTTTGTGGTCCTACCATAACAAGGATTGATAATGTTGATACTAATTATCACCTTTTGTAAAACTTTAAATAAGGATGTTTTCTCTAATATTATGTTTAAATAATAAATAACAAAGAATAAACCCTTACTATATTTTCTAAGCTTTTCAAAAATGTAAATAAATATTAAAAACTCCTTAAAATGTGGCCTTTAGATCAAATTTATGGAAAACCCTTAATTGGTAATATCAATCACAAAACGGATCTCCAAAATCCATTTTTAATGAAATGTCCTTTAATGATCCTAAAATTATAATAAAAAATTGAAGATAAATTTGAAACCGATTTAGATATATAAGTAATTATCTAATAATAGGTTTCACACACTTAATGTCCCAAATCAACACTTTGATACCACTTGTAAGGAAATTAATTCACCAAATAAGTATAATAAAATAAATAGATCATAATATTATTTAAATAGATTATAATATATGAGAAATGTTGAGCCACTTCAAGGGGTAACCTTAATGACCTTACAATAGGAATCAAATTTTAAAGATGATGATCAAGTAGTAATCCCTACCTCTTATTTATAGTCTTCTAAGGATATGTTTACTCCATAAGCCAACCTATATAACCAAATGAGATACTATATAAATTAAATATGATATGTAATAATTTATCTAATCTAAATTTTAGATATGCATATCCCAACACATGTTATTGGATAAGGGCATAACACCACTAATCACATCCTCTTACTAAATAACTATTATTTTCTCAAAGTAAAACTCACATAATGGGTCATACCACATGATTTGTAAGTCCCATCCCAATTAATTTCCTAAAAACCCATTATATAACCACATTTTCCATTCATTTATCCACTATATGGAAATAGTCTCAAATGATAATCACCAAAATATCGAACTACACATTGAGAGAAAAATACTTGTTTTTTCCAATTCATAATCCACATAGCCTAAGTATCCTAGAGCTAAGTCTACATACACCATTGAAGACATAAGTCATTTTTGAATTAATTAATTACAACATCATCTATAATTACACTATTATTTCACATACATCATTTTATCATGGGATAAATACATGGAATTTGATCCTTATTTAGAGTATTGGTATGTAGGCTACACTCAAAATAGGGGTGTTGAGGTCAAGAAAAACTATAGCTACTAATCCTATTTTCCCATTAATTATGGTTATATATCATTTCCTATTGAGATAGGGTTAAAATTTAATAATAAGGTACATAATAGATTTTGTAATATATTTAGTGACAAAACTATATATACATGATCAACATGCAATAGTGCACAAACCCATTTTGACATAGAAGAAAAAAACCTATAAGATCTCAACAATCCCTAAAGACTACATCATAGTGAGGCTTAGTCTAAATAGTGTGGCCTTTTATAGACACCAAGTGGATCCATGTTCCTAATTCAAATTGATCTAACACAATTGCACAGTCAATTATATAGTCTCTGTCTCAGTCTTGCATCATCTAATTTATAGCTAAGTAATTTGTATTTTTTCTTTCCATTTTTATAATCTTTCCATATATATCAAGTTTCAAATTATAAAAGATAAATTTCAGCTTATTTTATAAATTCTAATTTTATGCAGTAGTTTTTCATAATTAAGATTTTATATTCTACTTATCCCATTTTTGATGAAACATATTGGTGAACCCATCTATTGATTGAATATTGAAAACCCTAACCATAGATGTTGATAGGGTGTATTTCATTATTTTTTTCCAATTTATTAATTAGGGTTTTCATATTTGATAAATTATTTATTAATGTAAATATTTGAAGTTTTTATTACATATTTTATGTAGTATAATAAATTAGTTTCCACCTCTCTTAGAAAAAGTGATAGATTTAGTGGTACTTAAGTTGAGAATACTTATAATAATTTTGGTAAGACACATAATATTGATAATACTATGGACATATTATAACCTTATGATGTTAATGTAAAAAATAAATTTACAAAAGTGCATACTAATACTTAAGAACATGAAAAATATAATGAAGTGTTTTAAACTTTTAGGACTTAGATAAATGTAAATATTATGTTATTAAAGGGTTGGGTATAGTAAATAAAGGTAGAAATATGCAATAAATAAGACCACTAATATGTTATATAATTTACTTAATTTGACATTTCTAAAAAAAGAAATAAATAATGTAATTAATAACTTAGTTTAAAAATGACTAAGATGGATGATCTAGAGAATGAAAACTGAGGTAGGGGATGTTATGTGTGTCATAAATAGGATCCAAATGTCAAAAACACTCTTAGATAGTAATTAACTAATTATATAGTATCACATGTGGCACTAGTATCCATATTTTTATGGTAATGTCCTATGTGAAATACTATTTTGAGCTTTTAAGTGTACATGTTTCTGGTTTTGTCAAGCTTGTTCCTACATGCATGAGTTATGGATACTGTATATGACATGTTTTAACTAAATTTATGAGAAAACCCTAATCTACCATGTTGCTAAAGCATCCATTTGATATAAGTAGTGAAGTGTGTTATTAGTGGGGTAGGCTAGACATCCTCAACACCCCATTATGATGAGAGTTATATAGATACCAATACTCTGAAGAGGGATCAATCTCAATGTAGTTATCCTAACCTAAGTGTTGGTACAAGTGAAAGTGAAGATAGTATGATTGTAGACTTGAGTGATTTGAATGTGCTTGAAACTAGCTAAGCTTAAGAATGTTCTATATGGTAGTATGTAGAATTAGGAAAAAATAGGGATTGATAACCTTGATTTTGTGCAACTTATTTTGTGTGTGTGTGTGTGTGTGTGTGTGTGTGTGTGTGTGTGTGTGTGTGTGTGTGTGTATTGTTATGGTGTTTGTGCAAGTGATAAAAGAGGTCTAGGATAACCCTAGGTGGTCTAGGATTTGAAAAGATATCTATTTGAAGAAAAAAATGGAAAGGATAGTAATGCCAAAATTGGGACACAAATGTTA
Organism: Torreya grandis; assembly: GCA_037957365.1. Classification (NCBI taxonomy): domain Eukaryota; kingdom Viridiplantae; phylum Streptophyta; class Pinopsida; order Cupressales; family Taxaceae; genus Torreya; species Torreya grandis. The sequence continues at coordinate 96,615 of JARHVA010007692.1, read as the reverse complement.
TAATGTGTTACTATCCCTATTATGGTACTAGTGCCTAGGTGGTGTAACCTAAGGCATAAAGGACAAAGGTGTAATAACTAGGGTATATGAATACTTTAGGGATGATTAAGGATTCATGTGGCCAATAAAAATGTTGGATAAATTTTAAAATAGGAATTAAGATAGGTTTAAGGATGAGTTACACATACATAGTCTCAAATAGCACTGTTAACACTCAAGTGTCATTTTTTGGTGAGTACATCCCCCATTTATTATAAAAATTTAGAAAAGTGAAATGACTAATAAAATTTAAAAAGAAGCATACCTAGACTTACCTAAGAGGTTAAGCCAATAAATCTAGATCTATGGATGTGAAGCATGATTTATTATGTGTCTTGTAAGTGAAAGATGCATAGATAAGTCCTTAAGATATATCAAAAGCAAGTACAAAATTAAGTAAATAATTAAATCTGAGTAAAGAGATAAAATTGAGGAAAGGGATAAGAGATAGGAAAGGAATGAATACACCTCACTAGGCATGCGAACTAATGTATAAACCTAGTGATAATTTATGTGTGTGTATAGTGATCAATTAGTGAATATCTTGGACTGAGATGATGACTTACTCAATCACCATGTGTGAGTGGCTGAAGAACTCAAGTATACAATGACTCCATCATTGCCTACCCATGTGTAGTAAAAGCATTTGAAACTAAAACTACATGATGTAACTTAAAATGTCTAACTAGAGATATCTAATTGGATATGTCAGCTTTGTATCCATTGAGGTATATTAGGTGTCTCTAGGCCACTTGAGAATGCCAACCACTATAAATGGAGTAAGGCATGAATATAGTATGTAACTTTGAACATGTTATCTAATGTGTATAACAAAGATAATGACATGGATTTTATCATTCCATCTTATCAACTAGTTTATAAGTGAGCATAAAAAAATAATGTGTCATACACATGCCCCCAAATCTGATATCTAAGCATATGGATTCTAGATTGATTTGTAATAATCTATATCCAAGTATCTAAATTGTAAATAGTAATTATCATGCTATGCATGATTCCCCCAATCTGATTAATTTGGTATGGATCTAAGCTAAACTGAGCCAAAACTAATAATCTATAATTAAACCTATGTAAATCTATATTGTGCCTACTATAATTTTATATCCAACATATATATTTTTTTAAACTAAGGCTACTAAACAATAGTTTCATATGACACTATTATCCCAATTAGGAAGTAAATTTTGACTATTCTAATTTGTGTGAAACTTTAAATGATCTCAGATGTCACTATTTCCCACTATTTTTACCTGAGTCTACTTTTTATAATTTGAGCTTGTGTGATAAAAATTATGCTATGAGTACATTATAATAGCCTAATTTCTATGACAAACCTCTATGAATTCCCCCTATTTTGAGGGGAGTTGTTTAAACTATACAAGAACTATCCTTGAAATAAAAATCTCTTCAAAATGTGTGTTAGCTAGAGGATATATGATATCTCTATAATAATCCAATATACTGTGCATACATAACATCAAAATTATGATAATTTGAGCATAAATTTGTAATGTGTGATCTATGTTATGTATATCATTTATAATGATATCAAGATAGATATAAAAGTGTAATTAACAAAAAATCTAAGTAATAATTAAGAATCTACCTAAGAGGATGGGGCATGATGTCCATCATGCCACCGAAGTAGGAAGGGGAGATGAATGAGGTCCCTCATGGAGTCTAAAACTAGAGTGTGTGATAAGAAAGTGACAAGTTTCATGGACATGAAAAATATAAGAATGCATACATACAACACACATTAGGCATGAAAATTAGGTCAAGGGGCCACAATATAAGGGACATGGGTGTATGTCACTAAATATGAGAAGACAAGACATATAAGGACATGTTCAAATGTACACATATGAAAAAAATAATCAAGTTAGATTAGAGCCACATATAAATACATGTTAAAATGTCCACATACATAATATAGAAAACACACACAAAAACATGAACACATGTCCATAGAATACATATTATGAAAATAACATAGATACATAGAGTAATGGCATATTCAAATGACCTTGAATAAAATAATTATAGAGACACAAGAAAGTCTAGAATAGGAAAGATAAAAATTAAAGTATGCATTAACATGTAATAAAAATATCTGTAAGAGCCAAGATGTACATATACTAAGTCTAAAGTAGTATTAGTATGAAAAAAATCTGAGTAAGTGTAGTATGATTAATATCAAGATATAATAATGTCAAATATATGATGTAGAGTTTAAAAAGATGTAATATGGTAACCTAATTAAAACTATGTAAAGGTGCCCCCAAATGGGTAAATTTGTCAAATGAAGAACCCATGTATCTATGTATATGCCCCTATTGTGTAGATATTAGAAAATATGGATAAGTGTCATAAACCCGAGTCCTGTAATAATATGTGAGAACTCAAAAATAACAAGTGAAGCATGTATATATGATAAAATTTACTATACTAATATAGCTATCATATTTAGTGTCTGGTAAATATAAGAGATGTAAACATGGTAATGCATACAATTTATAGTTTTTATTTTCTACATAAATATTTGAATTTTTGTTTATGTTTTAAAATCTTATATTTTTATTTTATTTTCTAAATATAATATATATACAAGCAACATTAATATGAAACTATATACAAGGATTAATAAATAAAGAAAGTATGTACTAAAAGGGAGGAACAATACTAACTGATGAGTCTCATGGGAGACTCACTATTAATGTGGCCTATGTCAAATAAAGGAACAATGATCATGAATGTTGTATGGAAATGTAACTATGGTCCCAAGACCTACTATATTGAGTGATTTATAGCTAGCACAGCCTATGAAGTGGTGATAGAAATATGTGAAACTAACTATGTTATTCTATGAATAGTAGGGGTCATAGGGATCCATCTAGTATTAAGTGTTGTATCTAGAATAATACCCTATGATAATAACCATGAGAACTCAATAATATTAATCTCATAATAAAATGAGTAGATAGAGGCCTTCTATAATCTAAAACATATCTCTGATATAGGGTTTTCTCTAATAACGGTATCTATGGGAGAGTATGCATATATGGAAACATTTTAGGAGTAGAACTCACTTGCACTGATGGTTCCACTGAAGTCTATGGTGTACTAATAGGAATTATGGTTAGAGTTGTAATTGGTAATTGAGATATAACTAGTAACTATAGTTTAACTACTAACTATGGTGTAACTAGAAATTATGATGTAACTGCATGTGGGATAGGTAGAGGATAATCATATGAAAGACCCTCAACTATGATCACATAATTTACATGTATATATTTAAGGTATTTGTGTATGATCAATGGGATGGATCATATTTTTTGTATCCATGGCCTAGCCAATAACATGTCAAATGTACTTGTACTAGGTACTACTAAGAATCTAGTGGTCACCTATGTTGGCCCAACTTGTAGTGGAAGTAAAATCTCCTTAATGGAGCTTTGAACATGGTGACTAAAACCATTAATAATTTTATTTTTAGGAGATATATCCTACATTGAATACCCAAAATACTATATAAGTGTGATAGTGCACATGTTAATACTTAACCTATTATTAACCATAACACTCTAAATAAGATGATGATCTATGCAGGCTCATACAAAGAGCGCATATAAATCTAAATTATCATCATCAATATCTTATTTTGAGAAAGTGATGAGTGGTCTACTTACTATTATAATATTCTACACACCAATAATATTTTATAAGGGGTGTGTATCCTCTGTATGTGGTGTGATATGATGTCAATGGTGGATGTGTCTAATACATGTAGTGAGTATCTGAAGTGCCCCTCCTTTATTTATTATATGATTTATAAATGGGTCTACGAATATTTTTAGTGCCTTAGATTTTTTTTTTAAAAATTTGGGTACCTATATGGGTGTGTCCACATCTATTATGTTGCCTCTATCAAAACTTGAATCTTGTGCTTTAATGTGATGCATCGATTTGTTATATATCCTAGTGCCACGTAATATTGAAATATTGAATTGGAATCATATATTTTTAGAAGAGGGAATGTCATATAAACCTCTTTTATGGGATGGATATTTATGACATTGCATTCTAGGAACTACTATAAAACATATGTTGGTGATTCTAGAAGGTTGGTGAAAACTCTTTGTGGAGGAGATGATAAAACCAGGTGAAGATATAGCTCTAAAGTTGTATTAACTATGGAATTTGAATCACTCTTATTGTCATTATCCCTTATCTTGTATGGATGCTTCGTATAATTATTAATAATTGATTCTTATCCACTTATAGATTTTAGTTTACCCATAGAGAGAGGCTTGACTTCTCTTTATTTCATTATGTGATATAAACATATGAAGGTTGGAAACTTCTTGGATAATATATATTCATGTGATGGTGCTAATAGGCTCTATTTTAATATGTATTAGAGGTCTCTATATGCCATGGGTCAAGCCAAATTTGTCAATATAGTCTTATATCACAAGATACATTTTGCTATAGGCTCATTAGATTTTTGATTTAGTTATGCTACTTAAGCATATGAGATCTTATCATTATTTTTTATTGAGAAGTATGATAAAAAATATTATAATAAATTTAATGTAGTGATAGAATAATTTGGTAGATCATAAAACCACTATAAGGCATAGTCCTTTAGACTACATGGAAATAACTTAGTGATGAGCCAATATTGCACGTGTATTCCAAACATGTTACATGGAAAGCTCAAAGATGGTAATTTGGGACACCTTTAACATCATATAATGTAAGCTTAGGTGCCTCAAATCTAGATGGTAAAGGAGTTACTAATATGTGATGTGCCAAAAGTGTATGTAAAATAACATGAGAATCCAAAACATGTGATAGCCTAATGGCTCCTTTCTCAAGATGTAACACCTAAGCCTACAATGAATGAACCTCATAAATAAGGGATTGTAAATCTAGAGAGGATGAACTAGACATAGGAATTGTAGCTACCACTGAAGTTTGTCAAGTTAAACCAAGTTGCTTTATAAGCTAATTTGGCCCCAAATTAGGTGTAACAATGTTCTTATTTGTGGGAGTAGAATATTGAACATTATTTAATTTTTGAATTTCTTTATGGATAACATTGATAAAATCATCTTGAATATCCAAATGTTTGGAAACATAGCCTTGCAATTGTCTCTTATTGGTTTCATAAAATTGGTTCTTTAATTTTTCCATTATAGTTTGTGAAGTAGAAAAATAAACTATTATATATTTTAAACCTTAAAATAAATTTAACTATTAAGGATTGTAAGAATCAAATACTAAAACAAATTGGAGATTTTAGAACTAATATCTAAGATAAGAAAATAGTCTACAAACCTTAAGAGCATTTAGGGTTAGTATTTTGAATAGAATTCAAAGTAAGTTAGGTTTAATACATGTTTTAACCTTTTAGGACTTATATTAATGTAAATCTTATGTTTGTAAAGGGATAAGTATAATAAATTAGGTTAAAAATATATAATAAATACTTCCACTGATATGTTATAGAATTGACGTAATGTAAATAAGAACTTAGCTAGAAAATGATTGAGATAAATGATCTAGAGGCTAAAAACTAAGGTAGGGGTTGGTATAACTATCACAAATAGGATATAGGTGTAAAAATACATCCTAGATAGTAGTGCCCTAATTGAAAATTAACACCATTTGGTTCTAGTGTCCATATTTTAGTAGTAACGTCCTTTGTGTAGTAATGTTCTAAGCTTTTGGGTGTACATATGTCTAGGTCTATCAAGCCTATTCCTATATGCACAAGTTATAGATCTCTATATATGATGTCTTTTAACTAATTTTATGACTAAAACCTAATCTATCATGTTGTTAAGACATCTATTTGATATAACTAGTGAAGTGTGTTATTAGTGGGGTAGGCTAGACATCCTTAACACCCCACTATGATGAGATTTACCTACATACTAATACTCTAAAGAGGAATCAAGATTGATGTAGTTCTCCCCACCTAAGTTAAGGTGAAAGGACAAGTGAATCTAGTATGATTATGTGATTGAGTTATTTTAATGTGATTGAGACTATAAATATGAGTAATTTGATCTTAGGAATGTTGTAGATGGTAGTATGTAGAAGTAGGGAAAAATAGGGATTAATTACCTTTATTATTCACAACTTATTCTGAGCTTATATGTGTAATTTGAATCTAATTTCCATATAGTGGTTAGAATATATATATACATATATATATATACACATATATATATACATATATATACATATATATATATATATACAGATATATATATATATATATATACATATATATATACATATATACATATATATATATACATATATATATATATATATATATATATATATATAATTCTAGTGCTTGTGTAGGTGTTAAAAAGGGTCTAGCCCAACCCTAGGTGGTCTAAGATTTGAAAATATATCTATTTATAGAAAAAGGAGGGAAAGGATAGTAGCACCAACATTGGGGCATTATCACCATTTGACACTAGTGTCCCTATTATTATGCTTTTAGGTGGCAAAACCTAAGGCACAATAGGATAAAATATATGAATGAGGGTTTAGGACTACTTTAGGGATGAATACAGATGCATGTGGTTCATATGAAGGCTGGATAAATGTGAAAATAGTCCCTAAGATAGGTCTAGGTCTAAACTAGGGATAAATGGTCTAAAGTAACACTCTTAGCACTAAAGTGTCATTTTTAGGTGACTACATGAAGATAACCTTGACTCTCAAGATTAATTTCCACTTATATGTGATGAAAAACTAGATATTATTAAATTTAAAATCATTAATAAAATTTGAGAAGAAATTTGTAGACAACCACAACATTATTCTATGATTTTTAAAATAATTTTGTAAGTTAAAAGTTTAAGCATGGATCAAAAGTTATAGATTTATACTACTATGGGTTCTATCCATTTATTTGTATCATTAGATATAAATTTTGATACACCATATACTATTAGGGAAACCCAATGGTTTCAACATATTAATATGTCAATTCCTACTCAGTCATTTGGGACACCACCTTTGGTTAACATGAATTATTATTCTCATAATGTACAAATCATTATGTATGAGATTATAGCTCTAAAAACTAAGTTATTACATATGGATCAAGGTGATTCAAAACCTAATCAGACACTTTATTCTCAAACTTTATTTCAAACTCCATTATCTTAGCATATTTTAGCATATCCTCTATGAACTAGTTTTGTGTCACATAAGATTAAATTTTATTATGGAAAATGTGACCCTGAATAAAATTTGAGAGAATTTCATGCAACATGATTATACTATGCATCCATTGATAGGATGTTGGCCAAGTTATTTTTAATAAGTTTAAAATAATTTCTCTAATATTCTATGATTTACCATTAGTTTCAACATATCAATATGTCAATTCCTACTCAGTCATTTGGGACACCACCTTTGGTTAACATGAATTATTATTCTCATAATGTACAAATCATTATGTATGAGATTATAGCTTTGAAAACTAAGTTATTATATATGGATCAAGGTGATTCAAAACCTAATCAGGCACTTGATTCTCAAACTTTATTTCATACTCCATTATCTTAGCATATTTTAGCATATCCTCTATGAACTAGTTTTGTGTCACATAAGATTACATTTTATTATGGAAAATGTGACCCTGAATAACATTTGAGAGAATTTCATGCAACATGATTAGACTATGCATCCATTGATAGGATGTTGACCAAGTTAGTTTTAACAAGTTTAAAATAATTTCTCTAATATTCTATGATTTACCACATCATTCATCTCATGTGTTCAATCCATTGGAAAATTTTTTCCTTGCACCTTTCTCAATCAATATTAATGAGAAGACTTCATATGCTCAGATTACTCAAATAAAAAATTAATCTAATGAGCTTATCATAGATTATGTCTTAAGGTATAATACCATACTATATCAGATGAAAAATCTTATGGAAAACAAGGAATTACAAGATATCTTCAAAAAAAATCTATTCCCACCTCTACATAAATCAATCTATTTAAGAATTTTATATGATCCGTAGATTAAGTAAAAGGAGATCAAACTATTATCAATGAATAAGTTAGAGTATGAAACTAACCCATTTTATAATTCTCATGTAAATAATCTAATAAATACACCATATAATATGAGACAAAATGATGATAAGAGTGATCCTAAAACAAAAGTGAATGGAGCTTCAAAACCTACTCCATGCATTATATTATCAACTCCTCTAAGGATGAAATTTACCAATTTTCCAAAATATCATTATAAGGTGCTGAAAATTCTATTTGAATGCAATCTCATATATCTCCCTCTCATTAAATTTTTTGATATGATTAATCCTCTTCCAAATGTATTTGATCATAATTCCTTTTGTAATTTTCATAAAGCACCAAGGCATACTACTAATAAGTGCATCATTTAAGGCACAAGATTCAAGAGTTGATAGATGCAAATTTCATTAATGTAGGTAAATATACAGATAATACAAAGGCACCAAACATGAGATTTGAACAATGAAAACATTAAGATATCATTTTCCTAAGCAAACAGGTCAAGAGATAACAAATATATTAGGTGTGCACTACACAAAATTCACACCCCCACTAGATTTCTTATCATACTAAGGCACAACATCCTTTGAATGGAATCATTGGAACATATAGTGTTTCAATGATATATAGGCTAGTTACCACATTTATAGATCAAAATATAGTTAATGATGATTAAAATTTCACTCTTTATTCATTATAACACACATCAATCATCAACCTACATAGAGTGTCATGGTTGATAAAGGTTCAAGTGTTGATATGTGTAGTATCACACTTATCTACTAGATTGGATACATATAGAAGGATCTACTTCCTACCATGACATCATTAAAGGATTCAATGATCATATTCATATTTTTATTGGTCAGATCACATTACCACTACATGTTAGTCCATCACATGTGTCTACCAAGTTACAATAATACCAATATAAGAGTCTGAGATATTTTATTGGGACATCCTTAGATTCAGTAGATTCACAAAATTCCTTATATAACTCATATATGTTTAAAGTGTATCTATGTTAATGTAGTTATCAAAATTCATGGTATTCCATATGAATATCCCCTCTAACCATGGGTAATTATCCTTACAAATAAAATTTTAGTTGAGTAATCTCAAAAGGCTCACCCTAAACAAAAAAATAAAAAACAAGTAGCTAACTTTTCAAGGAGTCATATCCTTGAAAATAAACTTAATTAATGAGTTTTCATAGATTCTAAATAACCCCTCTCTACTCTAGCATGCCCTATACTAGTATTAAAAATCATAAAGATTATTTCACAACAAACATTGACATATCTTTCATACACTCCATGATGGGTTCTGAGGATCCTTAGAATTCATCATGCTCAAAAATATACATATCATGTTATATATCATCATAATGATAATTATACTTATGGTACATAGGTAAATTAAAATTAAAATTTTGATTCTAACTCAATTCCTATATCATCGCATGATATTTTTCATTCATGAAACATCATCTTTATTATGATAGATATAGGACTTATTTATTTTGATTCCATTTCAAGGCTCATCAGTTAGTCTCATTCTTTATTTTTCTTATTTTATATATACAAAAACATATAAAATGGAATATTTAATAAAATTAAAAAATTAGGATATGTGCATGATATGTGTACTTCATTTACATCAGTTAATTTATGCTCAGTATATGCAATATTTCTCTATATCTAATTTTATATTGAATATGTTTCACAAGTGTACTTGGGTGAGTTACATAACATATAAGTTATAATTTATAGATGAATTATTAGGAGGTGATACTATCTAAGTCCAAGAATTTATACATAGTCAAAATCACTCTATTCTAGATAGTAACAACTTGAATTATTATATGATTCTAGTGGACTCATCCCAATGAACACACTTAAACTATCAAATCTAAACTAGTCATAGGCCTTATATATATTGTTTATATATCAAAAAATTCACTACGGGAATATTTGACATGGGTTTTATCATTCTTTTATTATGCATTTTTTCTATTATAAATATAGCTCATTGCAAAAAAATTATCATTGGTGCTCACTTACATTCACATTGTTATCTTACCAAATATTTGAGTTACTGAATATATTGATGTTACAAGTTTTTTATGAAATAATTATCATCTATTCATACATGATTATCATGTCTTATTTATTTATTCATGTTTTATGTGTGTTCAATTTGTTTGGATTATGGTCATTTAAACATTTCCCTTGTATATGGACCCATTTCCTTCTATTGTGTACTTTATGTAATCTTTTATGTGCTCTTTGTGTATGCATCATGGACATGAAACTTATTTACTCTCTTTTTTATCATATTGTCATAGGTTTTGATGCTATTATGGGCATCATACATCCTCCCAATTTTTTTATGTTATGATCAATATCATACATCCCTCCCCAAGTAGTTATAATAAACTTTAGTACTTAGTTTTGATCAATTTATAGTTTTGTATGCCTAATTTCTAACATCTATCTATACATGACACTTTGAATGTTTGGTTCTAATTTATCTTACATTAATAATATTTTTATTAGTTTATTTATAATGATGTCATAATATCCAATTTTATCATTACTACTCATGTTTTAATATTCTATATATCATCTTTTCCCATAATGCTTTGTTTTGAGTTCAATTATTGTGCAACCTCCATAACTCACATAAATATAGGGGGAATACACAATGTATTGTATTATATAATAAGCTCTAAAATTACATTTCATAGACATAAGTTGGGAGGTTTTTCTAAATTAATCATAGTTCATACCCATATTTTATCTAGAAAGAAGTTTTAGACAACATAGATTCATTTGGACAAGGGCATGTGTTGGTTATGTCCATCATAGTTTGATGTCATCCCAATAGAAAATAATTTAAAAAAAAACATCAAAATCTCACTCAATTATAGAACAACTTGTAATAGATATCTAGAATCATTTCAAAAGAATAATAATGTTTGTCTCATAGTTTTTCAGATTGAGGGCATCTTGCATGATATGTCTTCTAGGTTATCACATATGTTTTTTTTATTATAACCACACTTATTATTACTCAGTTCTAGAATATAGATACACCTAAATATCAAATTGTGAAATGTGTGTGGAACATTAAAACCTCATTACTAATTTTTTCACTAGTTTTGCAAATGGAATGGAAATTCATGTCATTGTCTATGTTGTATACACCAAAGTTAGATAACACTATTTTTCACCAATTTTAGATATGGGACATAAATCCATGTCATTTTCTACACTATATACACCAAACTCAAATCATACTATTTTTCACTAGTTTTACACCAAAAATGAATCTTATTATCATTGAGTGGTTGATTCACCTTTTTGTACCAATTTTTGCAATAGAATAATATATTAGATTTTATAAAAGGATTCAAATATAGTTGACCTACTATTAGTGTGTGATTATGGATTCAATCACATATTTATTTATTAAACACACTCTCATTTAAGTAAAGATAAGAAATTCACACTCCAATCTAATTTCATCAATTAAGTAAAAATATCCAAGGTTAATACATGTTGTCACCCCTGAGATATTTGGTGCATCTGAAGGAACTCATGGGTTTGACTGTTTTTAAGAGGAAAATTGGAAAAATGTATGGGATAAAATATCCCGCCATAAAATTTAGGACTAATGTTGTTTCAATCTAAGGATCAAGGAATTTGACCTTGATTTACTCATAGAGAAGTAGTTATTACCACTAGGGTTTAATGTATGTGTGGTTTCACTGAGATTTACTATTAGCTAAAATAACCTCATTCATCACTTACCATTAAATTAGACCTAATTAATTTATAAAGCAGGGGAGTGGTATTTTAATTCCAAAATTAACATAAAATTTGGAATTCAAGGTAGAGCATAAGAGAGATGATTTTAGGATTGGAAGGATGTTAATGCTTCAAGGACTAAACTATAGTTTCCCTACCATAGTTGTACCACTATGTGTCAAGTTTCACTGAGGGATCTAACTCATCTCTACATATGTAAAATGGTTTAAGGAAAATAGATAATAATGATTAATTTATGAATATTTCACTGAATATAAATACTTAAAAGAGCTTGAAATAGGTAACACACAAATTCCTTGACATAATCTGTAACTTAAGTACATAAATTGAATGTGTTGAGAAGAAAGCAAGAAATATTTACAAATGAGTTATAAAAACAAGAACATTATAACTATTTCATTCATTGGAGTATCAAAGGACTTATTTGATTACTTAACATTAACATTTATCCAAAATAGAAACAATTGACAAATTAGAAAACAAACTAACTAGTTCAATAGAAATTAAGAAATAACATTCATTAAAACAAAGTTTATTTAAAAAAATGCCAATAATGGAATAAATTTAAATCTCAAAGGATGAAGAATAGTAGGTGTAATCCTAGCTCAATTCCAATAACACTTTGACACCAAATTTTTTGACCTTTCAAATGGATTGTAGTTTATAATATATAGATGATGGGGATCACCTCCAAATAGCACAATATTGCCATCATTATTCATGATGGACTCTTAAATTTTTTTACTACATTAATTAAAAAAAAGGATAAAATATCCTCCACTTCCCATAAAGTTTACCTTAAGACCCACCTAGCCAATACATGGGTGAGCCTCCGATGAAATAACTCCTACTACTTAGATTGTAACTCTTATCACCAGGTTAAACACCTAATCTAACTTGGATACATTCATTAGTTGTTATTAGAATATCACCTTTGATTGGGCCACTAATATTTGATATGCTTGGAGTGGGGCCTCCATGGACACTTCTGAGACTTGACTAAATCTTGTAGCGGATTGAGTAGAAATTTAAAGTACCACAGTCTTTAGATTTATTGGCCTTTTCCACCTTATCCCTCATGACTTTGTTAGAGTAAACTAGGTGAACTCAAAACTTTTGTTTCTTTAGAAGAACATCCTCTAGATGGAATAACATAGTGATGTTGATCTCCTCAAAGTAGGTTGACATATTTTACCTAACTTATTCTAGAGGATCCACTATTGTATGTGCTAGGCATAAATATTCTTCAATTAAAGTCCTCATGATTTTAATATTTATCTAGTAGAGGCTCAATTTTAAACTAGACATGATATTCAATTATAGGAACATGCCATTATGTATGATCACTACTAGTTTTTGACACTTTATCTCCATGAGAGAAATTCTCTCCAAATATGCATGGGCCCTTAGAAGATGTGATTTGTCATCTGCCAAAGTCTCAACCACTTTTCCTAGAGTTGATAAAAGTTGTATAAGGGTGACCTTGACTTGTTTAATTAGTTGCATAGGCAAAAATATCTTTACATATGATTCTAAGACTAAGACTTGCTATTACATGTTATCTATCATCTTCCTTGACATATAATGTGTAGCTCATAACATAGAGACTAGGTGCTCAACCACTTTCTCTCCTCCCATGGATGTCCTCACTTTAGTGAGGGAGAATAGGTCTTAATGAGTTTTCTATACCATAAGGTTTCCATCCTAGGTGAGATTTTGGGTGAGGATTCTCTTTATGTTCCCTATGGTGTAGTCAAATCCCTATTAGTATTCAAGATCAACCTACATAGTCATCTTAGGCACCTGAGACATTATGTTTATTCCCAAGGTAGAAGGAGGCATTGGTGGGGTATAAAACATGGATGTGATAAGTAGAGGTTTGGGTGGAGGATAACTAGATGAAATATAATGAATGAAGAGATAAATGGAGGAAGAGGAGACATGGAAGAAAAAATGGGTAGGATAAAAAGAGAGGCCGAGGGGAACATTTTAGCCTACCATATGCTCTAGGTCAATTTAACATGTGGGGAAATGTCACCAAGGAGATAAAAATTTAGTATAAGGGAGGAAATTGGCTGGTTAAAACCATGTCCATGTGCACCTAAGATAATGTAAAAAAGAGGCATGGGAATGATTTGGGGAAAAATAAGAGGTAGTGGTGGAAGCCAATGATGAGTTGACTTTTGTTTATTTCTTACACTCTTTTTGAGGTTAAAATTAGATGGATTTAAGGTGGTATAGGCCATATGGGCTGATTGAATAATCTTTTGGGTGATCATAGGTTCCACTAATGTGGATTAGGTTCATTGAATTTTTCACATGGATGCACTTATTTTTAGGAAGGTAGTAGAATTTGGGGGATTTGGGGCACTTAAAGGTATTTAAACCTACATAAGAATTAATGATGACACCCTAAAGATCCCTACTTTGGGAATAAATTATGTATATAGGGACTGGGAGGTGAGAAGGTTATGCATAGCCAAATATAGTGTCACTTGGGTGAATTATGGAAGGGGTTGAATAACAAAAAGTGGGGGTACAACTGAAGCAAGATTTTATGGGTAAGGGAAACTAGGAGGGGTTTCAATATGTTGTTAATCAATGGTGGGAGCATGGGGAAGAATTGTTAGGGGTGTCAATTACTAGTCCTACCTTGGGCTCATCTTTGAGATCCTACTAACATCAACCCTAAGCACCTTCATGGACTTAGATTGAGAAAATTATAGTTGAGTGAATTGAGATTAATCCTCCCTAGATTAAACTACCTAAGGATAATTTTTATAGACCATGAGATCTAGTGGAGCTATAGAAGTGGTACATGGAGGTGAAACTTATATAGGAAAAGAAGATATGACCCCTTATATAATTATTCATGGTCCAGGGGATTTTCCAGAACATCTTCTCTAGGGTGAGTCAACATAGAGGAAAAAAAGAAATTTTGGGTGGATTGCCTAAGTTTATCATATTTCCCTTTCTTATTTTTCACCTTAATTTGGGTGAAGACCTCTTAATCATTAGATAAGTTGAGATATAACTCATCATCCTCATGGGGTTGGTATTTATAATTGATGTTTAAGTAGGCTTGATATCTCACCATATGGGCCCAAATGACATCATGTGGCTCCTAGTCTTAATGTTCAAACATGCTTATGGCAAAGGAGTCCCTTATAGATATCATCTTCTAGAAAGGGGAAATCATTGTATATGTGGTACTTGATAGTGATTGGGAGGGATAGGAAAGCCTTCTATTCATAGTTGATCCAATGGCCAAATATGTCGTCTACTAGTTAGTATGAAATTTCCTACTCTACTAGGTGGTATGAGACTTGATAGGGTATATGGATGGGATAATTAAGAGTGTTGGACACTTGAATGATAGTTTCATCCTTATAGTACTAGTAATTGCCACTCGGGGTGAGATATTTCCTTATCTCTTTTGATATCTTAGGCATGGCTACCTTATTAATGGCCATGTATAATACTAAGTAAAATGTCTCACATATCTCATAGATATGGTAATGATAATGATGTCCATATATATTTTTAAAAACTACATACAATACTGAGTCTTTAGGAACTCATGATGGAAAGGTAGGAGGCTTGAACATGAGTATTGCATAGACTACATCTACCAAGTAGCTTATCATGTATAATTTTCCTCCTCATCAAGCATATCCCACTACCTTGATTAGGTTTAAATTGATCACTCCCCAAAGGTTAGTAACTTAATCACCCTTAAGTATTATGTGGATTATGGTAATCCATAATAGGTTAACATCGAGGTAGTCACTTTTCCCAAATAATCAATCTAATAATATCATAGTAGTGTAGATTCCCTCCTTGAAGGGATGAATGACATAAGAATTCATGTCCATATTTTTTACCAATTTTTCATTTGCATTCTCTACCTAATTTATTAGGACATCATCATTTGGTAGGTGTCGACCCAAGTGCTCACTATAGTCAAATTTTAGGTGATAATGTACTCTAACTGGTTATATTAATATTTGAAGGCACCTCCTAAAATATCTTTGATATGATGCTAAGAACTCATAGATTAAACCATGTCATGAGCAATATCCTATGATTATTTAGTAGTGAGTAACTTGTCAAATAAATTAACATAGGGTAATATATTGAACTTAGTTACAACTCAATGTAGCATACACTTTTTATATGCCTAAAGGGAATCATTAAATTTGACCTCATATTCATCATCATTGGTAGAAGATTTGGGTACCAAATCAGTGGCCTTAAACATCTCATTATATTACTTGAATCATATCAATTCATCTAGGAATGTGGTGTTCTTATACTCAAGTTTAAATTTAGGGTTAGTAAAAGAAGAAGTAACTATTGAAAAAAGGGTTACCTCTCTTGTGATAAAAATTTCTAAGTGAGGGAGAAACAAAGGGAATATGAATACGTATAAAACAATAAGGCATACTAAAAGACTGGGAGTAATAATGGTAAATGAGCTCACCCAAATGAACTTAAAGGGATGCACAGATAAATCATGTATTGATGGTAAATGGCAGCTCACTCAACATGAGTTTGAATTTGAGTTGGTAGCCAAATTTTACCATTTATTTCCCAATTTGTACATAAATTCAATGATTTCCAATACGTGACACCTTCTATATTTGGTGATTATGATGTGGTATTCCCATTTATCCAATCAAGGCATAGTTTACCATTTTGTTAATGATAGGAGTATGGAAGGCAAATGTTAATTTCACGCTAGTGGCATCTTGGGAAATCTATTTCATGTGCCATGTTTCCATCACTAATTATTCTTGACTTCAATTTCTACTACTTAGGAGTTACCTGATACTTCAATTTTACACCCTCAAGAGTAAGAGTATCTAGCTAGAGGAGTAAAGTGACACATGCAATATTTTGATTAGCCTTTTAAGTCTAATTATACTTTTTTTTTCCTAATTGGGGGATTTTCAAGCTTTATATACCAATATGTATAAAATTACCATGTGGCATGGTCTAGTAGGTTGAGTTCTCTTAAGCACTAATATCTCCATCAAGTCTAGGAGACTAACAACTCTGACAGTAGGCCATGTGGCATCATTTAGTTTAGCTAGATCATCCCTAGTTATATCATCTCTATTAGAATTAGGTGACTCACACATCTGACATCATCATTAGCATATTATTGGTTAAGTTTGGGCACCTCTAGTCATCAAGGCCACATAAAATGTTCTCATTTAGTTAGGTTCCCCTAGGCTTTGAAATCTCTATAAGGACTAGGTGACTGACCATTTCAATGGCTAGAGGATCTGAATGGTCACTTTCTCTTAGGATCTAACATCTCTATCAATACTATGATACTAACATGTTATACTATTTATAATCATGTGGTGCTTTCTAATTTGGTCACTCAACCTATGAAAATTAATGGAAATAGACTAAGTAAAAAAAGGGGAGCTACATAGTGAAATACAACTCACTAGTTTTCCAATTTAGCTATACAAGGTACCATATAGGACTCTAGGAAACTAAGACTCTAAAAGACTAAGACTCTAGGAACTTCAAAATAACTCTAAATCTATAGATTTAGAATGTTAGGGAAATAAACTTATTATAAGTGAAAAAATGCACTATTCTACTTAGGACATGATAAAGCCTTGAATGTGCTTAAAATCAAAATTTTTGGGGTGCCTTAATAGGGATTAAATTTCATTTCAAATACAAAAGATACATGATGAAACCAAGGTGAAATATAAATTTGACGCTTGAAAAGGAAAGACATTGATCAGGGAGAGGCTAAGACTCTAAGAATATTGAATTTGAAAAACATTGAAGAGGGTTTCCCCACTTCTCAGAATAAGGGGGTGTGTTGGCCAAAACACAACCCTCTTTAGTTACAAGTTTTGGCAGCAAAAAATACAATGGTTCATGTACCTCATTAGATGTATAAATTCCTTGTTATTAAATATATAAGTTTTATTGTATTTATTTTTAGATTTTCTATTTTAAGTATGGAATAAATTTTATATATTTCATTGCACATTTACATGAAGCATATTTTAACATGTGGTCTACATCTAAACCTACTCAACATAGGTAAGCTCAAGTATGACACTTTTTCTTTTACTCTAGTAATTTCCCTCTACTACATTACTAGACTAAAAGGGGGGAATGTAGTCATATAAATTAAAATTTAATGTTAAAACAATGTACTTTTGACCATCTTCTCACACACACTTAGATCATGCTAATTCCATGGGACTTGACTACCCTTGCCTTTATTTCTATTAAAAAAAATGAATATTATAATCTTATTCCAAATTCAAGATAATTTAAGCTCATCCCTAAATTGACTCACATTTCCAAATTAAATTATTATTATCTCCATGTAATGTCACTCTTTTAGGAATAACTCATCAATTAGTAGCATTTGAATATATCGATTGTGTCCTCCCATAAAATAGTAGATATTTTTTCAAATTAAAATTCACATTATGAGTCATCTTACATGTTTTTTAAGTCCCATTTAATTAAATTTCCTAAAAAGCCATTATATAAGAATATTTTACATTCATTTATCCTTTAGATGGAAAGAGTCTCAAATGATTAAAAAACACCAGAATATCTAACCATTCATTGAGATAAAAGCACCTAATTTTACCAATTCAATGTACACACAACCCAATTAGCCTATAGTTAAGTATGCATACACCCTTGAAATCACAATTCAATTTTAAAGAACTTAATTACACTAGTATTTCACCAAAATCTATCACTACACCAATATTTCACAAAAACTATTGTAGCATGGGAAAACTACATGGAGTTTGATCCCTCTTTGGATAATTGATATGTAGGCAACACTCAACATAAGAGGTGTTGAGGTCAAGAAAAAATTTAGTAACTAATCTATTTTTACCATTTATTTTATTCATCCATCATTTATTCATGAACAAGGGTTCTAAGGGAATAATAAGTTACACAATGGATTTTTTGATAGATCAAATGACACATAGTAATATATATATATATATATATATATATATATATATATATATATATATATATATATATAATATAGGATAAAAAAGTGATATCATATAGACCTATTTTTACATAGAGGAGAAAATCCCACCAGACATTAACACTCCCTATAGACTATAGTGTGGATTGACCCAATATAGATGGCAAACCTTATTTAGATATTGATCGAATATGTATTCTTGATTTAGATTCATTTTACATGGTTACACAATCATTTTTATAGTCTTTGTCTTAGTCTTGCATCATGTAACCACCAAACTATGTTTTAATAAAATAGGGTATTTTTTTTATAAATTAATTACACATATTCATCTAATAGAGTTTACCACGATGAAATATAACTAAGTGATCTTTAACTAAATTTATTATTTTTAGTTAGCCTTCTTAAAGATCCATAACTAATCCATTTAGATAATGATCACCAAACAATACATATCAAAATATATATAATGGTCAATATATAAATAAATACTTCATTTATTTATAGAAGTAGTAATACAAATTCAGCCATAGCTGATGCAACATTACAATCAATGCTACAATTATTCATATGAATACAAAGTATAATTTCAGTAATAATAATGTCTTAATAATAATAAAATGATATAAATATCCCCAAAGGATGAGTCTCAATAAAATCAAAGTATCATAATGTAATATCAAGTTTAGTCTCTAGTTTAGTACTATTTTACGAAGGGAAAGTATCATTCGAGTGCTTTTACACATCAACCACATACCATTGATCCCCTACACTATCTCCTAATAGGGGAATGCCCTTACCTTTAAGGATGGGTAGATAATGATGATGTGGGAGTCTAAAATTACAAACTAGAACCCATGTGCTATAAGATAACTAATCCATGATATATACAATAAATAAATCCATTCTAACTTGATATCATATAAACATGTAAACTATATCAAATATATGAAATGACAATGTTTAACTATAAACATTACTATGGCCAAAGTTTTCATATAGTTATTGATCTCTAGGATTAGTCAATTTCATACACACCACTAAATTGGATTACACCTCATCTTTCATTAATGTCACTAATTAAGCAAGTGGAATTCATCACACAACTTATTTATGGTCATTAATGTGAGATTTGGTTATTTATATAACAATATAAAAACTAATAGATGAAAACATAATATTCTCTATTAGTAGATATAACATATGCTAAGTATGAAAATTTTAAATACATACATTGAGTCCATAAAATATATTTTAATGAATCTTAAATCATCTAATTTATTACAAAATAACAAATAGATTCATAAACAGTCCTCATTAGTAACATACAATCTAAGTAATAAATATGTCAAGGCATCTAGTTATAAAATATCAATATGTAACTATAAATCTTATTTCATCCATCTAATAACATTAATTCACAACATAATAACAATACATTAATAATCTCATTTATATACACAAGATTAAAATGATAAGTATGAAACTTAAACTCCAGATGTTTAAAAGTTCCTACAACCCAATCACACATAGTAAACACACCTATAAATCATTGTTAAACAAGTAGTGGTCACATTTATTGAACATGTTATATACATCTATATATGGTATAAATTTGTTAGATTTAATATAGAGTCAATTAATCACATTGTTTATACCATATATTTATGCATACATTTAAAACACATAGTTTTATAAATAATATCCCATTCAATTAATAGTTTGAAAATGCATATGATATACTCTAAGTAGACTTTAAATATCCATGATCTTATATTGTCATGTATATGAAAAGTATACTTTCAAACTATAATATTTCATTACAATTATTCAAAAATTCAAACAATTCCAAACTATAGTGTTTTGACTAGTACACTTAGAATTTAATAATTTGGATGACAAAATATAAATGATTATCCATTCAAACTTAGCCAACTATAATTTATCATTTCTATATTTATAATAAATTAATCAATTAATATATAAATCTATTCAATGTATTTAAACTCTCATTCACAATAAATGGTAATATGAGTTTATTCATATGATAAATCATATAGATCTCATTGTATTGACAAAATAAGATACATAGTCAACTATTTAAACTTAGTTTCTACTTTACACAGTTTGCATCAAATTGATTATAGATTTTGTTACTATATCCATTTTATATATTGATGGATGCTAAGTTTATATTCTATATATGACTAAAATAACCTTTTATAAACATATATATTTAATTTGAATACATAGTCAAATATAAATATACACTTACTCATATGTATCCTTATTAAGATAAGTTACAAACATCATTAACATATTTTAGGCCTTAAACAATTATGGTTTAGGAAGAAATAAAACAAATTCAATACAAGTTTAAGGACATGCTATAGGCTTCACCCATTTGTTTGTGTGTGTGTGTGTGTGTGTGTGTGTGTGTGTGTGTGTGTGTGTGTGTGTGTGTGTGTGTGTGTGTGTGTGTGTGTGTGTGTGTGTGTGTGTGTGTGTGTGTGTGTGTGTGTGTGTGTGTGTGTGTGTGTGTGTGTGTGTGTGTGTGTGTGTGTGTGTGTGTGTGTGTGTGTGTGTGTGTGAGTGAGTGAGTGAGTGTGTGTGTGTGTGTGTGTGTGTGTGTGTGTGTGTGTGTGTGTGTGTGTGTGTGTGTGTGTGTGTGTGTGTGTGTGTGTGTGTGTGTGTGTGTGTGTGTGTGTGTGTGTGTGTGTAGATTTTTCCCCATTTCTCACAATTGAAACCCTTCATAATTTAATGGAAACCCTTAATGAATTTTGAATGACTTCTAAATGATATGTAATCAGACCTAATAGTTTTTTGAGAATCATAATTTATACCTTAAGTATATACCCAAATGACTCATATATATATATATATATATATATATATATGTTTATTTTAAAAATTGTTCCACAGACATATATATTCATTACCATGTCCCTTGACTTAAACACACACACATTGTTGTGCACGTATATCCCAAGTCAACTAAGTCTTTTAGGATGTATATACATATCTTAGTATATGTATATTTATCTTTTAGATAATTACATATAACTAAATTATAACCAAATTTCATTTTATTCTACCAATTGACATTGTACACAACCAACCCCTATTTTAGGTATAATAAACTTGGACCTAAAAATACTCAAATGAACTAGTGTTCCTTTATAGACCCATACATATTTATCAAGAATAGTTATTACTAGTTATAAAACTTAAGTTTAAAAACCTAAAATTATCACCTTCAAACCATGCTAAAGAAAATCAATAGAACCTTCTTTTATCCTAGGCTTTTCTATTTAAGATAAACACATAGAGATCTATTTATTCAAACTTAGAGATTTATATTTTAGGGTAAAGGATTATCATAGGCATAGTCATTCAGACTTAGGGATTTTAGGTTATAATTTTGGTTTTATGGATGGCCAAGCCATCCACAAGGACAAATTTTAATTTGTATTATTCATTCTAATAAAATGAAACTAGCTAAAATCCTTAGAAAATATTTACCAAACTTTACCAAAACTTCATAAAACATAGATATGAAATTTTATTACAAAACTAACCTAGTCAGAAGCTTTGATGGATAGTCTTGCAATCCTTTTTCAAAAATTTCTCCAAACCTCTTCCTCTTATTTATTCTACCATTTATCCATCACCACACATGCCTCCTTTCTTCTATTTTATCCATTTTCATGATTATTTCAAGCAACACATTCCTCCATTTTCTCTACCAAATCTTAGTGCTTATTCAAGATTACATCAATGCATGTAATAAACAATAAAAATCATCATGAAAAAATCCCTAAAAATCCTAGATTATCTTGCATAATAGTTTATTAGCAAGTCAATGGATTCTTAACCCTAATCATCTCGAAAGTTTTATGTTTAAACAGTAAAATTATAATTATAATATCCCTTCGAATTATGCATGAAGCAAATGACTTTGTTCAATAACCATGCAACCAAATTTTTTAAAATTCATTAAAAAATATAACATAAAATGATAATGTCAATATAGCATTAGGCTATTAAAATACCATCAACTATATTAACATGTTTAGTTAAACATAATAACCATTACCAAGGAATTTGACCCTCACTATTAGTTTTAACATATTACTTAACACAAAGACTTTGCCTAATCATGTAAACAATATAATCATTATCTAATAATATGAATATTAAAACATTAGTCAACACAAAATCATATATAATGATGTTTCCCCTTATAATTTAATATTAAAACTATAGATATGATTTTGACATTAGGAAATGAATTTATTATAAAAAATAATAATCTTCCAAGTATGATAATCACCTTAATCCCACAAATCAACCAAAGTAATAGAAACCATCTATTCATATAATAATTAATATAAAACACTATTTATGAAACACTCAACTATATCCAAGATAGTGGTAAGTCACATTAATACATCTACAGATTCATTCATTTAACCAAGTAATATGTTATGAGTAAATCTAAGTATGACAATTGGATTAGTGCAATAACATAACTGAATCATCATGATCATAACCAAAAATCAAGATCACAATTGAAGCATATTAGAAATCATTAAAAATTAGATAACACAAAATAAATAATAAGACTATCTAAAAAAACACTAAATGAAACATTTTAATCTACTTATGTTGGGTGTGTGGGTTTCTAGTCTTTCTCTTTGTCATCCCCCAATGCCTCCATCTATTCCACCCTCTTTAATGATGCCCTCCCTCTATCACACTCAAAGGTATGGATTTTTCCTACATCCACCTCAAAATAATGAAGGTAGTTAGCCTAAAACATATATATCCATAAAATACTATTTTATAAACTAATAAACATGAGATGATAATATACAAAATATAAAAGTACAACTAACTACATAGGTAATCAATCATGTAAATTTAGCAACATATAACTATCTCATAATCAAAATATGAAATCAAGATTAACTAAATAGTATTTAAATAATAACCATAATAATCCATGAATCAATAAGTTATTAAGCCTAGAGAGAAATTAGGATGTGACATCCTTCCCCCTAAAGCTAGTCATCATCCTGATGAAACTTATTCAAACATAAGTTATGAATTTAAAACATTACTTAACATAAAATAACATAATATGAAGAAATATATAAAGTCAAAAAAGTTGAAACAACCTATAAAACTCATCATATTCATTCTAAGTGGCACTATAAAATTGATTTTGTAAGCGTCAATTATTATGATTAGTTCTACCATGACTACCCTAGGATCTAGATGCTACAAAGCATTCCAATCGAACACGTGTGAAGGATCAACAAAATAATTTTTAAGATAAGACACATGGAAGAAATTATGAAAAATATCTATATTTGGAGAAATTAAAGAATATATTCTATAATATTTACCACTTATAAAACTTTGAGGGGTCCCACATATCTAGGAAAAAGTTTAGCTAACTTCCCAAAATTAATTGATCTTTTTTTAGGCTTTACCTGTAGAAATACTTTATCACCTATAGAAATTAACCTGTTATATTTAGATCATCATAAATTTTACATCTATAATTATCCTTAACCAACCTCCACCTTATTGTCCTGACTTACTCTTCCATTCCCACAAGAATCTCAGGTCTAAAGACTAACCTATCTTCTAACTTGTATCAATTGATTGGTGTTATACACCTTCTGTATAATTATATAAATGAGTCCATCTTCAATGTTGATTGGTATGAGTTATTATAATCAAAATAAACTAATTGAAGGTACTCCCACTTGTATTTTTTATCCATGTAATATATATGAAGGAGATCTTATAAAACATGGTTAACTCTCTCTATTTGTCCATCAGTTTTTGGGTGATAAGTAGTGTTGAAATTCAATTGCATAACTAGAGATGAATTCAAAGTCAAAAAAATATATAATTCATTATTATTCTCAATATAAAATGATATTTTTTAAAAATACATGAAATAAATACACCTATTTCATGAATATCTTCTCAATCATAGGTGCATCATCTGTCAAGTTGCCTAGTATGAATTGGGCTACCTTGGCTAGTTTGTCAATTACAACCAAGATCATATCATGTTAGTTTTGTGATAATGGAAGCCCTTGGATAAATTCCATGCCAATCACCTTCTAATTCCATTTTGGTATACCATGAGGATATAAGAATCCTACTAGATGCACATGCACATCTTTCACATACTGACATTTCAAATAATAAGACACAAAGTCCATTACATTTTTATTCATTCCTTTCTAAGAATAGAGAGGTCTCAGCTCAACCATGAGCTTGGTTACACATTTATTACATAAATATGAGGCATTTTTTAGTTCTTTTATCATCATTATCCTCAAATTCTCTTTATTAGGCACATACATTCTACCATTGTAACTCAAAAGGCCATCACTCTCTATCTGTAATTATTTATACCTAGGATTTTGAGCATTCTCAAACAATGCTTTCTTGACTTGATCATATAATTCATCTCCTAGTGAGTATTTGATTACCTAATCATATAAATTACTCTTTATAGTAGCCATGACTTATATATATCTTTTATGGCTTAAAGCATTATCAACTCTATTCTCTTTGCCCTTAATATAAATAATATCAAAATCATACTTAGATAAGAATTATAACCAACACATTTGGTGTGCATCCATGTTTGGTTGGGTGAATATGTACTTTAGTCCTAATTTATTAGTATTTAGATAAATTGGTTTCCCCAATAGATAATGCCTCCAATATTGCAAGGCATGTACTATTGTATCAAGTTCTAGATCATGAGGGGAATAATTCACCTCATCTATCTTTAGTTTATTGGACTCATATGTTATAAATGAACCATCTTGAATACAAAATTCTCTATGTCTATCCCTAGATACAACTATGATCACCAATAATTGATCATTAGGATCAATAACTCTTAGAACTGGTGCTAAAATAATCCTCCTTTTCATCTCTTGAAAGGATTTATCACACTTTTATGAATAGATAAAAATTTAATTCTTATAATATACAGAGGTAATTGGATTAACTATCTTAGATAAATTTAGAACAAATTTCTTGTAATATATTAATAATACCATGAAACTCCTTACCTCATGCCAACTATTAGGAATTGGCCATTCCAATATGGATCTTATCTTCACAACATCTACTAAAATTTCATCTATAGAGATAATATGTCCCAAATATTGCACTTTATTTTAGAAAAAACCACACTTGTATGACTTACTGTATAATCTATGCTTTCACAAATGATAAAAAAACTAGTTCTAAATGTTGAATATGCTCTTCCTCATTCTTTAAATTTATGACGATGTCATATATAAATAACAACAAAAAGAAATCTAAATAATCTCTAAACATAATATTCATGAGATTCATAAATGTTGTCAAAGAATTTGTCAACCCAATAGGTAACACTATGAACTCATAATACCCCTATCATGCTCTAAAAGTTATTTTTATAATATCCTCATCATGGATTATTAGTTGATGATACCCTAATCTAAGATCAATCTCATAAAAGATGGTTTCCCCTCAAATTTGATCAAAGAGATCATCAATATGAGGTAACATATATCTATTCTTAATCATCACCTTATTTAACTTCTTATAATCAATATACAAGTGAAGAGTACCATATTTCTTCTTGATGAAGACTAATGGTGAACCCCATAGTGACACACTTGTTCAGATCAACCCTTTCGATAAAAAAATCCTAGATTTGATATTTCAACTCAACCAATTCTATAGTTATCATCTTATATGGTTCCACAAACTATCATTCAAATATAGGTATGATGTCAATTGAGAAATCAAATTCATGCTTGGGTGGAAATCTAGGTAATTCTTTGGGAAACACTTCCTTAAAGTTCCTTAGAAAATGATAATTTTTTAAGTATGGTTCCTTGGATTCATCTATCTCATTTATCTTAACAATAAATGTTTGGCATCCCTTTCTCTAAGATTTATTGATTTGAATTATAAAAATATGCCTAAGATTCAACTCCCTTTTCTCACTTTGAAGTTGTGTTTGATTTCCAAAATTATCTTGACACTCAACCTTCTTCAAATGGAAGTCAACTTTATATTTATTCTTCCCAATCAAATTGAATCCTAAGATCACATATATGATCCTAATGGTTCATCATATAAATCCAATGTTATAGTGAATTTAGGCAACCTAATCTTATCCTTGACTAGTAACTTTTCAACTTTCACCTTTGACTCATTCCTATATTGTATTGACCATGCATTTGCCATAACTCCATATTTTCCATCTAATTTACTAATAATTATAGGATCAATAAATTTTTTTATATCTTATGTTAATAAAAATAGAAATTGGATTATCAAAAAAAATACCTCATAATTTAATAGGTGAATCTTGATACTTAGCATGATTATTTTTAATAGTTGCATGAATCCACTATTGAAATGTTCCCTATTCAGAAGTATAACACTTTTTATTTCAATTTTATTGAGTACACTCTCAATCATAATGGTCACATCCATAAGTGAAGCAACCTCCAAGTGGTCCTTTCCTATCATACTATTGGTTTCTCTTGAAATCATTACCAGGTTTCCTATTCCCTAAGCCACTATTGAACTTAGCATTCTCTTTCTTAAATTGACTCTTGGATTCTCCACTCCTTTGCTTCTTGTTCTTATTTTTGAAAGTTCATTATAAATTTCAATTTTTTTCTTGAAATTCTATCTAACTTGGGCAAGAAATTTAAATTTATGTTCCTACTTAATTACTTTATCAAATACCTAATCCATGGTAGATGGCTTGTGCACATCTACCTCACATCTAATTTGGGGTTTTAATACCATAATGAATTTCCTAATTTTGAATCTCTCATCTACCTAATACTAAGGTACATACTTCAAGAGCTTGGTGAATTTATATCAATATTCATTCATCAATAGGTCTCCTTGTTTAAGATTATTAAAATATGCAAGCTTTTGATTGAAATACAATTTTAGAATCCATCATGACCTAAGCAATGTCATAAAATATTCCCATGTGGTGGTGGTAGAATCGAGGTTCATATCATGATTCTTATTTTCCCACCAAGTTTTTGCTTCACTAACAAGCTGATATGATCAATAGACTTCTTTCATTACTTTAGATTAATTTTGTATCTCAAAATATTTTTCCATCTTTGTCAGCCATACTTATGTTAGAAGCACAATCATTGAGATGGGGTGGGTGGTGAACTAGTGTTTAAAACATTAAACTACATGTACTTTAATATTCCTTGAAATATCAAAGCAATACAATGATATATCAATTCATAAAGAACCAATCACATGAGCATGAAATAAGAACATAACACATATAACTCATATATGAGTGGGAATCCTTAAGGGAAATAAAACCCACTATGATCCCTAAAAATGGACTAATTTCCTATAAGATAAAAGATAAAATCCTATTGATCAACAACTCAACTTGGATCACCAACCCCAATGAAGTTAATCACACACTTTAATGGGATTTAGTAGGCACCTACTTCCAAGGAAGCACCAACTCCCTAAGTGACTTAACACCAACTCAATCACCTAATGACACTTTTTTTTTGATGTTATGTCTCATTTAAAGACCTTCTTATTCCCTCCAAGAAATATTTCATTTTATTCTATATCTTACATCCAAATAGGCCTAAACTACCTTTATATATATATATATATATATATATATATATATAAAGGACAGACTTGTTATTCATAGGAAGCTTGGTAGTTATCAGATATTGTTTGATGAAAAGGTATGAAAAGAAGGTATGTTTGTGCATTATATATATATATATATATATATATATATATATATATATATATATATATATCTTTTATTGGAGGAAAGAAGCTTGTGAATAATCTCAGTGGTCCTATCTTGAGGAGTTAGATTCTTGATCATGGTTTAGATGCTTTAGTATAAAGGTGAGTTTCAAATATCTATTTGAATATTAGTTTGTGGTAGATGCTAGGTGAGCCTATAAGTTGAAGGCCTTTCTTCTTGGTTTATATTCTTGATCTTCCTAAGCCTGTTAATGTCTTATTACATAGTTGTGTATGCCATGAATGTTTATAGTGATATAAATATAAGGTTTCTCTATATGAGTATTTACTATTATTGGATAGTATTTTAAGACTTGTTGAAGATGTCATGATCTAGGTGAAGTATGGAGTTAGGGGGAGCTTTGTAATTGGTTAGGTCCTAGGATCAGAGGACTGAGTAGTTGAATTTGAGAAAGAAGGTATGAAGGTTTTATTTTATGACCTAGGGTATATCTATCTTATTATAGGTCAAAATACATGGTATAGTAATTTAAATTTCCCAAAAGTATGGAGGCTCAATTTTTGGTTTAAAAGTGTGTGATGGTTATCTCTAGGTGTATAAAAAGTTTCAGAGGTGAACATTGACTAGAAGGAGGAAGTATGTTGCATAAGGTGATATAGGTGATTAAAATTGCTGTGATTAATGGGGCATATTAGAGTGCTCCATATATGAATTTTTATGTTTTAAAGGTGTGTCTACTAAAATTTGTGGTCTCTACATGTTCTATGTAGGGATACAAGAAGACTAGACAGGCCTAGTGAGAAGATGAGTGCTTTTATTTATTTTCTACAAAAGATCAAGGTACGTGTGTTTTAAAGATAGTTATAAGGTTTTTTTTTTCATTTTTTATATTTTATTAGTGGTATGAAGTTCTATTAGTGGCCCTTGAAGTGGTTTGAGAGAGAAGGATAGTGAGCTTGTGTGGTGATTCTTTATGGTGTATGAAGATCTAAAGATGCTCAAGATATGTAGTGGCTCAAAGATCTTAGGGGACTCCCTCTAAGATTTTTTTTAGTGATTTACATCAAATTTTAGTAATTTTTTATGTTATATCTTCATTGGTTATTGTGTTTGGTTGAAAAGAATGTTGGCATGTAGGAAGAGGAAGTTATCAAGGCAAGCAGAGGTAGTCTCAAAGTAATGGGGAGTTTGTATCATATTTTAATATGGTGCTCTCATGTTGATGGTATTTTTATGTCCTCAGGATTAGTTGGTGCCTACTCTGTCATTGTGTTAAAGGGGGAGAAGAGTTCTTGAAGAGAGAGAAGGTGAGATGTATATTGCTATATATGATGGTTGTTGACATCAATGATAGAATGGATATTGTTGGAGAGTTGTCCATTATGTCATGGTGATGTTATAAATGTTTCCAAGTGAACGGATGAAGTGCCTTGATAGTCTATGTGATAATGATAAAGTATGCAATGTGCTTGTCCTAGTATGCTTGGAAAAAAACTTGGTTGATCTTCAATTATGGCATGGTTAGAGATGTTCAAGAATAAGTATGGTGATTTAAGGATGTGAAAAGGGTCATATAATAGGTTTGATATGATTTGAGTGCTTTTGTTCATGAGTGTGTTTCATATGGTAGTCCATTGTTTTCATCTAGACATTTTGGGTCTAGTGGTAGAAAATCTAAGTAGGTAGTTTGCTAACATCACCATTGCCACATGTGGATGACTCAGGGGATGTGGTCATATGGTTGTGATAAATTTTTTTACCTAGTTGATTTGTCCTATATTTTAGCTCATGCACTAAATTGTATAAACATATATTCAAGTGCAAAGATGGGCTCCTAGGTAGTTTGATAGTGTTTTCCCATACTTGGCCAAATTTGCATGAGGCAAGAAAAAGCTAAGTAGTTTGGTGATTATATATATCACATGTATATATGTTTCAAGATAATTTGATCATATGGGTTTATTTGTTTTTATTCATAATTGATTTTCACTGAATTATATATCATGCACTAAATCACATCCAAAGATATGCATGTGTAAAGTTGGCCTTCTAGATAATTATTGACCTTGTTCGATCTATGGCAAAAATAATTGAGTGAGTGGATTAATGGTGTTATATCTCACACATGCAAAGGTTTTATGAGTAGTTTGATACATGGTTGGATTATCTTATGTGAGGAGATATTATTCTCCAAAATTGATAACATGCAAGTGAGAAAGGTAAAAGATATGACTATGCAAAGTTGGCCTTCTAGGTAGATTGCAATGGTTCCCATACTCATTTTTCCACAAGTTAAAGTTTGTGTAACATCAATGGAGCACATTTCTCCAAGATGTTAGGAAGTAGTGATATGGTGCCAAGTATGCAATGTTTAAAATTGAGTAGAGATAAAGATTGATCTTCTTCCAAGGATTAATGGTGAGTGGGTGATCATACAAATAGAGACCAATGATGTGAATTAAATTTAAGAGGTCAAAGTGAAAGTTTTCTAGCATAACTAAAGTGAATATAATCTTAAAGAGATAGATGAAGTGTATTAGTTCAAAGTTACCATATGCATGTGATGAGGTCAACTGGTATAGGTTTAATGTTTGTTCATTATCATACTATGAGTTAAATATTGAATAAGATTGATGGTGTGATCAATATGAGATTTGAGCATAGTGATCAAAGTTTAACTATGAGAATTTGTATTTGAATATTTTATTTTAAAAAAGGAAAAATTAGTGCTCTATATTTTGTCCATATCTTTTGATACACGAAGAATTTTCTCAATGTATTAAAATAAAAGTTATAAAGGACTCCAAGGAATATCTGAAAATATAGACTTGATGATCTGAAAGTGTGGATATTCAAATATATTAAGGTTCAAATTTGACTATGTTTTCATATTTGTTTTGCAAGTGACCCAAGAAGGATGTTCAAGTTTGTTTTAAAATTGGTTTGATATATATTGATGAATTAGATATTTGGGAGTGTTTTAGACTTCATGAGGATGATCTATGTGCATTATGAAGGTTTAACCAATCATATGTAGTTTGAATAAAGGTTTAAAAGTTGACTGTGTATTTGTCCATGGTGATTGTGTATATAAAATGTTGTTTGAGCAAATTGTGCTTAATAAGAAGGGTATGATGTTGATTTTTAGCACTTAAGGTTGACATATAGATGATATGGAATGGGTCCATACATTTTTAAGTGATCATGTGTTCTTGTTTTGTTTAATGAAATACTAAATGGGTGAATAGGTCTCCATGACACCTATAAGAGCTACAAGGGCCTAATTGAAAGGTGTAGCTACTTAAAGGCGACCCATATATTCTATGGCTGACCTATGAATATTTTATTGAGTTGTGTCTTCATATGATAGATTCCTTAAGGGTTAAGGCATGCCTAATGGCCATATAATATGTTGATAATCATGATAACTCTATAAATGGTGAAACTAAATGTGTTGATTTCTAGACTTTAGAGAGACTTGGGTGTGGAATTTTCATTTTATATCATAGTATTAGAAGGAGAGTTACCAAATTATTTTTTATAATGTTTTCTATTTGTTGAGTGGCATTAATTTCTATTGGTGGTCTTTGAGGTGGTTTGAGAGAGAAGGCTAGTGATCATGTGTGGTGATTCTTCATGGTGTATGAAGATATGAAGATGATAAAGATATGTAATGGCTAAGATATCTTATGGGGAGTCCCTCTCAAATGTTTGTTGTCCATTTTAATCGAATTTTAGTACTTTTGTATGTTCTTTAATCATTGGTTGTAGTGTGTGGTTGAAAATAATGTTGGCATGTAGGAAGAGGAAGTTGTGAAGGCAAGTAGAGGTAGGTTCAATGTAAGGGGGAGTTTGTATCATATTTTTAAGATGGTCCTATCATTTTGATCATATTTTTAGGTCCTTAGGATTAGTTGGTGTCCACTTTTTCATTGTGTCAAATGGGGAGAAGATTCCTATTATGAGAGTGCTTGAAGAGAGAGAAGGAAGGTGAGTTGTATATTGTTATATATGATGGTTATTGACATCAATGACAAAGGGGAAGACTTTTAGATAGTTTTAAATGATTTCATGGTTATGTCATGAAGGTTTATAGGTAAATGAGAGTGCTTGAAGAGAGAGAAGGAAGGTGAGTTGTATATTGTTATATATGATGGTTATTGACATCAATGACAAAGGGGAAGACTTTTAGATAGTTTTAAATGATTTCATGGTTATGTCATGAAGGTTTATAGGTAAATGGATCAAGTGACTTTATATTCTATGTGATATTGACAAATTTTGTAATGTGTTTGTCTTAGTATGCTTAAAAGATGCTTGGTTTATCTTTAGTTTTAGCATGGTTAGATATGTTTATAAATTACTATGGTGATTTGAGGATGTGCAAGGGGTCTTATAAGAGGTTTTATATTATTTGAGTTCTTTTGTACATGAGTGTATTTTATCTAGTAGTCTATTGTTTTCATCTAGACATTTTGAGTCTAATGGTAGAAAATATGAGTAGGTAATCTGCTAACATCACCATTTCCATGTGTGGATTAGTCAGGCAGATTTGGTCATATGGTTGTAATCACATTTTTACCTATTATATTTGTGCTAAATTTTAGATCATGCACTAAAGTGAATCAAAATATATGAAAGTGTAAATATGGGCTCCCAAGAAGTTTTACAATGTTTTCCCATTTTTTCCTATTTGATTTATGCTACATTTTAGATCATATGATAAAGTGCATCAAAAGATATGCATGTTAAAATTTGGCCTTATAGGAAATTCATGACATTATTAGCTCTATGGAAGAAAAATATAAGAGAGAAGATTAATGGAATTATATCTTGCACATGTAAAGGTTTTAGGATTAGTTTAACACATGGTTGGATTTTCCTATGTGAGTAAATACTATTATCCAAATTTGAGAACAGGTGAGTGAGGTAAAAGATATGACTATAAAAAGTTAGCCTTCTAGGTAGATTTAAATGGTTCCCATATTCATTTTTTCACAAGTTAAAGTTTGAGAAACATCGATGGATCACGTTGTTCCAAGATGCCAAGAATCAGTGAGATGGTGCCAAGTTTTTAATGTTTAATGCTGAGCAGAGATAAAGATCAAGCTTCTTCCAAAGATCAATAGTGAGTGGGTGATCATATAGATAGAGATGAATGGTATGAATTAAATTTAAGAGGTAAAATTGATAGTTTTATAGCATAACTAAAGTGAGGACAACCTTGAAGAGATCAATGGAGCGTATGAGGTCAAATTTACAAGATTGCATAAGATGAGGTCAACTGTTAGAGGTTTAACATTTAGGAATTGGTACACTATGAGTTAAATTTTAAATAAGATTGATGGTTCATGATAAATTTGAAAATGTGAGGACATGAGATGAGATCATAGTGACTAAATTTTAATAGTGACCATTCACACTTGAATATTTAATTTTAATAAAGGAAAAACCAATGCTCTATATTTTGGCCATACATTTTGATACAAGTAAAATTTGCTCATGGTATAAAAAGTGAAATTTTAGAGCACTACAAGACACATATAAAAATATATATTTTAATATTTTAAATTTTGTATAGTAAAATATGTTAAGGTTCAAAATTGAATGTGTTTTTATATTTGTTTTGCAAGTGACCTGAGAAGGACATTCAAGCTTGTTTGGATATTAATTTGATATCTATTAATGAATTAGATAATTTGGAGTGTTTTATAATCCATTAGGATGATATATGTGCATTATGAATATTTTTCCTAACATATTAAATATGAACAAAGGTTTAAAATTCAACTGTGTATTTATTTATGGTGAATGTGTGCACAAAATGTTGTTTGAGAAAATTGTGCTTAAATAGAAGCGTGTTATGTTGGTTGTTGGCACTTGAGGGGGACCTATAGATAATATGTAATGGGACCATGAATTTTGAAGTATAATTTTTTATTTTATTGTTTGATGAAGTGCTAAATGGGTGAATAGGTCTTCATAAGACCTATAAGAGCTACAAGGGTCTAATTGAAAGGTGTATCTACTTAAGGGTGACCGATAGATGTTATAGACAACATATGAAGATTATATTGAGTTGTGTTTTCATATTATAAATGAATTAAGGGTTAGCTCATACCTAATGGCCAACCAAGATGTTTATAATCATGATATCTCTATAAATGGTGAAACCAAATGTGTTGGTTTCTAGATTTTAGAGAGACTTGGGTATGGAATTTTTATTTAAGAGCATAGTGCTGTGAAGTGAAGGAAAGGGTGTGTTAGATTTTGATTATTTTAAGATTAGAATAGATTGAGAACTATTTTTATGGCCTATAGGTCATAATTCTACTGGTAAAATAGTGATCCTGTTGTTTGAGTATGAGTGAAGGTGAAGAGTGATAATATGAGGTCCATCATCAGGTGTTGAAGACATTAGTTCAAAGGTGGATGTGTTCATAAGTTTTGTTATGGTAGCTCAACATCTAGGGTGTTATATCCTCCTTACAAGGTGGAACTTGATAAAGGTCTAGTTATTATATCAACTCATCTAGATAGGTGTAGAAGCTCCTTTTGGGATTGTAGTCTCACTAAAATAAGGGATGGTAGTTCCTTAATCAATTACATCTATTCTAAATTGGATCTTATCATTATAGGACTATAGTCCATCTTGCAAGGTTCAGTTGATTTTATCCCCAAAGAGGGTTTCCCACATTGATATTATGTTGATTTGATGTATGCTCTTATTCATCCTTTCAACGTATGTGCTTTCATGTTTATGTTTCTAGATCATGTTGATGAATGATGGAATGGTTTTGGAATTGAATGTGCATTATTATCTATTGACTCATCCCCCCCTCTCAGTAGCTAATGTCAACACCTTCTAGTTCCTATCATCCATATCATACTCAATAAGTATTATAAAAAAGCTTGAGTATTCCTTAGAAACCTTCAACTATCTCTTTTCCACATACACTATTCATACTCTTAGATAGGGGTTCCTTTTAGCCTTTTTAAATTTTTTCTTTGAAGTATGGCCATGTATGGACTCAATTAAATAAAACCAACCTATTTATATAAAGTCTCTATCTAGTTATTAATTTTTAAAAAGTCTTAGGCTTTTGTTTCACTATTTAATTACTTTTATAGGTTCTTTTTACTCTTGGATTAGGTGTTTAGGTATATTTAGCCCTATTTTGCACTCAGACCTCCCAAAAATGTACACACATGTATGGAAAAAATATAAAACATGCAAAATTTATTCACACACATTTAAATATAGATATTCATAAATTTTTAAGGGTTTTTACCAGTCTAAACTCCTAAAAACCCAATTTGAAGATCAAAACCCTAACTCAGGGTTGTATGGAGGTTGTGTCTAGCCAAGGAGTAAATTAAAGTCTTAAGATTTTTATAAATTTTATCAAAACTATGACTATTATGAAATCACTGTGTAAGTCTCATACACCCTTTTTGGTCATAATATTCCTTCTTTGATACTACTATAGATTGATTTACTGGTGTTTTTAGTTTCATTGAGTCAAGTACCCTATTTCTGTAGGCCTAAAACTTTATTGATACAATATATATATATATATATATATATATATATATATATAAAATCAAAACAAGTAAATTGAAAATTTTCAAAGCACATCTTTCTGATATTATTATCAACTTTCATTCAAATGTGATATTTTTATCAAGAGCACATGCTCAAAGTTCCTGATTACTCCCTTATAGGTAATATAGAATATTATGCAAACTTTGTAAATGAAACCTATAATTAGAATTTGTAGACAAAAAATAAATGATTTCTCAAATTTAAAAATTTTATATTCAACCTTATAAACTCAAAATATATTATAAAGTCTTATCAAGTTTATGACTTTCTTTGTTATATGGTTTGCATAGTCATCTCAACACATTTACATAGGGTAAGGATTGTGTTCTTTAACCACCTCAAAAGCATTTGAAAAAAATAAAATTAACATTTTTATCAACACAAGGAAATTAATAACTACTTACCAATCATCTTATAGATCATCATAGCTCATTATCATTAAATATTCCTTCACTAGCCATTCTTGCATAGACAACTTTTCTTTATATTAATATAGAGATGAAGGATTTACAATTTGTTTTAGTTTTCAAAACATATAAGATTTACATTATTTTAATGGGGTTATTAAATTTACTCACTTATAATCCAACCCCCCATACAACTCCTACCTTTTAATGACTCATTGACAAAATAGATATCTATTCAAAAGGACTCAAAAACTCCCATAACTAACTCCTAACTTCCCTTTGTACATTGAAAACTACCCAACCACTATCCTATTCATAAAAATGACTCATTATGTGAGTAATGTGGGGATTGAACACACATTTAACCATTTATTATTACCTAACCAACTAAAAACAAAGTTGAGACCTCTTGAAACAAGGTGGAGACCTCCTAAACTTGACAAAAACATTTGAAAATCAAAATAAAAGTTTTGGTGGGAAAATGCTAATGCAAACCAAATTCAAATTTTAAAATTTATTACCACCTAAAAATGATTCCTATATACTAATTATGACTATAATGACTTACCAAAAGACTCAAAACATGATAATTGACCAATATGTATAATGTGTTATGTGATGCCCCTACATCACAACATTAAAATGACAAGTATGAAACTTAAAAACCAGATGTTTAAAAGTTCCTATAAGCCAATTACACATTGAAAAGGCACCCATAAATAATTTTTATGAAATTAATTGTCTTATGTATTGAATACATATATATGGTATAATACTTTTAGATTTAATATACAATTTATAAATCCCACTATTTGTACCATATATTTATGCATACATATAAAACACATAGTTTTATAAATAATATCCCATTCAATTTATAGTCTAAAAATGCATATGGTATGTTCTAAGTAGAATTTAACCATCCATGATATTAGAGTGTCATGTATATGAAAATTATACATTCAAACTATAATATTTCATCACAATTCTTCACAAAACCAAACAATTCCAAATTTTAGTGCTTCAACTAATATACTCAGAAATTAATGATTTGTATGATAAAATATAAATGGTTATCACTTTAAAATTATCCAACTATGATTTATCATCTTTATATTTTTAATTCATTATTAAATAAATATATACATATATTCAATGTCTTTAAATGCTCATTCACAATAAATGCTAATATGAGTTTATTCATATGATATGTCATGCATATCTCATTGTATTAACAAAATAAGATACATAGTCAACTATTAAAACTAATCCCTCTTCTTTACCTAGTCTGCATTGAATTGATTATAGATTTTTTTACTATATCCATTTTATATATCGATGAATGCTAGGTTTAATATTATATCCATGACTTATAAGAAAATTTTATAAACATATATATATAATTTGAATACACAACCAAATATAATTATACAATCAATCATCTCTATATTTATTAATATAATATATAAACATCATTAACAAATTTTAGGCTTTAAACAATTATGGTTTAGCAATAAATAAACCAAATTCAATACATGTTTAAAGGTATGCTATAGGATTCACCCAACTATATATATATATATATATATATATATATATATTTATATATATATATATATATATATATATATATATATATATATATATATATATATATATATATATATATATATATATATATTCCAATTTATCACAAATTAGACCCTTCATAATTTAAAGTATCCCCTATGTTACCTAAGTATTTATTCAACTAATTAACAGTCATTATAATGAATTTTTAATGACTTCTAAACTATATATAATCAGATCTAATAGTCTTTTCTGAGAATCACAATTTCTCAAGTATAAAACCAATTTACTCCTCTATATATGTTTTATAACCAAATTTAATTCTATTCTACCAATATACATTATACATAGCCAACCCCTATTTTGTGTCTAATAAACTTAGACCCAAAAATCCTCAAATAAACTATTATTCCTTTGTAGAACCATATAAATATTTAGCAATAATAATTATTACTCATTTAAAAACCTAAAATTATCACTTTAAAATCCCATTGAATAAAATCAATATGGCCTTATTTTATCCTATTATTTTTTATTTAAGATAAACACACAATGATCTATTTATTCAAAATCAAAGATTTATATTTTAAGGCAAAGGATCATCATAATCATAGCCATTTGGACTTAGGGTTTCTAGGTTATAAGTTTAGTTTTGTGGATGGTTGAGTCATCCATAGGGCCAAAATTATAGACTTCTTATTTATTCTATTAAAATTAACTAGCTAAAACCCCTAGAAAATAGTTACCAAAACTTCATAAAACATAGATATGAAATCTTAATACAAAACCAACCTAGTAAAAAGCCTTAATGGATACTCTTGCAATCCTTTTTCCACAATTTATCCAACACTCTTCCTCTTATTTATTTCTCCATTAATATATACCTATAAATTCCTCATTTCTTCTATTTTATCCATCTACATTCTTAATTCATGCAACTCATTCGTTCATTTTCTCTTCCAACTCTCAGTGCTTATTTAAGACTATGTTGTGTAGAAAAAAATAACTATCATCATGCAAATATCCCTAAAAACCCTATATTAACTTGCATAATATTATGTTATAATTTTAATATATACTTACCCCTAATCATATTGAAAGTTATGTATTTAAAAAATAAAATAATAATTATAATATCACTTCAAATTATGCATGAAGAAAATGACTTTGTTTAGTAACCATGCAACTAAATTTTATAAAATTCATTAAACATTATAAATTTTAAT
The DNA here is from genome assembly GCA_037957365.1 of Torreya grandis. Lineage (NCBI taxonomy): Eukaryota > Viridiplantae > Streptophyta > Pinopsida > Cupressales > Taxaceae > Torreya > Torreya grandis. Next base: position 56,994 of record JARHVA010007692.1, on the reverse strand, counting down.
GATAATGTTTATATATCATTAGGATATTAAAATAACATCTACTATAATAAAAATTCCATTTAAAAATAATAAACATTACTAGAGAATTTGACTTTTACTATTAGTTTTAACATATTTCTTAACAAAATGACTTTGCCTAGTCATGTAAACAACATAAAAATTATTTAATAATATGAATATTACAACCTTAGTCAACAAAAAATCATATATAATGACTTTTCCCTTATAATTTAACAATGAAACTATTGATATAATTTTGATATTAGTATATGTAATTATTATAAATAATTATAATAATCATCTAAGTATGATAATCACCTTAATCCCATAGATCAAGCAAAACCTATCTATTACTATAATAATGAATACAAAAAATTATTTATGAAACACTCATCTATATAAAAAACAATGGTAAGTAACATTAAGGCATATAGATTCACTCATTCAACCAATTAATATTATATGAGTAAATCTAAGTACAATAACTAGATTAGTGTAATCACATAACTAAATCAAAATGATCACCAACCAGAAATCAAGATCATAAATAAAGCATATTAGCAACCATTAAAAAATAAAAAACATAAAATACACACTAAAAATATCTAAAAAAACACTAAACCAAAAAAAATTAATCTACTTTTGGTGTGTACATGGGTTTCTAGTCTTTCGCTATGTCATCCCTTAATGCATCTATTTATTCCACCCTCTTTGATGATGCCCTCCCTCCATCAAATTTTTAGGGATGGATATGTTCTGCATCCACCTCATAACAATTAATTTAGTTATATTTTTAAACATATTTATCCATAAAATACTATTGTATAAACTAATAAACATGATCATAATGTATATAATATAAAAGTATAACTAACTCCATAGCTAATCGATCATATAAATTAAGCAACATATAACTATCCCATAATCACCATATGAAATCAAGCTTAACTAAATAGTATTTAAATGATAACCATAATAATCCATGAATCAGTAGGTTATTAATATTAGAGAGAAATTTGGATGTGACTTCCTTCCCCCTTAAAGCTGGTCATCGTATCGATGACACTTATTCAAACATAAGTTTTGAATTTATAACATTATTCAATAAAAAATAACATAATATGTAGTAACATATCAAGTTAAAAAATGTGGAAATAGCTTGTAAAACTCATCATAATTCCCCAAAGTGTCATAATATTTATAATATTAGTCCCACTGAACCTTTCACTATGACACTCCTTTATTACACAAATTGAGTTTGTAAGTGTCAATCATTCTAATTGGTTACACCATAACCACCCCAGGATATGAAAAATACAAAGCATTCTACTATAAGACATGTGAAGGATCAATAACATACTTTTTAAGATAATATATATGGAAGACATAATGAAAAATAACTATAGATAGTGGAAATAAAAGCATATATGCTACAAGATTGACCATTTCCAAAATCTCTAAGGGTACCACATATCTAAGTGAAAGTTTAGTTGACTTTCCAAACTTAATCAAGATTTTTTGAGGCTTAACCTATAGATACACTTTATCACCTATAGAAAACTACCTTATTATTTGATTTAGATCATCATAACTTTTATGTTTATCATTAGCCTCACCCAACCTCTACCTAATTGTGCTCACTTTCCATTCCATTTACACAAGCATCATAGGTCCAAAGACTACCATGTCCTCTAACCTATCCCAAATGTTGGTGTTGTATATCTCCTTCCATATAATTCCTCAAATAAATCCATCTTAAAAAATTATTGGTATGAGTTTTGGTAATAAAAATAAACCAATTAAGGTACTCCTAAAAATTTTATTGTTAATCCATGCAATACATATCAAGATCTTCTAAAACCTGGTTAACTTTTTCTATTTATCCATTAGTTTTCAAGTGATAAATAATGCTGAAATTCAAATTCATACCCAGAGTTAAATTCAAATTCAACCAAAATCTATAAGTCATTCTTGGATCTTGATCTAAAATTATCTTTTACATAAATCAATTCAATCCACATATCTCTTTCACAAATATCTTTGCAAACATAAGTGAATCTTTGTCAATTTGTCTAGAATAAAGTGGGTTACCTTGGTTAGTTTATCAACTACAACCAAGATCATATCATGTCAATTCCATGATAATGAAAACCCTTCAACAAATTCCATTATAATCACCTTCCACTTCTATTTTGGTATTTCATGAGGATATAACAATCCTATCAGATGCATATGTTCATCTTTCACATGCTAACATTCCAAATAATGAAACACAAAATATGTTGCATTTTTCTTGATTCCATTCCAAAAATAGAGGGTTCTTAGCTTATCCATGAGCTTTTTTACACCTATATGTCTTAAATATAGGGAATTATGTATTTCTTTTAGCATTGTGTTCTTTAGATTCTCTCTATCAAGTACATACATCCTACCATTTTACCTCAAAATACCATCGTTCTTTATCTTGAATTATTTATACCTAAAATTCTAGGCATTCTTAGATAATGATTTCTTAACCTAATCATAAAATTAATCTCTTAGAAATAATTTAATTACCTAATCATGGAAATTACTCCTAATAATACCCATGATTATTATGTACCTTCTACAACTTAGAGCATCAACAACTCTATTCTCCTTGCCCTTTATATAATTAATATAAAAATTATAATTAGATAAGAATTCTAACCAATGTCTCTGATGTGCATTCAAGTTTAATTGGGTGAAGAATTACTTGAGTCCCAAATTATCAATCTTGAGCTCAAACTATTTCCCTAGTAGATAATGCTTCCAAACTTGCAAGACATGCACTATTTAAACAAGTTATAGATCATGAGGAGCACAATTCACCTCATAGGTCTTCAATTTTTTTGACTCATAATAACTCTTCCAAGTCCATCCCTAGATTCATCTATGATCACTAAGAATTGACCATTAGGATCAAGAACTATTATCCCTGGTGATGAAATAAGCCTCCTTTTTAACTCTTTAAAGGCTTTTTCACACATGTTTGACTAGATAAAACTTTGGTTATTTTGCTCAAGATAGGTAATTGGATTAGCTCTCTTAGATAAATTTGGAACAAATTTCCTATAATAGCCCAATAATCCCATGAAACTCCTTACCTCATGCACATTATTAGTTGTTAGTCATTCAATTATGACTCTTATCTTCTCTATATCCACTAAAATTCCATCTATAGAGATAATATGTCCCAAATATTTCAATTTTGTTGGAGAATGCACACTTGGTAATTTGCCATATAATTTATCCTTTTGAAAACATTGCAAAACTAGTTATAAATGTTGAAGATGTTGTTCTTCATATTTGGAATTTATGAGGATGTCATCTATAAATACCAACATAAAACATTATATATAATATTTTAACACACTATTAATGAGATTCATAAATGTTTCTAGATCATTTTTCAATCCAAAACATAACACTATGAACTTGTAGTACCCATATCAAGCTCTAAATGTTTTTTTCAAAATATCCTCATCAAGGATTCTCAACTAATGATACCTTACTCTAAGATCAATCTTATAAAAGATGGTTTCCCCTAGTATTTTATCAAAAAGATCATTGATATGATATAATGTATAACTGTTATTAATTTTCACCTTATTTAACACCATGTAATCAATACATAGGTGAAGAGTACCATCCTTCTTAATAAAGACTATGGGTGCACCCCATGGTGACATAATTGGTCAATTAAACCCTTTTGATAACAAATATTGAAGTTGAGATTTAACTTAACAAATTTAGTGGTTGTCATCCTGTATGATGCCTTAGACTTCAATTTGGATATAGGTATGATGTTAGTTAAAAAATCAAACTCGTACTTGGGTGGAAATCTAGGTAATTCTTATGGAAACACATCCTAAAATTTCTTTAGAAAAGTATAATCCTTGATGTATGGTTCCTTGGATTCCTACATCTCATTTATCTTAACAATAAATACTTGATATCCCTTCCTCTAAGTTTCTTGAGTTGAATTGTAGAAATTACCTAATCTTCAACCCCCTTTTCTCACCCTAAAGTTCTATCTAATTTCCTAAAGCATATTGATACTCAACCTTATTTAGATAGTATTCAACCTTAACTTTATGATTTGTGACCCAATTTAATCTTAGGATCACATCATATGAACCTAATGGTGCAGCATATAAATCCACTACTATAGTGAATTTAGACAACCTAATCTCAAATCTGACTAAACACTTGTCAACCTTAACCTTTGATTCATTCCCATACTATATTGACCATGAATTTACCATAAATATAGATTTTCTAGCTAATTTACTAAGCATTCTAAGAGCAATGAACCATTATGTAGCTCCTATGTTAATTAAAATAAAACCTAGATGATCAAACAAAATACCTAATAGTTTAATGGGTGAAGTTTTATACTTAGCTTGATGATTTTTAATAGTTGCATGAATCCACTACTAAAATTTTATCTATTAAGAAGTATAACCCTTGTATTTGACTTGTATTGAGTAAATTTATGAGCATAATGGTAACCTCCATAAATAAATCAACCTACAAGTGGTATTTTCCTATCATCCTATTAGTTTACCTTAAAACCTCCCTTGAAACCATTACCAAGTTTATTGTTCCCTGAGCTACTATTGGAATTAGCATTTTGGTTCTTAAAATGACTCTTAGAGTCTCCACTCCTTTGCTTCCAGTTCTTATTTTTAAAATTTGGTTTAGAACTTCCAAAAAAATTCTTAAAATTGTCATTGAATTGGGCAAGAGATTTTAGTTTTTGTTCCTACTTAATTACCTTCTCAAAGACCTGATCCATGGTAGATGGCCCATGTATATCCACCTCACATCCAATTTGGGGTTTTAATCCCATAATAATTTACCTATTTTGAACCTCTCATTATCTTGATATTGAGGTATATACTTTGGGAGCTTGGTGAATTGCTTCCAATATTAATTCACTAATAGGTCTCCTTGCTTAAGATTATTAAATTTTGTAAGCTTATGATCAAAATATAGATATGGAAGCCATCATAACCTAAATAATGTAACAAAATATTCCTATGTTGTGGTGGTAGAGTTGAGTTTTATCTTGAGCTTCTTATTTTCCCACCAAATTAATGATTCACTAACAAGCTTATATGCTCCCTAGACTACTTTCATGACTTTAGAGTAATTTTGTATCTCAAAATATTTTTCCATCTCTATCAGCCATGCTTTAGCTCCATCTCCCAAAATAATTCCATCAAACTTGGGTGGATTTACCTTTTTCATGTCCCATGCCAACTTTACACCTAATTGAGATATTGCATATTATGGCACTTCCTCATGCCTTTAATCTTGAGGGTTTTCCTACTCATCTAGATGGTCTTCAAGTTCTTGCTAAGCATTATCCTCTACATTCCCATGCACTTATTAATCTAGGGACATGATTCAATCCCTAGTTTCTTGCATGGTTATGTGGATATAATCTAACTTTATGGTTTGCTTATTAGTGAACTGATTTCGATCCATGGGAGAATTGGTATTTTAAGTACCCTCACCTCTTTATCTAACACACACCATTCTTCTTCCTACTTAATAGGAGAATAAGTTTGCATTAGCAGACACATTAAGTTCTATGTTTGAGCCTCAACTCTGATACCATAATGTAATAAACCCACTTTGTTTTACTAGAATAGGTTAATTTAAAAAAAGTGAATTACACATATTCAATTAATAGATTTCACCATGATGAAATATAACTAAGTGATCTTTAACTAAATTTATTATTTTTAGTTAAACTTCTTAAGGGTCCATAGCTAATCCATTTAGCTAATGATCACTATTGACTAATTTGACCCAAAGTCAAATTAGGTCAACCCATTTCATATTTAAATTTGTCATAGGTTCTCCTAAGATTAAAAATGTGTCCTATAGCCTTTAATGAAGTCAAATATTATGTTTTCATCCTTGGTCATATTTATTAGTTTATCTTATGTATTCTAAGGTCAATTTTTGAGTCATTTAATAAAGTGGAATGGTTTTAATGAAATATAAAGGTTCCAAGAATAAGTGTAACATCTCACATGCTAGGAATAGTTAGATGAACTATTGTGAAACTGATATATTTTAGGCTCACTATCCATCCAAGAAGATTAGAGAGTTTCAAAAAGTTTAAGAAGTTGTATGGTTTGTAAAATAGTCATAGAATATGGTAATACTTCAAAAAGTGTTTATTTAGATCCTCAATTCTTATTTCCATACTCAGGAAGCTTTGACAGGTCTAAAATTTCCAAAATTTGACCTCTCTTTCCCATCACTTTCTTGGACAAGGTCAAACATGTCAACATTTTACTCTAGTATGGATAAGAGGAGTAGATTCCAAGTGAATTAATTTTTTGGGTTATATTAGTCTATATTTACTAAAACTTCATGCACACATTTCCAATTTTGGTGATGTGTGCTTCATGAACCATTGCTAAGAGTGTTGGGAACTCTAAACTGCTTGCACATCCCCAATGGCTTCATTATTCTTCTCTATTTGCACTGATCTAAGAAAAAAAGTGGTGAATGTGATCTTAAAGAGTATGAAAATTATTCTCAAAAGGTTTTTATCCTTATTTTAAAATGTGGATATTAAGAAATAAGAAGGACTACCTCATCTTGCTATTAGAAGACTCCATTAAAGCTATAAAGTGTTTCAGCTGTTGTAAATATTGTTTTCCTATTTTGGTATTTAGAATAAAGGTAATGCATTGGTGTTAAATATATAATTTTATGGTGATCATATTCTCCTTTGAAATATTGAGAGTCAAAATTATCATTAATGGAGTGAAAGGACCAAGACACAACCACAGTTAGAAAACATTGTGACTGTCACCTACTATCAGGTGGAACTAAGATTTGATCAATAATGTTGATGAAGTAAGGAGATTTAAAGGATTTGAAGAGAATATAAAAGTTTAAAAAATAATACTAATCTATTAAAATAATTAGATATTATTTGTGAGAACCAATTCCTAGTACAAACTCATATAATGTCACCAACTACAGGCAAACTCTAGTAGTGGCCTAAGTTTAATTCAAAATAGGTAGAGGAGTGTTGATCTAGAGATGCTTGACATTATTTGATACGTTAAAGTATTTATAAGAACATATAAAATATCATGGTTATAATTATGAAGTTATTATATTGTAAATAGACCTAGGACCATGCTCACCATTTGAGAAAGTTGTAATTAAGAAGTTTTACCTTAAGTTCTCTGAATCAAGTCCTGTTCATACACTAGGTTATCCCATGGTGAAGTGTATTGAGGTCTAGATAGGCCTAATGATTTCACTCTTGTATCACAATCATAATGGAAATTTATTAACATAAAAAGGTGGTTATTTAATCAAGAGAGGATAATGCAAACAATTTTTTAGTTCAGGCAAGTATTCACTATAAATATTCAGTAAGTTATAATATCTTCAAGCCAAAAGTATATTACAACAAAATAGTGACACAATGGAAACATGGCCTATAGATATAGTGACTTTATTTAGTTTTAATTGACCTGATATAATTAGGAGAAATTAAAGGAGTTAAATTATAGTGATTTAACATAGGTCATCACCTACAATAGTACTTATTTCTCTCAAATTGTCACCTATAGTCTGACTATAGACTGGCAATATATTAGGAATAGTGAAAGGGATAAAAGTATGAAATATAATCAAATATGAATAATTTATAGTGTATAATGATATTAATGATCTAAAAAAAAATCAAGGGCATAAGGTATAGTGTTCAAATATCTCTCACCACCTACATGAATCCTTTGTATTCCTTAATGAAATAATCATAGTCCAGCTGTAGACTAGTTCAAGCTAGTGAAGAAAGATAGTTTGAAGGTTGGCAGAGGTGAACAAATGATATATCATGTTTATACCACTCTCATAGTGGGAATATAAACTTCATATGTTTATCATACAAAGTAGTAAGATCAAAGACAAGTTATGACTTGTCACTCAGTTTGAGGTTTCTAGACCCTACATATAGTATACAGTCTTGAAAGCTAGTTTTAAGGGTTTGCGATATTGAGATATTTTTAGAGGTTGCCAAGACTTGAAAATTAGCATAGAGAATATTAAAAAAATAATATATCTTACCATAGTCTTATTTTTGCCATGTGAATAGGTGAGATTCCCTCTATTTGTCACAGATAGAGGGCACTCTAGGAGTAAGATAATTGCAGGCATAATGTATAAATGGTGATAAGATGAAAGGGGGAAAAAAGTAGAATTGTATAAAGGTGTGAAGAGTTTTAATGAAGGTAAAAAATGTTTTATAATCACAAACAATCACTAGAAACCACTTAGAGGTGATCATGGGCAATAAAACACATTTAGGCCCATTAGGCCTAGAAGTAATCTTAAACCCTTAGGGTGCCTAGTTCTTCCAAGATCACATGAAACTTATAGGAAATTTTATGACCTTATTGGGAGAGTTATGGATGGTTTGGAGCCATTATCATGAAAAAAAATCATAGGGTGGTAATTTTCAGCCTAAACTCTCTTTAGGGGTGTCTAGAATACAATCAAAATCTTGAGAGCTACTTTCAAATGTTCATACTTGTATAGACACATTTCATGGTACCTAAAGGAGCTATGGGTAGTTTATGATGGTCAAAAACTCCAAAATTTTGTAATTATTTCTAAGGATGGATGTCTAGCCTTTATGAACTATCACTAAGAAGTAAACCTTCCTAAAATCCTATCAAGAACTTGATGGAGAAAAATCATTAGAGATGTATTTAAGAGGGGTCAAATGGAAATTAGAATGTTTAAATAATGTATATAACTCTACCATGATACATGACATCTACTTTTGTCATACCATCACTTGTATGGATAGGGTAAAATCTGAGTTTCTTATAAGTTTTGTTATGTTTTATAGTTAGAAAGGAGAATTTGTAGATGAAATTCATTGAGTGGTGTATTTAGAGACTTTTAATAACTCCATATACTCATATATTACCATAGATAAGCATGGAAACATCTTTCTAACCTATTCACTACAAGTAATCTTGGACATATAGTGAAAATGAGAAGTGGCTACCTAGTTGGAAGAGGAGAGGTCTGATATTAGATCCTTTTAAGGTATAACTAATGAATTAGAAGACAAAGTTAATTTAAATATATTACCTAACACCTTTTACATGGATTTACTTAAGAAAATTCCAATCACCTTGATGACAAATGTGAATATTGAAGCCAAGAGGTCTAGTAAGTGACTATAGATAGTGAATACAAGTGTCAATATGAAGGTTATCAGTTAGGAAGGTATTTGATGATTGTCACACCTTTTTTCTAATATTCTTAATATAGTGCATATATGTCAAGGATTCCTAGAGAATTTTAGATTATTCGAGTGAAATCATCACTAAAAGGTAATTACAAGAAGGCTATCTGAGGTCTCTATGCCAACTTGAAGGAGAATGATGGTCTTTTAGTGGATACTTGTCCATGGA